>CM043023.1:24115082-24467524 GCA_023690525.1 Holotrichia oblita
AAACTAGTTTTTAACTGTCAATTAATAAAAGTACCATCAGAAATAATCAAGCCAGCTCGATTTTAACAACTATTATTATTAAAAATTGTGAAGTGCTTCTTACAGTTATATAGCTGTGTCGAGTTTTAACTGTTTCCGTTGTCAAATTATAAAATATTAGCTGGTGTAATAAGATAGTCCTATTAATCTAATAAATCGAGTTGATTCTAGAAACTAAGATCATTAAATTGTGACGCCTGCTCTTATAGCTGCCCAGTAGCGTTTAGTGTCTTAACTATTTTAGCTGTCAAATTATGAAAATATAGCTGGAAAAATCGCATATAGATATTTAACTTTCAATAGTTACATTTATTAAATTATAAATACGAAAACAGTTGCCAGTTTATACTTAGAGTATATAGATATCTTGTCTTAACTGCCAGTTAATAAAATTACAGTAAGATACAATCAAGTCAGCTCGATTTTAACAACTATTATTATTTAAAATTGTGAAGTGCCTCTTACAGTTATATAGCTGTGTCGAGTTTTAACTGTTTTAGCTGTTAAATTGTGAAATATTAGCTGGCAGAGGATAGAAACATTTGCTTATGGCCGTCAAAGCCGTTCAATTTTATGTAAAAATCATTAAATCGTGACGTCAGCTGTCCATAGCTTGCCCACTTATGGTTAGTGTTTAACTATTTTAGCTGTCAAATTATAAAAATTATAACTCGTAAGAAATAATGAATTGTTTTAGCTGTAAAATTGTAAAAAAAAAAAACGAGCTAGTAGAGTATACAGACAGTTATTATGGCAATTATCAATACATAAATAACCTCCTTTATAACTGTCACAGCTATCAGGTTATAGAAAAACTTGTTTTGTGCTGTCAGACTGTAAGATACTAAAATTAAATTAGAAAATCAACTTGATTATAGAAAATAAAATCATTAAATCGTGACGCCAGCTATTATAGCTGCCCAGTTATGTTTAGTGTGTAACTATTTTAACTGTCAAATTATGAAAATAATAACTGGTAAGAAATAATGAATTGTTTCAGCTGTAAAATTGTAAAAAAACGAGCTAGTAGAGTATACAGCTATTATGGCAGTTATCAATACACAAATAACCTCCTTTATAACTGTCACAGCTATCAGGTTATAGAAACTTATTTTGTGCTGTCAGATTATAAGATATTCCTATAAAACTAGAAAACCTGATTCTAGAAATTAAAATCATTAAATCGTGACGCCAGCTATTATAGCTGTTCAGTTATGTTTAGTGTGTAACTATTTTAACTGTCAAATTATGAAAATAATTACTGGTAAGAAATAATGAATTGTTTTAGCTGTAAAATTGTAAAAAACAAGCTAGTAGAGTATACAGCTATTATGGTAGTTATCAATACACAAATAACCTCCTTTATAACTGTCACAGCTATCAGGTTATAGAAACTTATTTTGTGCTGTCAAATTGTAAGATATTTCTATAAAACTAGAAAATCTGATTCTAGAAATTAAAATCATTAAATCGTGACGCCAGCTATTATAGCTGCGCAGTTATGTTTAGTGTGTAACTATTTTAACTGTCAAATTATGAAAATAATAACTAGTAAGAAATAATGAATTGTTTTAGCTGTGAAATTGTAAAAAAAAACGAGCTAGTAGAGTATACAGGCAGTTATTATAGTAGTTATCAATACATAAATAACCCCCTGTATAACTGTCACAGCTATCAGGTTATAAAAACTTGTTTTGTGCTGTCAGATTGTAAGATATTCATATAAAACTAGAAAATCTAATTCTAGAAATTAAAATCATTAAATCGCCTGCTATTATAGCTGCCCAGTTATGTTTAGTAACTATTTTAACTGTCAAATTATGAAAATAATAACTGGTAAGAAATAATGAATTTTTTCAGTTGTAAAATTGTAAAAAAAAACGAGATCCTAGAGTACACAGACAGTTATTATAGTAGTTATCAATACACAAATAATCCCCTTTATAACTGTCACAGTTATCAGGTTATAAAAACTTATTTTTATGCTGTCAAACTAGAAGATACTCAAATAAAATTAGAAAATCAACTTTATTATAGAAACTTAAAATCATTAAATCGTGACGCCAGCTATTATAGCTTCCCAGTTATGTTTAGTGTAACTATTTTAACTGTCAAATTATGCAAATAATAACTGGTAAGAAACAGGCTGAATTGTTTTAGCTGGTAATTGTAAAAAACAAACTAGTAGAGTATACAGACAGTTATTATGGCAGTTACCAATACATAAATAACTTCTTTTATAACTGTTTCAGTTATCGGGTTATAAAAACTCCTCCTATAAAACTAGACAATCTGATTTTAGGAATTAAAATCATTAAATCGTGACACCAGCTTTTTTATAGCTGCCCAGTTAAGTTTAGTATTTAACTATTTTAGCTGTCAAAGTATGAAAGTAATAACCAGTAGAGTTCGAACAAAAACAGTTGCTAATTTATAACTAGTTCTTAGCTGTATATACAAGAAAAAAAACTACGCTTTCCTTTAGCGAGAGTCATAAATTTTGCCAGCCAGTGTACAGGGTACGAGCTTATCATTTTATTTCTTCTACCGTGGCGAAAATCTCCTTTTTCACGGTCAGACATTCCAGGTTCCACAACGCCCTTAATACATTTCCTTTTCCTGCGTTACACCGTCGGATGTTTTTCGCGGTTTTACCCATCACCAGACGAGAGATATCACCGCATACAGCGGAACGTTTTTACGATGTTCAGAGAGCGACTCTTATTGTCGCTGATGATTTGATATATAGCTCGAATACGTCGTAAGATTTTACGCGTAAAAATTGATGTTGATACCTCCTCTTACGTAGAGAATCGATAAATCGAGATTTTCATCCGCGAAAACAATTAGCCGGAATTATCTAAGGCTTCATCTTTTCTTTACTGCGCTTGTTTTAATCATACCGAAAAGGAAATTACATTCCACCGAGGAGTAGTAGTGTTTCGGAGAGGAAACCAATTAATCACAATTTCTTTCGGCCAGAATTATAATAGAATTAAATTGTTTCTTTTGACCTCATCATCCCGAATTACATCCTCTAATAAATTCAGCTACGATAAAACGCGGAATCCTCGTGTTTTAAAGAAGCCCTATCTCTATCTGTGTAGATGGCATAGATGGCACAAAGGAAGAGTGTGTTTGCGGAAGTTCCCTTATTTTCGTTGAAAGTTTAACGTAATATCCGCTGTTGGTAATTCAATTCCCCCTCTATTGCAAGGGCTCCTGCATACATTAAAACTTACCGCTTCACTATGCTATTACACATAATGTTAGAGCGCTTTTCTAGAATGCGCTACCTCAATCGACCTTCTTATTACTCCGGCAATATTGCATCGACGATCGGAATAAAAATCTCCTTTAAAATACCCCATTTACCGTTCGTAATAAACTTAACTGATTCTATGCGTAGTAATCAATTAGTGCTTAATTAAGTCGGATGAAATCTTCAGAACGAAAGCTCGGTAAACTTGAAATCTCGTTGGAGTTTCAAGATAGACTCATCTCCATGTAGTATTGATTCAAACGTGTTGTCGCTGTAAAAAATTCACGACCTAATTGCCGGAAACAAAAACTAGCGCCTGAAGGGTTGTTTATATGCAAATGCGCTCCGGGGGATGAATTACCCCTTTTACGAGAGACGTTAAAAATGTGTCTCCGTTGAGGGAAACGAATTTATGTTGTGAGAGATGTATGTTTACAGGATGTCTAAAAAAAGTAGGTCGACATCAACATTATAATTAAGTGATGTACTAGCGAAGAAAAAGTACAGTGACGCAAATGTGGTAAAGCTAACGCTAAGCAAAATAATATCCTCCTTGTTCGTCGTATTAACGCTACCAATTTAAAGACGAAATAAATCAATTATCAGGTAAAGACATCATAGAAAATGATCTAAAAATTGAGCTTTTCTGTAGTTGTGGTCCCAAAACCACGTAACAAAGACGAAATCGGGGTTTGACACATAGTTTTCCAACAACAGTGACCACAAATGTCTTGTAGGTAGATAGATGTCCTAGATAACTTCCTCGACTACCTTTGAATTAAAAAAAATATTTTCTAGCTTAGTTTTTTTGGCCTCCAACCCAACTGGCAAAACTGCAAAATAGTGATTTAGCAAAATCAAGTTGGAAAATCCATTAGGTTGGGGCTGCTAACTGCTGTCCAGCGACAGGCGCTGCTGGAGACCATTGTGGGCATCCCTTTGTTGGAGCTTTACGTAAAGGCGAAGGCTATGGCTGCGATTCTTAGACTGAAAGCCAATAAAGTGTGGTACCCCAATATTGTGATTGTAGTGGGCTGAGCCCAAGACAGAGGATATCTTTAAGCCTGGGATAGCATGCTTGATAGTCAGGCCGCTATCAAAACAGTTATAAATCCTTACCAGGTCAAAACTCGTTAAAGATTGTAAACAGCACCTTAAAATGGCACAAGACAACAAGGTATCTTTGATCTGAGCGCCCGGACATGAGGATATTAGTCAATAGATTTAAGGGAATAATACATGTAGAGAAAGAACAAGTTTAAAAAATTTTAATTTTCCAAAAATGTGAAATGGTCAAACTCTGAACAATATAGAACAAATTTAGAACAACCTGAGGGGTGGAAAGACTAGATAAAAATGTTCAAAATTTTATGAACAGCAGCGAGAGAGAAAAATTAGAAAAATGATTTTTTTTGTTAAATCAAGAACCTTCAATTATCAACGATGTCACTATTCATGGTCGTTCCAAATATTGTTCTAAGATTTCTAAATTCATACTTGAATGATTCAAGCGATACCGCGAGAAAATTATATCTTTCCTCTTCCCTTCCCACCCCCCCCTCGTTTTTTTTTGGAAAATTGAAATTTTGAAAGTTAAATTTCCTATTTATCTATACAATTTAGAAGTCTAAAATTTTCAAGAAATGTAGGTGCCCAAAAATTAAAAAATAATCGATTTCCCAAGACGAGGGGGCGCTAAATTTTGCTAAAATTCTAGAACGATGTTCAGAACTAGAATTAGCTCGGAATTTAAGGTTTTCAAAAAGGGAAAGCTAGAAAACTTTTCATTTTTTTCTTTTTTGGGAGTTCAAAATCAATTGTTTAGTTTAAAAGGTATGGCGAAAAATGAAAAGCCAAATTTTGTTTTTCCCAATTACTTCGTGAACAGATTTCCATTTCGAAGCCACAAAAAATCGATTTTCAAAGAAATGGGTGACCTCAAATTTTGTTTTTCTCAATTATTTTTGAACGACACAAATTAGAAAACTAACATTTTGAAACGATGTCCAGAACTAGAATAACCTTTTAGACTAGACGGGTTTTCATTTCGAAGCCACAAAAACATCGATTTTCAAATTAAAGGGAGGCACCAAATTTTTTTTTCTCAATTATTTTTTGAACGACACAAATTAGAAAGTTAAAACTTTGAAACGATGTTCAGAACTAGGATAACCATTTGAACCGGACAGGTTTTCATTTCGAACCCCAAAAAAATCGATTTTCAAAAAAGAGGGGGCACTAAACTTAGTCCTCCCCCGATCGTGGGAGCCACCCTCTTGCCGGGCAACTTTTTCGATCAGCTGATTCAATAGAGTTGTACATCTTTTTTAGGTGGTTTGTGGAGAACACTTCCCGTCAGGCCGTTGAGGAGTGCAGTCCGCTCCGCGATTAATATAAAATATCTTTGTCAATTTAAGGGCAGTTAGTGTTCTTGTTTTATTATATTTGTTTAAATAATCAGTATAAATTAAAAGGCCGTGGTTACTGAGAGGGTCCAGCGCGTACCCAATAAATAAAAAATACTGGTAAAAGAACAAACAAGAAGGACCGACGATAATTCTGGAAAATTCTTTACGTCTTTATATCAGTGGAATTAATCCAGACATTTATGGATTAGTTTCCCAAATTCAAGCTCAAATGTCTCATTGATTTCGTTGTCGCTATTTAACTTTCGTAGTTTGTAAAGGCCGTGGTTACTGGGAGGGTCCAGCGCGTACCCAATAAATAAAAAATACTGGTAAAAGAACAAACAAGAAGGACAAACGATAATTATGGAAAATTCTTTACGTCTTTATATCAGTGGAATTAATCCAAACGTCTATGGATTAGTTTCCCAAATTCAAGCTCAAGTGTCTCATTGATTTCGTTGTCGCTATTTAACTTTCGTAGTTTGTAAAGGCCGTAGTTACTGGGAGGGTCCAGCGCGTATCCAATAAATAAAAAATACTGGTAAAAGAACAAACAAGAAGATTCTTTACGTCTTTATATCAGTGGAATTAATCCAAACATCTATGGATTAGTTTCCCAAATTCAAGCTCAAGTGTCTCATTGATTTCGTTGTCGCTATTTAACTTTCGTAGTTTGTAAAGGCCGTAGTTACTGGGAGGGTCCAGCGCGTATCCAATAAATAAAAAATACTGGTAAAAGAACAAACAAGAAGATTCTTTACGTCTTTATATCAGTGGAATTAATCCAAACATCTATGGATTAGTTTCCCAAATTCAAGCTCAAGTGTCTCATTGATTTCGTTGTCGCTATTTAACTTTCGTAGTTTGTAAAGGCCGTGGTTACTGGGAGGGTCCAGCGCGTATCCAATAAATAAAAAATACTGGTAAAAGAACAAACAAGAAGATTCTTTACGTCTTTATATCAGTGGAATTAATCCAAACATCTATGGATTAGTTTCCTAAATTCAAGCTTAAGTGTCTCATTGATTTCGTTGTCGCTATTTAACTTTCGTAGTTTGTACTAATTCCAAATTTCACGATTTAATTATAATGTTGTATCTATTTTGTTCATTTCATTGTCGTATTATTACATGTCTGATATCAATCGCTAAAAATTATGAACACTACTATGATCCTGAATCAAAAAAATCAAAAAAAGGATGGAAGATCATGGTCACAGTTTTTTGGGATGCCGAAGGATTTATCCTTGCAGACTTTTTACCACCCAAAAACATCTTCGTGGGATTCACTTTCGGAACGATGAGAAAGAAATAACAGCAAAAAACAGGATGTCTAGTAATATTCAAAAACATTGAATTTAAACCTAACACCATCATAGAAAATCGTACCATTCCATTACTCCAGATTAATTAGAGCTATTCTATTCACGTATACACATACATACATAGATACGGTTATAGACTTCCTTTATATCCCTTTTTATCCGTGTTTTGTACGTATACACAGTTGCTTGTTTTAAATACTATCCGTGTTGTACACGCTCGAACGTCTCTGATGTAGAATTTCAGCTATTTTCAAGAGGGAAAACTGTTTCATTTTTATTATCTCCGTAAACCAGAAACGCAAACGAAGCTCTATTCGAATTGAAACGTGAGGGGGTGGCGGAGAATATGAGCTTTTTCGGTTGTATGTATGTATAAGTACAGGGAACAGTGGAATAAATATTTGCTTTAATTTCCCCGTCGCTACATAATCTCGGATTATTCTGCCATTATCGTGGAAAGACTGAAATTTGTCTGCGAGGATTGAGGAACTGAATTGTTGAATCGCGAAGTTTTATTGATGCATAAAAAATGACTAAAAATCTCATCAAATTAAATCGCCGATAACTGCATTTTATTGACGATATCCCATTGAGATAAAACGTTATATTAATTTCATACAAACGATAATATCGTTTATCTATCGCATAAATTGAATTGATTAGGATGGAATTTGTTTATTATTATGCAGATTAGGTTAATTAAAATTTTGTTTGCAAACTAGGAGCGTCCCTTTTAAGAAGAACCGAGCAAAAACTATGAATACAGAATTAGGTCTGTTTAATACGCTTTGTGTGTATGTATGTACAGTCTGTTCCAAAATTAATGTCACCCCCTGTGCCGACAAACACGTTATAACTGCTAATGCAAATTAGATGCATGAAGTTTAATCGATATTCATTAACGAAAAATCGTATTGGATTATGGGAAACATCATTTTTATGGGTTTGTTTAGCCTTGGGAGCGACATTAATTTTGGAACAGACTGTACATACACCTTTCGCGGCGGCAACCATTTATTTTTCACTTCTTTCGTTTCCCACCAGTTCTACGCGCATTAAACTCCATTTTTTTAAACCCTAGCCGTCGTTAAAACCGCTTTTTATTTTAAATATTTTACATAAAAAGCGTTTAATTAATATTAAAACGTTACCCTCCTATAATATACGAATATAAAATTATGTTCAGAAAAACTCACCCTAGCGTTTTAGTCGAGATCAAAGGCGTCTTCAAGCTGAGGAAACCGTTGAGTTTAGATTTCTTCTCGGTAGTCGCCTCTATCTTAGCGGATGGTCCATCCATCGCTTCCTCGTCATCGTCTTCGCGTTTGCGACGTCGTTTATGGAAGAAGTAACAGGCTGCTCCGATACCGCCGATCAAAATGAGAGCTGCTAAACTTGAGAATACCGCTGTGAGGACCACGTCCCGCTTCTGCATCATCAACTGTAATTAAAAAAAAATAATAATAATTATACTTTTTCCCTAGATATTAAAATTAATGTTGTGTAAATCATTTTAATGATTAAAATTATAAAATGTGCATTTTTCTTTTTAAAGTAGTGAATCCCCGAGGGTGTTTAAAAAAGATTTTTCAACGCGAATATTTACGCGTTAACAAAAGCTATAAAACTGAAATAAAATCCGAACTGGCTTTTTTTAAGACCATTAAGAACTTCCTACGCTCGGTGAAAGAGTTGGAAACAAACGAAATGAAGGCCGTTTCATATTTCGCGTCTCATTAAAAGCGAAAATCAACTTTATATTAAGTTTAGCTTCACTAAGCATATACAGGGTGATGAAACGTCGCGAAATGCCAGAATATAAAAACCAAGGCGCTCATTGTATATTGTTTCGACCTTCTAGGTCTCGTCAGCGCAGCTACGAATGCATATCACAACTTTAACTGTATAATACCTCCGAGAATGGACTAATTCCAACCTAATGCCCTCTAGTGGGCAGGGTGGGAAGTAACGCACTGCAATGCACTACACAATACAGGTCTAAAGATAGTAGTTTCTTCGCTAAAGTCAAAAATTTTTGCATCCAATTGATACAAAAGTTTTGAGTCACATTCTCCTGTTTAATAGGTTTTTGGTCGATTTTAACTGCCTAGGAATTGAACCAGAAGTAATAAACACAAGTCTCCTATGTCGTTATAAAATAACGTTTAAAATTGATTTTATTTTTTCAAAAAAATTAGTCAAGAAGTTTTTCTCAAAGTCTTTTGCAGCTCAATAGATACTTAAAATAGCAATTCACAAACACAAAAGCAATAAAATACCTAATCAAGTTACTCTTGTTCGTAAATAAACTTTTTCTTCTACAGGTTTTTGTGGGTTGACAACCTGGTTACTTGAATTTTGAGTTTGCTTGAGTTTGAATTCGTAATTATTTTCCCCAGGGACTTTTAAGCACTTTTACACTCGAATGTTTTTAAAAAATTTTTTTTGCTCTTTTCTTTTCGTCTCCTTTTGTCCTTCTATATTTTTAACGTCTTGTCTTCTTTTAAATTCAAAATTTTTGATTTTCGATCTTTTTAATATCTTTCTTCTCTTCTAAAAAAAACTTTTCTCATTTACCTGACTTTTCTTTTCACTTTTTACAATCAACTTTCAAAAAACGTTCTCTTTTTCGTTTGTTTTTCTTGACCACCTTTCAATCTATTCTAAATTTCCAGTATATTATCCAATTTTATAAAACCCGATTGTACTTTTCGAAAATCCTCTTAATCTTCACAGTACCAGTGTGATTTCAAGGACTGCGGTCTCGTAATATACAGATAAAACATCGATATCACCAACACCACAACTTTTGATTGATTACTCGGGACATGTGTTTCATCAACCGAATACCGTTAGGGTTCTCGAAACACGTGTCCCGAGTAATCAATCAAAAGTTGTGGTATTGGTGATACCAATGTTTTATCTGTATTCACAGTTATTAATATATATTTTTTTAGAATAAAAGCGCCGTAACAACATTTTGGCGCCCAACATGTGGCTCAACAAAATCAAAGAGGGGAGATATTGCGTAGATAAAGCAAATTAGTTGTATCCTAAAATGATTCAGCTGCCACTCTCGGTTTTGCATCCCTTTGTGCGGATTTTTCAAGATTGTCCGCTTAATACAGCTGATTTGTCGGCTTTCAAGTATTTACTTGCATTTCGGTTCCTTTAATGCAGATTTTTGAATATTGTTTAAGTAGCAAGGCTAAATTAGTCACAAAATGAATAATTAGTGGGGGTTGACTCAAAATTGTGTTTCGGATTTGGCCTCTGAAAAGGGCATTTTGGAGTTGAATTTGCTCCGTTGTGTTCTTTAGATTTTCAGAGTTTGGAGTTCAATTTTCCGAAAATTGATTCACAGGTAAAGTCTTAGAACAATATTCCCTACTCATAATAAGTCGAAAATGGACAAAATAGAGTTATCAACAGTTCTAAAAGGATCATCGATGGTAATGATCGCCAAAAGCAAAAAAAAAAAAACAGGAGAACTTTGGCCCTTTAAGAAATGGCTAGTCCATTATCCAAGTCTAGTTACCAAGCTTACCGGTGTGGTACAAATTTTCAGAAGAGTTTATTGTGTTACTGTCGAAATTAAGTTAACACAAAATGCTTTTAAAGTAATCGGAGTCGAACATGACAATGACTAAGAACTTTCTACTCCCCTTTTGGTCTACTTCAAAAGGAAGCAGCAAATCAGCTCGTAAAAGAAGAGACACCTTCACAGAGTCCATCGCCATTAAAAACAATCTTAAGAAAGAAGGAGGAGGAAAAAAAAAGAGAATGGGGTTTTTAAATGTCTTTAGCCCACCATTTCGTTTCACAAATCAGTTCGAAATGAGAAAGTTGTACCCATATTCATATTAAATTAAAATATAATCTATATATGTACATATATTAAAAAAATGTTTAAAATAAATTGCAATAGCACATATTGTTACGCTAGAAAATACATTTTTCAATAGCACCGTATTTATGAATACAGATTATTTAATATTTAACATGAATCACGACTATTATTTCCGGTTTCAACACAAAAATCTGTTTTTATAAATAATGATGTTCATCGAGATAAATCTGATTTATTGTGCATATGATCTATATTTTCGACGATTAAAATCAGTAGGTACATTTAGTTTGACACGATACTTTCATTTTATTCTCGATTCGATTCGAATTAACTTCAAACTCATGAAAAAAATAATATTTCTACTATCCCTAGCGATAACCAACGAGGTAAACTTAATTTAAATAAATCAATTAATGTTTTTGGATGAAATATACATTTCAGATTTTTGCGTTAAACTACAATTATCGACGAAATTCTCGGAAAAATCATGCGAATATAGTGGTACCAGATAATGCCGAAGCGCCTCCACCAGTTGCAAATATCACCCCAATAAACGGACAAAATGTTACGCCTGGACAACCATCGATTACCGAGACTACAACAGCTTCGCAGCCAAATCCCCAAAATGGCGGAAATAGTAATACAATCGTTATACCAGAAACTAACGGGAATTCGAATGGACCTCCTCAAAATTCTTCACCGGCTCCTTTAATTCAAGCTGGTGCTCCTACAGAGATTGTGATCGTATTGCCTGTAGTTAACGCTTCACCTCAAATTGATGCTTCAACTACGAGCGCGAATATAAATTCAGGTAAATAAATCACAATCCTGATTTATCTATTTTAATCGTGTTGATATTCAAGGAAACTTGAACTCTACACCCAATCCAGTTGGAAGCGTATCAGGGCATCCTCCGGTACAAGAAGGTAATTATCACAGAAAAAAATATTTAAACGTAATATTTCTCAATCGAAAAAAATATTCTGCATTAACGTTTTAAGGTATTGAATCGACAACGATTAACATACTAGAATCAATAGAATCATATCTCAAACAAAGTTTTTCAAACCTTTTCAAAAAACTAATGGATAGCTTCGAAAATAACGAACCATCTAGTGTTAACAGCAAAAATAATCGCGAAGATGTAACATCAAAAATAGGTAAGTCCCCATCTCATTTTAATACAACACAATTTAAATCAAATCCGCGTAGATGAAGCCAATCCTAGGAGAAATACCGTTAGGCCACCTCGTGAAAATCCAGAAGGTAAGTCGACGCCTATTCAAAATTATAAAAAGGGGAACCTTATAACCTTAAAATGCATAGGTTCAGTCGAAGATTTATCGATCGAAAACGTACCATCAAGAAGAACTCAAACTAGTAAGTAAACATTTTTGAAATTTCCCACAAAAATTTAACGACTAAAAAGAGTCAATCGTCAAATTTAGGATCCTCACCAATCGATATTTCAATCGAGCTTAACAATAACCCAGATGATTTTCAAGAACCGGTAGTAATCGAGATTTTAGTTACGAAAGGTTTGGAACTCTTTGTAATCGAAATTATTCCTTAAAAAAATTTGAGGTAAATCCTCGATTCATTTTAAAGGTGTTGGTGTATCGGTGAATCAAAATGGATCTCCTGGAAGAGGGCCGCCCAATTCTGATGGACCACCCGGTCAAAATCCTGCAGGTATTATCATCTTAATCAGATCCTCCCTATACGGACGCTCTAAACGATGATTTTAGGTCCTCCAGGTTTGAGACCAGCGAATCCTAATCCCCAAACCGAAGAAGGTATTTTTAAATGAGATAAAATCGTAAATATTAATATGAAGATGATTTTTTTAATTTAATTTTTAGTAAATCCCAATCAAATACCCGCAAATAATATCCCTGAAGGTAAATCGAATTAATATCGTTAAAAATAATTCGTAATTTATAAATTTATTTTCTAGAAAGGATGAGTATGTTTACTCCGAGAGGATATAAAAATAAATTTAAACGCGATCTAAACGATTTACAAAAGCATGGTAAGCATGATTAACTCCCACTACCCCCCAAAAACAAAATAATTTCAAAATAATTTCACACAATTTTATTTAAAGCTGACTGTTTCAATTTTGGAACATCACCACGTTCGAGAGCCCAAAGTAATCAGATAAAATTAATTCCTTCAATAAATATTAATCATTTACTCACGTTTTTTTAACAGCAACAACTCCAAATCCATCCTCAACAGACTCGGATGATTTGCAAACATCGCAAAGGCTTCGGAATCGCAGAAGAACAACACGAAGAAGAAGCGGATAAAATAGATTTAAAACGATGTTGTACTTATTAATGAGTAATAAAATATATATTTTTTCGCGCACAAATAAATTATCTAAAAGCATTTTAATTTTTTTCAAATATTAGAAACGCCATCTGTCAAGTGGAAGATGGAAAGAATTATGGGTAATCGCAGCGTCCGCTAGCGTCATCTAACGCCGAACTCTCCAATTCAATCTACATTATCGACCGCGCCCAATTCACTAAAACCTAACCTAACTAAATTTGAAAACAAATTTCAATGAAGCATAACATTAATTTTACGTTATGTCTTCGTACCCCAATTTAGAAGTATTAACATTAATCAAAGAATTAGTATCGAATCTAACGAATTTCAAGGTAAATCCTATATAACTCAACAATGTCATAATACGAAATCGTCCTATTACAGGAAGGCTCACCTCTATTCAATCATGTGGAAAATTACATTATTAACTGCGTACAAAACGCGGATTCGATGGTATTCCTCAAGAAGAAAGATATCGATCGATCAATATCTAGTTTATCCGACAAATTCATCTTCCACGGTTTCTCGATACAAGCCAACGATTTAATGAGACATTACGAGAACTTCCTACCAAATTCGACACCGAAAAATCTCTGCGAAAGCAAATTAAACACAATAAAATTCTTATTGTGTTTAGCCGAGAGTCCAACGAGTAAATTTTTAGAGAATCCCGAACAATCACCTATCGTGGAACGCGGAAGAAATCGATTGGCCTAGTTATTTGAGGAAGGTATCGAACGATGGTCGCCACCTCCTGGAGAATCATCGGTATGTCCTCGTTTTATACTAGATTAATCACAATTTATTAAATTATTTTAAAGGACGATTGGTCTGAGATGTCGGAATCTGATTCGTCTCTTACGACGAGCCCCGAAATCATGACCGAACCGAAACGGATAGTTACGTTGGATGAAATCGATACTAACGATAAGATTATCGCTGATTACGAAAGTTGGAAAGAAAGCGTAACGAATTCGATACAAAACGAATTGGTTTTCGAAGGAGAACGTCTGCGTTTTACCTGAGAGTTCGAATATCGATGCTAATATCGCTATATGTTGGTAATATTGATGATTACGAGATTAACGCTTTAATATTTTATTAAAATTTCAGGGACGATTTCTTGGAATATTCCGTAAAGGCCTCATTAATATTAAACGCTCGAATATAATCCCGGAATATTGTGTTTTACGCGAGATTATCTGGCAATGTTTTATATCGCATAACAGTTTCGTTTTTAATTTCGTCGGGGATAAATTATTACCGAAAGAGAACGTTACGATAGCTAGTGTGAGACCTGTACGGGATTAGTTTCATTTACATATACATACGTAAAATTAATTAACGTTTATCATTTTAGATTACGTTTCAAACATTTTTAAACGAATTTTTACCTTACATCGAGCTCCTGCACGAATTCCAATCGTTTCATGAATCGTTATTCGAAGATGAATACGTCAAAGCACCTGATACTTATAGGAGTTACGATAATAGTTTACGCAACTTTTTGAAGCCGTTATTCGATAAAATGATCGAAATCGAAAGGGAAATTTTAAGACAAAGTAAACTGATTTATTTGAAACAAGTTTACGCTTTTAAATTGTGATTTTCAGCATCGACCTTCACTTTATTAAAATTAGCAAACGAATTTAAACAAATTTTCGAGACTACAAACGTGTTAAGACACATTCATCATAATATCGTGTTGGATTTTAAAAATAATGAACCTCTAGTTTGCGTTACCACTTTATTATCTCGATTACATCACGGTTTAGTCCATTGCGTCTCTAAAAATGAATTAGATATTTATTTAACGTTATATCTCGAAAGTTTATTTAAATATCTTACGATCATAAACTCATGGTTGGGTAACGATACTTTAATTGATGTTTGCGGAGAATTTATCATTAAAAAGTAAGCGAATTTATTATTTATTATAATTATAATAGAGATAATTGAATTTCATTTCGTAGGGTGAATACGAATTCAACCGACACATCCGATTATAGTGACTCAACTTATTTCAGCGTATTCACTGAGAAGTAAGTTGCTTTTGTTTCATATACTCTTCTTGGAAGTCTTCCCTCTGGCATTCGGCAAACATGTCCGAACCATCTTAACTGGTTTTTTCTATTTTGTCGTTTACAGGCTGTATTCATAGTTGTCTAAATGTTTCATTTCCGATTTTTCTTTTCTTGTTCTGTTTTTAATCTTCCTGAGTCCCGTTTAAAACAAGATTATTTCTAGCGTAATCGATGAGGACAAATTTAATTGGAATATGGGGTTTATAATTAGAGAAATAAGCGAGATGTATCGAGAAGACAGCATTTTCAAATTAATTATCACTGATGTTTTACAAATCGGTAAGAACATCCATTTCCTACGATTATTAAAGAAATTATATTTATTAGAAGATATCACGAATACAGGTAAATCATTTTATTTCAATTTAAATTTAATGCTGTGAGGCTCCGCAAACAATTTTCAGAATCGTTATACGATGAACTTATATCGAGAGTTCTCAAAAAAATATCATCGTATTTTAATCACGATATCGAAGAAGATCGAACTGAGATGGTTCCGCTTGAAAATAAAGGAGAATCCGATGAATTACAATTTAAATTCCCAGCGATTTGCCCCGATCATTGTAAATACCCAACGGAAATGGATAAATTAGAAAATCTAGTCGATACCAGCGATGGTTTCCTAATGCTTGCGTTAAAAAATTATTTCGTTCAAGAAAACGAGGAACCACCACCGAATCGAAACCCTTATATCAGAGGATTTCGGAGATAACTCAAACTTTATACCCAGCGAAACAAATCGTAGATGCTGCTTTCTCCCAAATTCTTCGAGACCGCTACAACCAATCCGGTTATTTAGTTAAAACGATTCTAACCGAAGATTTTCAAATGCAAAAACATTTCGAGTTATTACGACATTTATTTCTATTTAAAGACGATATTATATTCCCTTTATACAGGCGTTTATTCACACAGGTAAGTTAGGACGATCATTAATTTTATATATCGCACATTAATAAACCTTTTTACGCTTTTTAGATGATTGATCATAAAAGATTCGATAACGATATATGGTTAACAACACAATTACACGATATCATGATAGATTTATACCCGAAATTTTACGAGAAGTGTGTTGTAAAAATTAGTGAGACTCCGCAAATACTAGACGACCCCTTGAGAGCTTGCGAAATGGTCGATATTAACTATATTATATCGTGGCCTGTTAATTTGATTATCTGCGAGAAGCATTTAGAAATGTATTCGGAATTATTTCGATTAATCTTGAAAGTGAAATGGGCTTTATATACTTTAAATCATTTATACTTCCACGGTAACTTCAAACTACATAAACACATAAAAATTCAATTAAATTAACACAAATTATATTTTTTAGAGATCGAAAATCAATCGGGAAAGCTAAATTACCCCATCCGAAAGCTTTAAACTCATTTCTACGGAAATTGAAAGTATTTCGCTTCCATCTATTAAATCAATTCAGTAACATTCAACATTACATCCTCGGATATGTTTTTAATAAATATCTAAGGAGATTTGAACAGGATTTCGAAGCTGCCTACAATCTCGATACCCTGATTTCATCGCATTCGAACTTTATTAATTCCGTATACAAGACGAGCATGGATTTTCAAAAATTACGAGAAGAGCCACGGATTCAATTTGGTATGTTTGATCCCTCTTAAAATGTTCATCGACTAATATCGGATTGACTTTTTACAGTTGTTATATATCGTGAAGAGATTCCAAGGTATCTGGACTAATGTGAAGAAAATTAACGAGAAGGAATTGGTTAAATATGAAGAGATGTTCATTAAATGTAAATATAATTTAGATCCTGTTATATTCCCAAGAGATTTTTTAATGGATTATTAATTAAATAAATATTTATTCATTATAATTTTTATATTTTATTTAATAATATATACCGGTGACATCTTTCGACAGAGATACGAACCTGCAGAGCTTGAATCGATATTGATTCCTATTTTCTCCGAGCTTATCTTCCTCTTTCTTAAATCGGCTAATAGATGGCGCTCAACGCCTTATCCACGATTAAACTTGTTTGTGTCGTAAATTTTAATGTGAATTTGATCGTAAAATTAAAAATTTGAGTTTTTCCGGTATTATTATTCTCCGGATTTTGCAATTTTAACAAAATTTATTTTTCTCGGCTATAACAACTTGATTCACCAGAAGCAATTTTAAGCAAATTTTCGCTTAATTCGTAAGTAATAAAATGCGAAATACGGATTAATTTGAGATTTTCCGGATATAACGAATTTGTATATTTTTAACGTTAATTGCTGCAGATTGATATAATTTCGCTTATAGGAGTGCAACCAACTCAAAACTGCTCAAATTGATGTTTCCCCGTTATAACGAATTTTGTTACTTAAATCTGAATTTTAATTCACCGGATATAACGAATTTCGACGTTTTAACGTATATTTAAAAAAAAATGTAGACAATTTTGCTTGTAGGATCGATACCAACTCAGATACGGGAAAAATTTATATTTTCCGGTTATAACGAATTTGGTTCGTAAAGCTTAATTTTTACTTAAAATTGCGATTTTTCGATTAATAACATAATAATTCGCTTTAATAATCGAAAAAAAACTAGATCTCTTTTTATTTTACCGGATATAACGAATTTTGACGTTTTAACATATATTTTAACATTTTGGGTAAAAATTTATATTACCCGTTTATAACGAATTTGGTTTCTAAAGCTTAATTTTTTACTTAAAACGACGATTTTTCGAACAATAATAATAATTCATAATAATTAATAATTGGCTCCTATAATTGAGAAAATTCATAAATTTGATTAATCCACCGGATATAACGAATTTTGACGTTTTTAATCTATATTTCAACATTTTTTTCACAATTTTGCTTATAGGAGCCAAACCAACTCAAATACGGTTAAAATTTATATTTCCCGGTTATAACGAATTTGGTTCCTAAAGCTTACTTTTTACTTAAAATTGCGATTTTTCAATTGATAGTACAATTCGCTTTTATAATCGAAAAAATAAATGTTTTTTAATTTATAACGAATTTTGACGTTTTAACATATATTTCAGCATTTTATTTCCCGATTATAACGAATTTGGTTCCTAAAGCTTAATTTTTACTTAAAATTGAATTTTTCGTTAATAACTTATTAATTCGCTTTCATAATCGAAAAAAACTACTTCGATCTTTTTTATTTTACCGGATATAACGAATTTCGACGTTTTAACGTATATTTCAACATTTTTTTACACAATTTTGCTTATAGGAGCGAAACCAACTCCGATAAAGTAAAAATTTATAATGAATTTGGTTGCTAAAGCTTAATTTTGACTTGGAACGGCGATTTTTTGAACAATAGCATAATAATTTGGTCCAATAATTGAGAAAATTCATAAATCTGAATTCTAATTCATCGGATATAACGAATTTTGGCGTAATTTTGCATATATAGAGGCGAAAAAAATCACAAAACTCGCTATTAAGAGTCGTTTTAAATGGGATTTTAAACAAAATTTGTTATGTAAATTGTGTGTGTAAATGTGTTCACTTTATTTATAAAATCACGGTTTTCGGATATAACGAATTTTGACGTTTTTAATGTACCTATATTTCTACATTTTTTGGCGTAATTTTGCTTATACGAGCAAAACCGAAACCAACTCAGTTACAGCGAAAATTGACATTTCCCGGTTATAACGAATTTAGTCCTTAAAGCTTAATTTTGATTTTAACATTTTTCGAATGATAACCTAATAATTCCCTCCTATAATCGAGAAAATTCCATCCATAAATCCCATAAATTTAATTAATTCACCGGATATAACGAATTTTGACGTTTTTAACGTATATTTCTACATTTTTCAGTGTAATTTTGCTTATACGAGCGAAACGAACTCAGTTACGGCGGAAATTGATGTTTTCGAATAATAATTCGCTCCAATAATTGAGAAAATTCATAAATCTGAATTCGAATTCATCGGATATAACGAATTTTGGCGTAATTTTGCATATAGAGGCGAAAAAAATCACAAAACTCGCTATTAAGAGTCGTTTTAAATGGGATTTTAAACAAAATTTGTTATGTAAATTGTGTGTGTAAATGTGTTCACTTTATTTATAAAATCACGGTTTTCGGATATAACGAATTTTGACGTTTTTAATGTACCTATATTTCTACATTTTTTGGCGTAATTTTGCTTATACGAGCAAAACCGAAACCAACTCAGTTACAGCGAAAATTGACATTTCCCGGTTATAACGAATTTAGTCCTTAAAGCTTAATTTTGATTTTAACATTTTTCGAATGATAACCTAATAATTCCCTCCTATAATCGAGAAAATTCCATCCATAAATCCCATAAATTTAATTAATTCACCGGATATAACGAATTTTGACGTTTTTAATGTACCTATATTTCTACATTTTTTGGCGTAATTTTGCTTATACGAGCAAAACCGAAACCAACTCAGTTACAGCGAAAATTGACATTTCCCGGTTATAACGAATTTAGTCCTTAAAGCTTAATTTTGATTTTAAACGACGATTTTTCGAATAATAACATAATAATTGCCTCCTATAATTGAGAAAATTCCATCCATAAATCCCATAAATTTAATTAATTCACCGGATATAACGAATTTTGACGTTTTTAACGTATATTTCTACATTTTTCAGTGTAATTTTGCTTATACGAGCGAAACCAACTCAGTTACGGCGGAGATTGATGTTTCCGAATAATAATTCGCTCCGATAATTGAGAAAATTCATAAATCTGAATTTTAATTCATCGGATATAACGAATTTGTATATATTTTGACGTAATTTTGCTTATAGAGGCGAAAAAAATCACTAAACTACTAGACATTAGAGTCGTTTTAAATGCCATTTTAAACAAAATTTGCTACATAAATTGTGTGTGTAAATGTGTTCATTTTATTTATGAAATCACGTTTTTCGGATATAACGAATTTTGACGTTTTTAATGTATATTTCTACATTTTCCAGTGTAATTTTGCTTATACGAACGAAACCGAAACCAACTCAGTTACAGCGAAAATTGATATTTTCCGGTTATAACGAATTTACTCCTTAAAGCTTAATTTTGACATGAAACGACGATTTTTCGAATAATAACATAATAATTCCTTCCTATAATTGAGAAAATTCATAAATTTAATCAAGTCACCGGATATAACGAATTTTGACGTTTTTAACGTATATTTCTAAATTTCCCAGCGTAATTTTGCTTATACGAGCGAAACCAACTCAGTTACGGCGTAAATTGATGTTTCCGAATAATAATTCGCTCCAATAATTGACAAATTAATTCATCGGATATAACGAATTTGTACATATCTTGGCGTAATTTGGGTTGTACAGTCGAAAAAAATTACAAAACTAGATATTAGAGTCGTTTTAAATGCGATTTTAAACTAAATTGTGTGTGTAAACGTGTTTACTTTATTTATGAAATCACGTTTTTCGGATATAACGAATTTTGACGTTTTAGAGCGATTTTAGTTAAAATATTATGGAGTTTTCCTTGTATACGACCGAAACGGACGTTTATTTAGAGAAAGGAATTTATCCGCTAAAGAGAGAGATAAACCCGTCACTTTTACGCATCAGTGTAGTGAACGTGGAAAGTATTCGTACGGAATTTAATATTAGCTTCACCTGCAGAGGATCGAGAAAACAATTCCGAAACTTCCTGAAAATCCTGTAACTCATACAACACGTGTTGCCCAATAGGGACTTTATCATACATCATCAGAAGAACGGAAACAGTTGCTAAGGGTCGCAATCTTATATTGTTATGGGACGTGATTCCGCGCGACGAAATTCCACAGCGAATTCACGAAACTGAATTAGAGATACATATTATATATTATAGTAGATTTTACCTTTTGCATTGTATATTATTTTAAGGGAAGATTTACCGTTTTTTTTTTTTTAATTTAACTTTGAAATTATCGAAATGTTTATAAGATCCTGTTTGTCGGTACGAAATCATTTCTGTTACTGCAAAGTTTGCGAGATTAAATGTCTACGTAAATATTTTCGGAAGCTTTCTCGGGGGTTTCATTTCGGCGGTGAAATTGCGTGGATCTTGAGGTACGCAGAAAATCTCGCTTATTACGCTAGAGTGCTGTTTGAGGAAGGAAATTAAAGGCGGTTGTTTTCTGGTGTGGTCTAACTTTAAGTTAGAGTTAAAAATGTATTCATTTTATTTTAAATAAAGCGTCACTATTATGTATTTCCTTATAGATGTTAAACGATATTAAATCTTTCCTTTAAACTATATCTCCGCCCATTATTAAATAGATGTTTCCCAAAGGTAAAGTAATAAAGCAGCAGCAGCAGCAGACTGCCAACGCAACACAGCGAGATTCAACATCTGATTGAATCCTTTCAACTATATACAAAGTCCTAAAGGTTGTAAACACGGTTTAGTCTCGGCTTAAAATTATTGCTTTGCCTCGGGGGATTCCAGATATGACATTGTGGGAGTTCTAGATTTATACGTATAATATGGAAGCTGTTTCATTTTTTAATATTGAACGATATGAAAAAATAAATCCCCATCTAAAAACAACTCTCGGGGAAAATTTTCGAATCTAATTTATAATGAAGGGTCCTCGAAATTTTAAAGAGTAAACCGGGAAACGAGTTAATTACCCGAGTTTCTCTTAGGCTCCAGGAGTTTTTAATCTATTATTTTCCCAAAGCTTTTCCTACGCTTCATTACTTTAGATTCTCGCTCCGAAACGAATATCGTTTAATAGAATTATTAATTGCTCTGTTTTGCATTCAAATTGGATGCTAGTTTGAAATCCTTAATTGGCGACTTTTTTTTACCCCAATAAACGGACAAAATATTACGTCCATTACCATATCAATACAATCTTTATACCAGAAATTACACCAAACTGGTACTCCTACACAGAGATTGTGATCATATTGCCTGTAGTTAACGCTTCACCTCAAATTGATGCTTGAACTACGAACCCGAATATAAATTCAGGTAAATAAATCACAGTCCTGATTTATCTATTTTAATCGTGTTGATATTCAAGGGAACTTGAACTCTACACCCAATCCAGTTGGAAGCGTATCAGTTCATCCCCCAATACAAGAAGGTAATTATCACAGAAAAAAATATTTAAACGTAATATTTCTCAATCGAAAAAAATATTCTGCATTAACGTTTTAAGGTATTGAATCGACAACGATTAACATACTAGAATCAATAGAATCATATCTCAAACAAAGTTTTTCAAACCTTTTCAAAAAACTAATGGATAGCTTCGAAAATAACGAACCATCTAGTGTTAACAGCAAAAATAATCGCGAAGATGTAACATCAAAAATAGGTAAGTCCCCATCTCATTTTAATACAACACAATTTAAATCAAATCCGCGTAGATGAAGCCAATCCTAGGAGAAATACCGTTAGGCCACCTCGTGAAAATCCAGAAGGTAAGTCGACGCCTATTCAAAATTATAAAAAGGGGAACCTTATAATCTTAAAATGTATAGGTTCAGTCGAAGATTTATCGATCGAAAACGTACCATCAAGAAGAACTCAAACTAGTAAGTAAACATTTTTAAAATTTCCCCCAAAAATTTAACGACTAAAAAGAGTCAATCGTCAAATTTAGGATCCTCACCAATCGATATTTCAATCGAGCTTAATAATATCCCAGTCGATTTTCAAGAACCAGTAATAATCGCGATTTTAGTTACGATTTGGAACTCTTTGTAATCGAAATTATTCCCTAAAAAAATTTGAGGTAAATCCTCGATTCATTTTAAAGGTGTTGGTGTATCGGTGAATCAAAATGGATCTCCTGGAAGAGGGCCGCCCAATTCTGATGGACCACCCGGTCAAAATCCTGCAGGTATTATCATCTTAATCAGATCCTCTCTATAAGGACCCTCTAAACGATGATTTTAGGTCCTCCAGGTTTGAGACCAGCCAATCCTAATCCCCAAACCGAAGAAGGTATTTTTTAAATGAGATAAAATCGTAAATATTGTTATGAAGATGATTTATTTTAATTTAATTTTTAGTAAATCCCAATCAAATACCCGCAAATAATATCCCTGAAGGTAAATCGAATTAAAATCGTTAAAAATAATTCGTAATTTATAAATTTATTTTCCAGAAAGGATGAGTTTGTTTACTCCGAAAAAGGATATAAAAATAAATTTAAACGCGATCCTCCTTTCTATACCTCCAAAAAAAAAACAAAATAATTTTAAAATAATTTCACACAATTTTATTTAAAGCTCCACCACGTTCGAGAGCCCAAAATAATCGAATAAAATTAATTCCTTCAATAAAATATGAATCATTTACTCACATTTTTTTAACAACAACAACTCCAAATCCATCCTCAACAGATTCGGATGATTTGCAAACATCGCAAAGGCTTCAGTTTCACACTTTTTCACGGTAACCAACTTATCAGTCTCCTGAGTTAGCGTTTTTAAACAAGAATGAACACGCAGGGAAAAATTGTTCCAAATATCGGATTGGACACCTATTTAATACATCTGCCGAAGCTATAGACTCGAGAGTTATCGTTATCATTCAAGCCGATGTGGATCTAAATATAGATGGGTAGTGGAAGTCTCTATCTAATGTAGCTTACCTTAAAAACGTGGATGTTAAATTTCAAGAGGGCTTGTACAGGTGGGGATCGTTTTTTGCATAAATTTCTTCCGAACGTGTAAAAAGCGTTAGCGAGTTATTTTTAAAGATACTAAAAAATAAAAAACCTAGTACATATTTCGTATTATTATGTTAGTTTTCTCAATATATAACGTTGCTGATTCGGATTGAATTTTAAAGATTGAAACAAACTTGAATTTGATCGTTACCTAAGCAAACACATGACCGTTACAGGCACTCCAGAAAAGATCTGGTTGACGAATCAGCTCGTGAGATGGCTAACATTTAAGTTTCGGCAATTTAAATTTATTTAAGCAATATTACATCAAATCTAGCAATCAAATTTTTATACTACGACTTAAAATTTCACAATATAAAAGGTACAAAATTGACGGAAGATATTGTTTACAATTTGACAGCTGTCAAAAATGTTTTAACTCTAATTAAAACTCTAAACGGCTAAAATGGCAAGACAAACAAGTTTTTCTTCGTTCTAACAGTTACGGCCATCAGAATTATGAACAAAAAACGACTGATTTGACTATTTTACAACTCGCAGATGTATTTTGACAATTACATCTGTCAAATATGAGTAAAATTACTACAACATAATATCGGTCAGAAATATTAATGATAGTTTGCTTTTGACAAAACAATAAAAAGGAAAATTAGTTTTGAAAGTGTAAGAATGGTTTTTGTGTAATTTGACAGCTGTCAAAAATATTTCGATAATTGAACTGACAATTCTACGATTTTTATAACACTTAGATGTATTTTGATAATTCCAATCCTTAAATGGCAGTAACATGTTGAAAGTGATGATGATTTTACAATTTAATATGTCAGACATAATATTTTGACAGTTATTGACAACTATTGAAATAGTAAAAAATTGACAGATGAAAAGAAAAGGTTTCTAAACCAAACTCAACGCGTAGGCTCCATCAAAATTATAAACCAGAAACTACTGATTTGACTATTTTACACATCGCGGACGTATTTTGACAGTTACATTTGTCAAATATGTCAGACATCAGTAGGAAGTGTTATGATAATTTGCAGCTGACAAAACGGAAAAAAAAAATAGTTTCATAGGCCGCAAAAACGGTTTTTCCCGTTTTGATGTAATACTTATCGTTTTTGTAATTTGACAGCTGTCAAAAATATTTCGATATAATTGAACCGACAATTCTACGATTTTTATAACTCTCAGATGTATTTTGACAATTACAGTCCTTAAATGGGAGTAAAATGTTGAAAGTGAGGATGATTTTACAATTTGACATCAGTCAGATAGACTATTTTGACAGCTATTGACATCTATTGAAATCGTAAAAAATTGACATAAATCGTGAAAAGAAACGGTCTTTAAACAAAACCAAGGCGCGGGCTCCATCAAAATTGTATACCAAAAACGACTGATTTGACTATTTTACACGTCGCGGACGTATTTTGACAGTTACATTTGTCAAATATGTCAGACATCAGTCGGAAATATTATGATAATTTGCATCTGACAAAACAGAAAAAAAAAATTGGTTTCATAGGCCGCAAAAACGGTGTTTCCAGTTGTGATGTAATACTTATCGTTTTTATAACTTGACAGCTGTCAGAAATATTTCGACATTTTAACCGATTTTACGATTTTTATAGCTCTCAAGTGTATTTAACAATTACAATGATCAAATGTGAGTAAAATGTTGGAAGTGTGAGAAGTGACGATGATTTTACAATTTGACAGCTGTCAAGCAAAATATTTTGGCAGTAAAAAAATCAATAAGTCGTGAAAAAACGGTTGAAGAATTGAAAGGGGGAGGGGAGGGAAGCGTTCACTAGTTTTTGTGTTAAACGATAGTAGATACGTCATTTATGTCTAAATTAAGCGTATTTTTTTTTTTTGTTTCAGTTGAAGCAAACAGTCTTTATACTACGATTTAAAATATACCACACCTAGTTATAATTCAATATTTCAATGAATATCGAAACAGTTATTCATTAAATACAAAATCAAATGTATTTATAATTTGACAGCTGTCAAAAATGTTTTCCGACTAAAACTCTCCTAAAAGGGCGAAACAATTCTGACAATTCCGACTATCAAAATTATTAACCAAAAACGACTGATTTAACTGTTTCACACCTCGCATTTTGACGTATCTTGACAGTTACATTTGTCAAATATGTCAAACATTAATCGGAAATATGATAATTTGCATCTGACAAAACGGAAAAAACAGAATTAGTTTTTTCTTCGTTTTCCGAACGGTTATTCTCATTATGTTTGTTTTTATAATTTGACAGCTGTCAGAAATATTTCGACAATTTAACCGATTTTACGATGTTTATAGCTCTCAAGTGTATTTGACAATTATAATTTATCAAATTTGAGTAAAATGTTGAAAGTGTGAGAAGTAATGATGATTTTACAATTTGACAGCTGTCAAAAATAATATTTTAACAGTAAAAATAATTAATAAACTGTGAAAAAAAGGTTTTTTAAATAAAGCCAACGCGGTGGAGAGGGGCGAAGGGTTTACTAGTTCTTGTTTTAAGCGATCGTACGTCAAATATTTGCAAATTAAACGTATTTTTTTTGTTTTTAATTCAATCAAAAATAAATTATAAAAACAGTATTCTGTATAGTTTGTATCCTTTAAATAAAATGTTTGAATTAGCATTCCGGTTCATATCAAAGAAATACTAGAAAATTTTATAATTAAATTTAATAATGACATCGACATGACACTAATGACATTTCGAACAAAAGCCAAACTTAGAAAACAAGGCATTTTTTGTCTGCGTTTTTTTATTTGCTTTCAACGATAGCTGGAGCTTTTTTCTACTTTGAAGTTGAAGTTGATTTACAAATCTTTTCACCGTAAATTAATTAATTTTCCCCCATTTTAAACCATGGATACTGGCCGAATAAATGTTAAAATAACATTTTTCTTTATAGAGCAACTTGATCATACATATTATATGGATAGAGCATCAAAAAACAAAATTCCAAACGTGACGTGCTTTATGATATCCCAAAACTACCTTTATTCCCTAAAATATCCTGATCTCTATAAGCGTATAAACTACGTAAAATGGAGACCTCTTTTTGCGTCTTCAACTTGCTCAATAATTCATGAGATTTGTGAAAGGGGAACAAAAAAAACGTGCATGAGAAGACATGTTTTATCGTTTTAGTGCCTCCAGTCGACATTGTTTTATTTAAAAACGTTTACATATTTTAGATGTTTCCTCGAATCCTGTTGATATTTTTAAAACAGCAAATTTCATCCTGTAAAGGTCTATATTAATTCGTCCTTTAATTCAAGTTCCACTAACCGTAACATACTATAATATGCATAAATAAATATGCAAATGCAATCTGGACTAATCTACTGTTCTATTAATTTTGAAATAGCTAGAGCTAGAGCTCTAGTAAGTAATACCTTATGTTCGAGCATTCGATCAATTAAAATCGTACAGAAACGAATTTGTTAATTTATTAATCAAATTAAATCACGAAAATCTAGACTTAAATCAAAGCTGCCCCCCCCCCCCCTTTTTTGTCTATACTTCGACGAGAAGCGGCTTTTCAAACGAAATAAATTAAGCCATTCAGATAGACTAACGCAAGGTTTGAAATTAATCCAATTAAGACGACATTAATTTAGAGTCAGTAGCTGCGAGTTTGAGAACGGCTCATATAAATAGTAAATTAGGGGGAGAGAAGGAAGGGGGTGTTGGAACAACGTGAATATAGCCGCGACGAATTTAATTCGTGTAATTTTACCAAGTTTATTAAATTTATAGTACGAGTAATTCAACTACACCCGTTTACAACGCACGTTTAACGGTGAATACGAAATCAGTGTTAATTATTATTATGATTACATGCGAAAGTAGCAACATTCAATTTTGACAGCTGTCAAAAATATTTTTACTTATTACACTCGCCGAAAGAATCATAAACTGCATGCATGTGTTGAAACTGCTTTTGCAATTTGACAGCTGTCAAAAAGCCTGTATGAAATGAATTTTGACAATAATTTCTATAATTTGACAGCTGTCACTTATATTGTAAAAATTGATCGATCAAAATTTGTAAAAGGCACTATAAAATAAGAAACAGACGATTTTTCGCCAATTACAACAAATTAAAATCCTCAAATCTGAATAAAATTACTGTTTTTATAATTTGACAGGTGTCAGAAATATAGTGATGGTTACAACTGTCAAAATCAAAAGATCAAAACTCACTTATTTCATTTATAATTATCTAAAACATAAAAAATAACCTGACTACGATTTTTTTCGCTCTGACAATTCCGACTATGAAAATTAGAAACCAAAAACGACTGATTTGACTATTGTACACGTCGCGGACGTATTTTGACAGTTACATTTGTCAAATATGTTAGACATATGTCTGAAATATTATGATAATTTGCATCTGACAAAAAGCAAAAAACAATTTAGTTTTTTTTCGTTTTGATGTTACTTATTGTTTTTATAATTTGACAACTGTCAGAAATATTTCAACAATTGAACCGATTTTACGATTTTTATATCTGTCAAAGTATATTTGACAATTATAATTATCAAATTTTAGTAAAACGTTGAAAGTGTGCGAAGTAATGATGATTTTACAATTTGACAGCTGTCAAAAATAATATTTTGACAGTAAAAAAAATTAATAAGTCGTGAAAAAAAGGTTTTTTAAATAAAGCCAACGCGGTGGGAAAGGGTGGAGGGTTTACTAGTTCTTGTTTTAAAGGATAGTACCTACGTCAAATATGTGCAAATTAAGAATTTTTTTTTTGGTTAAATGCAAGTACCTAACTATTTTTCTAATTTGACCGGTGTCAGAAATCGTTTAACGACTATAACCGCCAAAATAATAAGAAAATAACATATGTTTACAATTTAACAGCTGTCACAAGTAATTTGATGATTATAGTTGTCAAAATGAAAACAAAATTGTTTTATAACCTGTCACAACAGTTTTCTTCTTCTTTTGACATGAATATTTTAACAGTTACAACAATCAGAATTGGAAAGCAAAAACGAAAACAATCGATGTTTCATTTCCACAAAATTTAAATCGTCAAATCGGAGTAAAATCTCTTTTTACAGTTTGCCATCTTCAGAAATATTAGGATAGTTGCAAAACTGTCGAAATGAAAAAGAAAATTGTTTTTTTTTCCGTTGTAATTGGCATATTTTGGCAGTTATAGTTATCGGATTTGCAGAAAAAAAACAACCGAAATTTTAATTTATCAAAAAAAAAAATTAAAACGGTAACAAAATGTTTTTACTATTTGACATCTGTCAGGTATGATAAGGTGTCTAAAACTGTCAACAATTTGATTTTAAATTTAATTGATTCACAGTAAAATGATTCGCAAGTTTAAAATTTGACAGCTATAAGAAAACCTACAAATTTGACAGCTGTCAGAATTGTTTTAACAAAAACTGATTCTACCTTCAGAATAATTGTAAACCAAAAATGCTATTTTACGGCTCGTAGACGTATTTTGACAATTACATCTGTCAAATATGTTTAAAACTATTACAATTTGATATCAGTCAAAAATATTATGATGATAGTTTAAACCAACCTGTCAAAACAAAAAAGAATTTTTTAGGCTGCAAGAACGATTTTTCTCGTTTTGATAATTTGACAACTGTCAAAAGTATTTTTACTTTAATATACACGAAAAAAGAATATACGAAAAATTATAAAGCATCGAACTATGAAATTATCATTGTTTTTCCAATTGGACAGCTCTTAGAAACGTCTTGAAGTCTGTCTCTTCTTACAGTTTGTCATCTGTCAGAAATATTACTATAGAAACTGTCGAAACAAAAAAAAACTGTTTTTACAGACTGTACTAACATGTTCTTTGTTCTAATTGGTATATTTTGACAGTTACAGTTATTGGAATTACACAGAAAGAAACAGGCGACAAGCGTTGAATCTTTAAAACAAGTGAAGGTTTTCACAATTTGACAGTTGTCGGAAAGGCTAAGATGCCTTATCAATCATATATAATAGCAAAATTATTGCCAAGTTTAACATTTGCCAGCTGTTTTTAAAATGCAAAAAATGATTGTTTTTACAATTTGACAGCTGTCAGAATTGTTTTAACATTGATGGCTGTCAAAACAACGACAGGAACTGATTCCACCATTACAATGGTAAACCAAAAATGCTATAATTTGACATCAGTCAAAAATATTATGATAATATGTAGTTTAAATCTGTCAAAACGAAAAAACTTGATTCTTTAGTTTGCAAGAACGATTTTTTTCGTTTTGATAATTTGACAGTTCAATCGATTACAACAGTCAAATCTGTTGAATGTGTGACAAGCGATGATGATTTTACAATTTGACAACTGTCGAAAATAATATTTTGACAGTTACAACTATTAAAAATGCAAAAAAACAAAGTTCTTTTAATGAATCGAACGCGTAGGTTTCTTTATTGAACGCTTTAACTATATTTCCTGGAAAAACGATATTCTCTTGTTTGATCACTGACACACATTTAAAATTGTCTACGCTCACTGCGATGTAGATACATATTTCGTTTCCGGCAACTGCGATCTCTTATAATGATGTTCTCGAGCGCAACCGTTCGATAGAGATAATATTTCGTTCTTATTTTTAAAACTTAAAAACTAATACGGCATCAACGCACATACATACATCAAACTTACAATTTTTTTAGCTTCGATAACCACATCGTCTGGCGTGGAAGGGTAAGCTTTCCCACCTTCCGCCACATATTGTCCTCCTAACCCTAAGTGCACCATTTTACTCTCGAACCCCGAGTTTTCCAGGTACTTTCCTCTCTTCGTTTCAAAGGAGCCTTATTAAGGGCTTTGATCGAGTTTCCCTCCAAAGTTTATTTTCGAGCTACAAGTAAACCGTGATTTTAAATCGCGAGAACCTTTTTCACCTTTGAATAACAAAAAAAAGAAGAGAGCAACCAGGTATAGGATATCTTCGATATTAATTCTTATTTTCAGCTTTAGTAATTCGATCGATATTAAAAAAATAAAATAATACGATGCAATTAAATCTAGCAGGCGTTAATTTACTACCTAGAATATAGCGCTTGTTTTGGATAGAATCGATTGTCACTTATTCTTTTGTTCGCTTCGCTATAATATACTTACGTGTTTCGTATTCAAGGCCTACCTTGATTTTATCAAGTTTACCTTTTTATTACCCTTCATTTCACCTGTGCATATTTGTTTTGTATGTTTCACGCGGAATTATTACAAATTAGAGTTTATTAAAAGGACAGTTTGGATTGTGGGACGAATTTTGCAAATAAAATTGAACGATTCTAATCTATTCTAGGCGTGTTTAAGGTTGAAGTTTAACTCGATAATGCGTTTAGATCAATTTGGGTTAAGGTTATTAGGTGAAAGTCAATCTATTTAAACGAAGCGCATTTTATACAGGGTGTTTTATAATTTTAAGATTTTAAATTCAACATCCTGTAGATTATATATAATACTACCAATATTAAATTATAATTAAACTAAAATAGATAAATCTCACGTGAATTACATCCTTGCTCGAACACCCTGTAAAAAATGGAAATAACTCATTTTTTTTTTAATATAAATATATAAACAAAAGCGCGCCAAAACAAACGCTATAAATATGTAGTAGACTTCTCAAACTATACAATTAAAAAAAACAAAATCGCAGAGATTACGTTTACTAATATTTATCTAAACAGGGTATTCCCCTAACTTTAAAAAATACCGTGCAACAGCGACACTAGTGGGTAATCGGACGTCGCGAATAAAACACTGATTCGCGGGGACCGGTGTAGAGAGATAGGGGTGAAATTCGGAGTTCGGATACGAACCGCGAAAAAACAAGTTACGATCGCGAATGTGGTAGTTGGAGAGCGTCATACGAAAGCAGAAGCCGGGTTGCTTTGACGTAAGCCTCGTCGGGGCTCGTATCCTTCCGCCAAAATCCGGGTGGATGCTATTGAAAGGGTCACAAACGTTCTACTATTACAATGTCCAATGTATAATTGGTTTCAGATATATATCTAGGTGAGCTTTCATGGTCTTTGTTCGACACCTTTTGTTGTGGTCGAACTCCGCTTTTGTTTTTTCTCTTTTTCTTTTATTGTGCTAAACCAATTTTAAAAAAAAAATTTAACTTTCCCCGGATTTATTATTTTTTTTAATTATAATAATAAAATGGTGCCGTATTGGGTTTTAAACGTACAGGATGTACCAAAAATGATTGAGGGTTGTTCAGGATGGATAAGGACGAATTTGTCCAATTTTGCGATGTGTGAGTGTATAGGTTAGAGTGTTACTTCTTCTTATTAGGTTACTTTCGAAGGACTGTTTCACAATCTTGTTTTGTCATCGTTTCTACCTGGCAAGCTCAAATCAGTTGGATCTTCCTCAATTTTCTCCTTAAGAGACTTCAATTTTTAGTCGATCTTTTATCGTTGTGTTCCTAATTCTGTCCCCAATTTAATTTTTAGCTTAGTTAGCTTTTATCTTAGCTAAATATCTTAGGAAGTGGCCCAAATAAATTCTATAAATGTACCTACTAGAAAATTGGAGTCACAAGGGTTATGGCACGAAATCAACAGCTTATTATTTTATTAAAACAATCGTATGGATTGCGAATCAATTCCTTCCAAAGCTGGATTTTAGAAAAGGGTGAAGATCTGTTGGAGAAGGGTCGTGGGAACCGTGGTGTGGTTGTTATCAAGTCGGGTGATAATAAATGCTAAAGTTTTTGTGTTACTCATAGTCATATTGATAAAAGCTAACAGCATTAGCAACGAAACTGGGGACGGAATTAGATAAGAGAAGAATTAAGAATAAAGTAATGGAGGAAAATCAACTGACTTAAGCTGGCAAAATTGCGAAACGATCCTTCAAAGTTAACCTTGAAAAGAAATCCATAAACAGAGATTCAACTTCTATGAGATATGGGAATTTTTAGTAATATAGGCTTCCTTCTAGACAGTTGGATAATAAAGAAAGATCATTACTGTAGTCTTCAGGCTTTTACGGCCGCTGTTGATGGCTGCTCTTCGGTTCTCGGATTCTCTGCCGTGTAGAAAGGTTGTGGTACTTGACGTTTCGATCATCTTGTCGTGATCTTCTTCAGAAGTGAAGTTCACTACACGGCAGAGAACCCGAGAACCGAAGAGCAGCCAAAGATCATTACGTTAAGGCCACTAAAAACTTTGTGCTCATTTTCGTAGTGCAAGTGCGAGTAGATGTAAAATAATTTCTACAAAATATTATTGAAAATGTTAAATTTCAAACCTTAATTCGATGTTTCTTGAAAACTATTGGAGTTAGACAGCCTTGCCTTATATCAAATGAAAGCTAGAAGTGCCCTTATTAACAAGGGTGTTCCAGTTGAAAAAAATTGAGAAAAATTAGTATTCGCGAATGGTGAACACCCTGTATAACAGATCGATGAAGCTTAAAATTAATACTAACGTGGAAAACTTCATGATAAGCACGTTATTTCTAAACACTATATTAACCAATCCACATCCTGCTAGATTATAGCATTTTTTCCAAACCGTACAGTAAAATGGGGTCAATAGAAACATTTTGAAACATTCAAAGACTCTTACAATTAATAACAAAAAAAATATCACTATAACAACTATTGGAAAAGTCCGGTCTACGGTTGTACTAAAGAATGGTGTATTTGCAAAAAAAATTTGCACTAAAGTTGTGGTCAATAGAAACACCGGTTTAAAAATCATGTATATTGCTATTAAACCCATTTTGAAGTGAAAAGAAACACAACAAATTTTTTTTTGGCCATTTGTTTACATTAGAATCTTCCCAAAACATTATATAAATAGAAAAGCATCAAATTTTGAGAGATTTATAAAAAAAAATTGCAAAACTCATTATAGACGTAGGCAAACAATCTTATAACTATACAGGGTGTAACATTGGGAACGCCGTGGTCTCTGGTAGTCAAATGGTACCAATTTTGGAAAAGTTACATACTGGAACATATGTAAGCGGATTAGATCTACAATTTAAAAATAATAGGCAATATACAGGGTGTGTCAAAACTTAGCAATGTACCAAAGTTATGTTTTTCTTAATGGAACACCCTGTATTTTATGGCATTTTTGGGTTGTACATTGAAATCTAGATCAACTTTATTTAAGGTTTCCTATAAATATTTTTTGTAGTTTATCAGATATTTCAAGTTTTTTGAAAATGCAATGTTGCACGAAAAGTTTAGTATCTCGAAAATGACTTAATTCCGAGAAATGAAACGAAAAGCGTAAATAGTAGATCCTTTGGCTGATTGAATGCCATATTCAAAGTTATCGAGTAATCTATAGGTTTGTCATGTACTGAGGGCAAACTTTGTGAACTTCTTTCGTGCATAACTTTATTATTTTAAGTGGAACACCCTGTATGTATTTATGTTATCAGATAGAACATTTTATTGTTTGAAAACCAGTATCAGTAATCCCTATGACTATCTGTACTGGTTTTTAAGTTATTTGCGTTTTTTTAGATAACTTACGGAAATTGTTATTATTTAATCTAGTAGGTTGGATCCTCATAGAGAATGTGTCAATTTGACGTGTACTCTGTTAACATCATGAAGGCATACTCGTTGCACGAAAGAACTGATATGATTTTAGTTATTGGTGAGTGTCAGAAAAATTGCTTCCTTGCGTCTCGGGTGTATTCGCAGAAGTAGCCAAATCGAAAACATCCAGATAAAAGGGTATTTGAAAATTTGTTGTTTCGCACCTTGGATCGGCAGCATCGCTGGAGTTTGAACGTGTTTGGAGGCATTATAGGCGATTATGTAATTGGACCATACTTCTTCCATGGGCACCTAAACGGAGATGAATTCCTAAGATTCTTAAAAAGATACTTTTGGACCCTTTTGGAAAATATCCCTTGAATATTAGAAACCGGATGTGGCTTCATTTAGACGGCGCTCCTGCCTTTTTTAAACGGTCTGTTAAAAACTACCTTCACAGGAAATTTCCTAATCGGTGGATCGGAAGAGATGGTCCGTTCAATTGGCCACCAGGATCTCCGGACTTAACATGTATGGGCTTTTTTCCTATGGGGGTATGTAAAAGGGATCGTTTACAATAGCTTGCCCACTACAGCCGAGGATATGAAAACGAGAATCAGAGACGCCTTCAGTTCAGTAACATCGGATATGCTGAAGAGCGTTAGAACAGCATTTGAACAGAGAGTTATTTTCTGTATTGAAGAAAATGGCAATTATGTTGAACGCTAGCAGTTTTTCGTTTATTTTGTTGTTATGTTGTTTCGTTTATTTTATACCAAATCCTTTTTTCTTAATTCAAATATAAAAATATTTACTGCTATTTTGTTTATTTTATTTTTATTACTTGGAATTTATGTTTTCATATAAATTGTGACACTATAACATCGGCTTCTTCGAATAATAATATTTCTATCCATCGATGTAAGGATATACTGGGTGTTCACTTACAAAAAACAAATTTAGTTCACTTAAATAATCTAAAAAACGCAAATTACATAAAAACCAGTACAGATAGTCATAAAGATTCCTGATACTGGTTTTTAGACAATAAGATGTTCTATCTGATAACATGAATATCTACAGGGTGTTCCATTTAAAATAATAAAGTTATGCAAGAAAGAAGTTCACAAAGTTTGACCTCGGTACTTGAACGACCTGTAGAATACTGGATAACTTTGAATATGGCATTCAATCAGCCAAAGGATCTACTATTTACGCTTTTGGTTCTATTCCTCTGAATTAAATCATTTTCGAGATACTAAACTTTTCGTGCAACATTGCATTTTTATGAAACTTGAAATATCTCATAAACTACAAAAATTAGACGTAAGAAACCTTAAATAAAGTTGATCTAGATTTCAGTGTACAACTCAAAAATGCCATAAAATACAGGGTGTTCCATTAAGAAAAACAACTTTGGTACATTGCTAAGTTTTGATACACCCTGTATATTGCCTATTATTTTTAAATTGTAGATCTAATCCGCTTACATATGTTGCAGTACGTAACTTTACAAAAATTGTTACCATTTGACTACCAGAGGCCACGGCGTTCTCACTGTTACACCCTGTATAGGTATTGTAAACATTAAAAATTTTAAGAAAAAAAAACAAGTATTTAGTGAAAATATTTCAAACATGGGAACTATTCCAAAAATCTAATTGCAAAAAAATTAAAACAAAACAGTCTTATTATTTCTTAATAGGTGGGTACCTACCTATCTATTATAACATAAATAAAATCTTAAATTTTGAATAAAAATATTTTTAGACTTTGAATTCCTTTTGAAAATTTATCTTTGGTTTTGGTTTTCTTTTTTGGTTTCAAAAAATGACGGCCCAGAATCAATTTTTTTGTACTGCTTTGACCTAGGGTCGTTATTGTACTTCCGGGGTATCTAAAGAATAAAATAACAGTGATGAAGTATGCATCATAAATACATTTTGTTGTAAAAACAATCACTTTTTGTGGCTGTTTCTATTCACCCCATTTTAGTACTTGTGGTGTGGCTTTTACAAAATGACCACTTAAACAACATTAATAGTATACAATGGAAGTACTTCAGCTAAAATATAAACAATCTTTTTATTTCTTATTATTAATTTACCTCGTACACAACTTCAAGCCCCAGTAGAAATTAATTTACATCATGCGGATAATGGAAGCCAATTGTGTGACGACGAGTTTTCTTCAGATGAAATTTCTCTCTCAATTTTGAAAAAAAAACAATATATCCGACGATAAGAAAAACAAATTATAAATGGACAAATGATGACATGGTACCGGATAATTCAATTTTCAGTGGTTAAAATAATGGAGAAGTTCATCTCAAAAACCCTTTAGAATTATTTTCTCTTTTCTTCGACGAGGAAATACTGGAGCTAATAGTAACAGAATGTAATCGTTATGCGAGTCAACAAAACCACCACAACAGAAGGTTTGTGCGTGCTTTCGCGTCACACACACTCTAAAAGGCGACCAAAAAGATTGGATACTACTACAGCAGTTTTGCAAAGACCTGTTAAAAATGTCCCAAAGAAATCTGGCAAGCATATCAGCCGTTGTAGCTGGTGATGATGAAACGTGGTGTTTTCAATACGAGACAAGAATAAAACGTCGGAGTGCGGTATGGAGGTCACCTTCAAAAGAGAAAAACACGTTTTCTTCGATTTGAAGGAAATTGTTCAAGATTGGATACTTCAGCAGTTTTGCAAAGACCTGTTAAAAATGTCCCAAAGAAATCTGGCAAGCATATCAGCCGTTGTAGCTGGTGATGATGAAACGTGGTGTTTTCAATACAAGACAAGAATAAAACGTCGGAGTGCGGTATGGAGGTCACCTTCAAAAGAGAAAAACACGTTTTCTTCGATTTGAAGGAAATTGTTCAAGATTGGATACTTCAGCAGTTTTGCAAAGACCTGTTAAAAATGTCCCAAAGAAATCTGGCAAGCATATCAGCCGTTGTAGCTGGTGATGATGAAACGTGGTGTTTTCAATACGAGACAAGAATAAAACGTCGGAGTGCGGTATGGAGGTCACCTTCAAAAGAGAAAAACACGTTTTCTTCGATTTGAAGGAAATTGTTCAAGATTGGATACTTCAGCAGTTTTGCAAAGACCTGTTAAAAATGTCCCAAAGAAATCTGGCAAGCATATCAGCCGTTGTAGCTCGTGATGATAAAACGTGGTGTTTTCAATACAAGAAAAGAATAAAACGTCGGAGTGCGGTATGGAGGTCACCTTCAAAAGAGGAAAACACGTTTTCTTCGATTTGAAGGAAATTGTTCAAGATTGGATACTTCAGCAGTTTTGCAAAGACCTGTTAAAAATGTTCCAAAGAAATCTGACAAGCATATCAGCCGTTGTAGCTGGTGATGATGAAACGTGGTGTTTTCAATACAAGACAAGAATAAAACGTCGGAGTGCGGTATGGAAGTCACTTCCAAAAGAAGAAAATTAAAACACGTTTTCTTCGATTTGAAGGAAATTGTTCACAGCAACTTCGATCCGATAAAGGCAGAATATTACACGACAATGCACCATCGCACAAAACCATCATAGTTCGGGGAATTCTTGACCAAAAAAGGGCGTCATTGTTATCGATCATCCACCGTATTCATCACCTGATTTGGCTCCATGCTTCTCAAACTGAAATCGGCGATGATTATAAAAAATTTGTTGAACGTTTCCTGCGCTGCATTATTTTGAGTTTAACCTTCAAAACTGCTTATTTTATATACAACAAACGTGCGTATCGTTACAAATGGGTGTGAAATGTCCATTTAACTCAAAGGTGGTAAGTGAGTGAGGTATGTTACAGGAAGTTTCTAGGTAGGTAGCTTGTGTTTGCCTGTATACATCAAAATCGATATTTATTATTAGAGACCATTAAAACATACTTTAATAGATTATAGACGGTTATAGAGAAAGGAAATTGCGTTATTACTACACAGAAAGTTCGTTATAGACAACGTCATCGAGGATTATATCCCAGCTCAAAAGAGAATCACGATACCACCCCTAAATATATTATTAAAGCGAAAAGAACTATGTACATCTACCGAAATTTACCTTATGTACTGATTATGCTCTCATTACTAAGTTGAAGTTCGTACAACTCCCTTGTTACATTATATCACGAAGTATGCAAGTTCCCCCGAGTAAAACCCTCGTTAACTAAGCTTGGGAATTTTAACAAGTTCTAACTCTAATCGCATATAGATAGCGTACTAATTAGACGAATTTTCCCCCTCTTTCTTCAACAGCAATTCCTCAATTAAAGAAAAAGACAACCCTAAGCAACATACATACGAAGTAATAAATATCACGAGGAAACTTTTTCTCTTTTAGCCGGTGATATCTTGTAGCTTTCCATCAGACCAAACTTGATAAATCGTTCCCGTGACAGACCGCTAGATAGTGCTATAATAAATTTTGTTTCCGTCCTGACAACGTCAAGTTAACTCGAATAAAAAAATAAGGCGAAGAAGAGATGGTATCGAAGTTGGTGCTGTAAACAAGTTCTAAACTATGAAAAGGGGAAATAATCTTTAATGGTAACACTCAAAACGTTCAATAAATTTTTCGAAACATTTCTTATGCTCATTCAGCTGAAATAGTTATTTACGAGTCAAGTGCGTGAAAGCATATTTCGCGAATGAGTGACCAGTTTAAAGCGCGAGCCGGAGGCGAGCGCTTTTTTGTGCGAGAACTATAATAATAATAATACATATTGTTAAATACGTTATTGTTTATGACACTACTAATCTCAATATTAATTTAAAAAAATTGAGTTGGCAGTATTGATTATTTGAAGTGACATTTAATTTAAAATTATCAAATTCAAAATTGTAATTTATATAATATTTGTTGCTGTTTTGACATTGAATTACATACCTTCCAAATATAACAATTTATATTTCATTTCCTTTTATTTTTATAGAAAAACAACGAACTGGGTAGCATATTATTAAGGTTAGGGATTTATGATTTTAAAATGTCACTAAATTAATCAAGTTCTAGGAAGTACCAACTTTACTTTTACGCACTCGTGTTTAAAGTAACTTTTTACGCACGCAAATCGAATCGTGAAATGATAAGTTTTGATAAGCGAGTACAAAATAGTATTTAATATAGCGGATTTCCTTTCATCGCCAATTTCAGTTTGAGAAGGACGGAACCAAATCACAATTCACGTAATATGATGGCTTTGTACGATGGTGCATTGTCGTGCAACCAGGCTCTCGACATTCCGGTCGAACGCGTCGAATTTTGGCTCATAATCGTGGTGGTAGAAGTCCCAGATAATATTCTGCCTTCACCAGATCGAATTCCCTTTGAATCAAAAAAAAAAAAAAATTTTGTCCTTCTCTTTTGGTTCTTCTGGTGACTTCTATACCTCACTCTGACGTTTTTGTTTTTGGCTCGTATTGAAAACGTCACGTTTCATCATCACCAGTTTACAATGGCTGACAAGCTTGCCGGATTCCTTTGGGACATTTTTGCAAAACTGCTGAAGTATCCGGATCCAAAATCCAAATCTTCTCGGTCAAAATTCGATAGACTGTGCTTTTCGGTATCGCAGTTTCCTCTTCGATGACTTCTTTGATTTTCTCGATGTTTTCTTCATTACGAGTGGTTTTTGGCGTTTCTACTCGATAATCATCTGCAGGATCCTCACGACCCAAACTAAGGAAAACCAGTGCACAAGACATGCATTCATCCACGTACACATTTTTTTCTACCTAATTTAAAACACAATTTAATATTCACTCGTTCTTTGTTCCATGTTGGTTTTTTTTTCGCCCAATCATTCATTCATAAATGTCGCTTCGATAAGAACTTCGATGGAACTAGTCTCGTCGCAACTGGTACAGGCTTTGTATATTTTATTTATTCTTTTCTGCATTAATTTATCAAAGAACTATTTTGGGTAATTGCTATTGCTAATCCAATCTAAATTATAGATCCCTCAACCTTCCCCAAAAAATTTCCATATCTGATGAAAGTTCAATCTTTTCAAGCTTAACTTTGAAGGATCGTTTCGCAATTTTGCCAACTTAAATCAGTTGACCTATCTTAGTTTTTTGTCCTTCTTTTTTGGTTCTTCTGGTGACTTCTATACCTCACTCTGACGTTTTTGTTTTTGGCTCGTATTGAAAACGTCACGTTTCATCATCACCAGTTTACAATGGCTGACAAGCTTGCCGGATTCCTTTGGGACATTTTTGCAAAACTGCTGAAGTATCCGGAAGAAGCATTGATCGTCTGTCAGAGAGTGTGTGGCACGAAGCGTGGACAAACTTTCTGTTTGTCCAAATCTTCTCGGTCAAAATTCGATAGACTGTGCTTTTCGGTATCCCAGTTTCCTCTTCGATGACTTCTTTGACTTTCTCGATGGTTTTTGGCGTTTCTACTCGATAATCATCTGCAGGATCCTCACGACCCAAACTAAGGGAAAACCAGTGCACAAGACATGCATTCATCCACGTACACATTTTTTTCTACCTAATTTAAAACAGAATTTAATATTCACTCGCTCTTTGTTCCATGTTGTTTTTTTTTTTTCGCCCAACCATTCATTCATAAATGTCGCTTCGATCAGAACTTCGATGGAACTAGTCTTGTCGCTACTGGTACAGGCTTTGTATATTTTATTTATTCTTTTCTGCATTAATTTATCAAAGAACTATTTTGGGTAATTGCTATTGCTAATCCAATCTAAATTATAGATCCCTCAACCTTCCCCAAAAAATTTCCATATCTGATGAAAGTTCAATCTTTTCAAACTTAACTTTGAAGTTGGCCTTCCTCAATTACTTTATTTTTAATTATTCTCTTATCTGATTTCGTCCCCAGTTTCGTTTCATTGCTACATTGTCTTATTTGAAGGGTATAACTATTAACCTAATAAGAAGAAGTGACACTCTAACCTATACACTCACACATCGCAAAATTGGACAAATTCGTCCTTTTGCATCCTGAACAATCCTCAGTTACTTTTGGTACATCCTGTACGTTTAAAACCCAATCGGAAACGATGGCAAAACAAGATTGTGAAGCATTCCTTTAAAATTAATCTTGGAAATAACATTGTTCATGTTGGGCATAACAACTCAATATCTGATCTTCATCAGCATTCATTCTTGGGTGAAAAATTTTGTTGTGGAGAACACTATTACACCATTTATTTTTCAAGAAAAAAAGTAAGTAATTGATTTAGACGTAGATAGGATGAAATAGGAGCGCAGCAAACTCAGTAAGGATATTAAAACCTTTTACAGGAATATTGATTTTGCTGTAATTTAGTTTATGTGTCATATATGTATGTACAGTCTGTTCCAAAATTAATGTCGCTTGATGTAATGGAAGATACATTATAACTTCTGTTGTGAAACGAATGCACTAGGTTTGACCGACATTTATTTTAGAGCGCAATTACAATATTGATATTCATTGATCAAAAATTGTGCCGAGTTATATAGTGAAGATGATTTTTATTGGATCTTTTAATTGCGGGGGTGACATTAATTTTGGAACAGACTGCACATTCACACATGTGTGGAATATCAAAGCTAGTATACGAGACTAATATATTTATTCATTCAAAAAAATTGAAATTTATACAGTGGCTCACAGCTTATTTGAAAAATATCGACACAAAATTGCAACAACATTTATCAATAATGTATCTAGTTTAACTGAGAAACTTCCATTCAAACTTAAAAATAAATCTATTGATTTTCCACTACTTTTCAGCCCAGAGATTTTCAATTATGTTCATGTCAGGAGACTGTGCCGGTGGTATTAACGTTTGGGGGATTTGTTGTTGATTAAATTGGATCGTTGTCTTGATAAAACTTAAAATGTTCAATAAATTCTAAATTTCCAACACCAGATGCATTCATACAAGCCCAAAACCATCACACTTCCCTCGCCATGCTTCACTGTGGTTTTGAAGTTCTTCTTTAATTCGGTGTTGGACATGCAATCGGACCCAAAAATTTTGAACTTGAATTCGTCTGCGAAAATTACTGTGTTCCAAAAGATATTGCTAACCGAATCTAACATTTTAAAAATTTTACAAAAAATCTCTTAACTCTAATAGTACCTAATCTAGGCTTTCGAATTCCTACATCGAAAAGTTCTAAGCCTTGAGCTTTCAAATTATCAATCAGCAGCTTTTAACCGTTCTGTCCTTTCTTTTTTCTTCTTCCTCTTCTTTTCCTTTAACTCTTGTTCTCATCTTATTTGCTCAAATCTGTCTTTCTTCTCTTCTTCTTTTCGGAGTAATCTTTCTTCCTCTTCCTTTTTTAAACGTTCCTCCTCCACCTTTTAATTTTTTCAATGCTTCTTGCATCACAGCAATAGTTTTCTTATTGGGACCTCTCTTGGCATCTTCTTCTTCAACTTTTCCTTTCTTCTTCTTTTCGTTATCACCTTCCTTATCCATGTCTTTATCTTCAGCTTTCACATCACCGGTTTGTTCTTTAGTCCTGTTAGCTTTTTTAAATTTATTTTCTGCTAACATCGATTCTGCTTACTTGTTAATTTATACTTTTTTTTTAATGTGGTGGGTGCTTAGTTGCAGTGACTCCGTAAACTGTATCGCTTGTCTGGCTATCACTGCAACTCTCGCGGTGTAATTTTTGTGTGTGTATGTTGTGTTCAATTGGCTTTGTGACAGCATCATATCGCCTTTTATGATGCCGCGCTGTTAATCACTTTGCTCCCAACAGCGAATGGCAAGTCGATCCGGGATTAAACTCTCTGAAAAAATGTCACCGTCCCTCCAGAGAATTGAACCCCGGCGCCTATCGTCCTCTCACGACAATAGTCAGCCGCCTAACCACTGCAGCCATCGACCCGACTTTCGTATCATCTTTTAGTATTGTCACCCTGTCTGTTGTCAAAATTACTTCACCTTCGTTTTCAGTTATTGCATGAACAGTCCCATTGCATTCAGTCCCCTCAATTGTTCCAATATCTAGTCTTTTCAGATCTTCATCCTTTTTCGCACCAGATATGTTTGTTTCGATCTGTTCTAATGACGTGAATGTTTCTATTGAATTTCTGAGTCAACTACAAAACTTGCCATTTTTTTTTAACTAGTTTTCTCCTTTTCGGCAAAAAAATGCAATTCTATTCTTACTACTTTGCCCTTCTCGTTTTGTTCTCCTAAAAAAGCAGTTTTCTTCAGCATGATTATTTTTCTTGCACATGTTACATTGAAAAACATTCGGTTCACTTCCTTTTCTACATGCTTTTGCGTAATCTCCTTTATTTCCATATTTAAAACACTTTCCTTTAGTTTTATCATCCTTGTTAGAACAATTGTTTTTTATTGTTGTTATTTTGTTTTTCTTGATCTTTGTTTCTTAATTCCTCATTTAATAATTTTAATATTAATTTCGTTGACATTCTGTCCTCGGTAAAATACACATACACAATAATAGAGTCTTCAATCAACTAATATTTTATTGAGTAAGGAGCCATTGTACTTATATCTGTCCATCGCTCAATATTTCCAGAATGCCCTTCAATATTGTGTCGAAGTAGGGACCTGATAGAGCTCCACAACAACCGACTATTGATAATGAATCAGTTTATTGAATTTAACATTAACGAATAGGAGATCGGGTATTCCCCGGTGAAAATTGTGCGTTATCCAATTTAGGTAAAATTGAAACTGGCGGCATTCTCGAGGGGGCGGCATCAGCGACAAAATCATATCGAAAGAAATACAAAACATTGTCATAATTTGCATGTCTACAATTGTACAAGGGGCGGCCTAATCGGTATTGCACGCGGGCGTTCAAATAGCTAGCGGTCGGCCTGCCTGTAGTGCTCTAATTTTGACAGATTTGTAATGACATTTACGTCAAAATCGCCCTAACGATAGCCTAACTGTCAGATAAAAGACAGACCTGAATGGCAATTATTTCTGCTTGGAAGATGGATGGATGGAATCTAATGGCTTCCATCTTTCTAAATTCCAAGTCTCTTCACAACAACCGACTATTGAAAATGAATTAGTTTATTGAATTTAACATTTACGAATAGGAGATCGGGTATTCCCCGGTGAAAATTGTGTGTTATCCAATTTAGGTAAAATTGAAACTGTACAGTCTTCCCTATATTAATTCGAGGTTGATCAGTATTAATCCTATTTAACACAATTAATGAAATATATTAATTTTTCGGCACCCCTAAGGAGGACGGCAAAGCTCGATTAAAACGAAAGGGCATATAAAAAAACGATCCTCCTCACTCCATATATAATAAACTTAACCACACACCATATTTTGCATATTCGTATACATAATGAACGAAGAACCCTCCTAGTACGTAACCCGAAAAGTTTAAATATCTCAATTTTAGGAACATCACATCACACTCGCATAATAATTTAGGCCCAAGAGAAATTATTTCGCGTACTGCACGAGTGTTTATTTAGGTCTAATCTAGTCTCGCGTGGGCGGGCAATTTTCAACGGGATCATCTGATATCCAGAAAACCAAACGTATATTATATTAATCTCATTTTCTAATCTCACCTCTCACCCTCTTTAAATCGCAAAAATAAATCTAACCTTTCCCTCTCCTCCTCCCTAACCCTTCAACCGAAACAAAACTGACAAAAGAAAACGTCACATCAACGATCCTTTACATTTGTCTTATTCTTTCGGTGTCCCAATTCTCACCAATCAGCGGAGACGGAGCTACCGTACGGTTCCTCCCATTTCTAGCGGCTCCCCTAAAATCCGCCGAAAGGGGTGGCTCGATGCACCCTCCCAAAAACTACAAAAATCAATACCTTTAACAGACCAAAGTGCAATACCCTAACCCTAGGTTATGGACAACTCATCGACTATGGTACAATATAATAGAATCAATGCCAAGGCCGAAAGCTTGAGCTTTAGAATCCTGCGGAGCTTTCGCATCGCAGCGACACCTAACGGAGATTAGCGGAAGATCGCGTTGGTAAAGTAGAAAGGTTCAAGTATTGATTTCGTTTCCGCGAAAGCTCACTGTATTTACTTCTCTAATTAATCCTCATAAAAATGTAAGCTTCGCGTATTTCCACCACAGATGGTGCTGTAATAAATATTAAAATTAATTTTTTTATTTTAGATCAAAGCACGACGAAAAAAAAAGCCGCATTTCAAACATGAGTGACTCATATTCAGGACACGTCAACAAGTTTTTTTCTCTCGCGATTCAACCCACTTCAGAAACCCTCAGCGATGTGACAGGAACCAATTAAGTTTGTCTCTCTCTATCGCGCTGAACCATCCCCCATTCTAGCGAAACTAAAATATTCCTCCCTTCGCGAATTCTTTATGAAAATGAATTCGTTTGGGTAGGTTATAAAAAAAATTAGAGGAAAAAATTATATGAAATGAGGAAGAGGTCCGCTTGAAGTACCCTTGAAATTGTGTATTTTGCACGGTGCACGGGGTCTTTTTGTTTCTTTCCTGGTCCGATTATAACGTCAAAACGGAGCTTTTTTTAAAGGGTTCCCTCCTTCCCCCCCCCCAATCATGCGTTTTTAATTAAGTAATTTTAGTTACGTTTCCGTTAAATGAGGGTAGTTTTATCATGATTAAAAAAATATGCGGGTAAAAATGGAGGGGGTTGACGAAATCTGAGCACCACTATCCACGAAATAACCCTCTTCCATCCCTCCTCCCCCCACCTAAAATGTGTGGGAAAAAATATTTTTATATTCGACTGCATCATAGTCGCCTATTTTATGAAAAATGAACTGTTATGTCAAATAAATGTCAAAACCACCTCAAAACTTTGCTTGAGAATGGAGGGGGAGGGGGCATCGGCGACAAAATCATAACGAAAGGAAAACAAAACATTGTCATAATTTGCATGTCTACAATTGTACAAGGGGCGGCATTCTAATCGGTATTGCAAAACGCTAGCGGCGGGCCTGCCTGTAATGCTTCCGGCGGCATTCTCACGGGGGAGGGGGAGGGAGGCATCGGCGACAAAATCATATCGAAAGGAAAACAAAACATTGTCATAATTTGCATGTCTACAATTGTACAAGGGGCGGCCTAATCGGTATTGCACGCTAGCGGCGGGCCTGCCTGTAATGCTTCCGGCGGCATTCTCACGGGGGGGGGGGAGGCATCGGCGACAAAATCATATCGAAAGGAAAACAAAACATTGTCATAATTTGCATGTCTACAATTGTACAAGGGGCGGCCTAATCGGTATTGCACGCTAGCGGCGGGCCTGCCTGTAATGCTTCCGGCGGCATTCTCACGGGGGGAGAGGGAGGAGGCATCGGCGACAAAATCATATCGAAAGGAAAACAAAACATTGTCATAATTTGCATGTCTACAATTGTACAAGGGGCGGCCTAATCGGTATTGCACGCTAGCGGCGGGCCTGCCTGTAGTGCTCTAATTTTGACAGATTTGTAATGACATTTACGTCAAAATCGCGTGCTCAAGCATCGGACTATAATTATGACCCTAACGATAGCCTGACTGTCAGATGAAAGACAGACCTGAATGGCAATTATTTCTGCTTGGAAGATGGATGAATGGAATCTGATGGCTTCGCCATCGGGTTCTCCATCTTTCCAAATTCCAAGTCCCGTGAGACGTTTGACGTTTTAGAAGCGTCCACGAACTAGTCCTGGAGGGCTTTTGCAATCTCTCCGCTGGAGATGTCTATATTGTATCCCTTCCCCGCTCTCCCTCATCTGAAACTGAAGACGGTCAAGACGGTCGCAGTTGGGCGACTCGTTTATCTCTGTTATTATCTGTCATATTTTTGGATGTTTTTTTTTTAATTCCACCCTCCCACCCCCACTCCCCTATTTTTATGTGGGAGGTTTCTGGCAAAATGAAGGAAATAAATTGTTTTGGAATTTTTTTAAAAGGGGCTGGCATCATGCAGAGATTCTTTTGTTATTTTAATTTGATTAAACTGTCAAATAAAAGCTCCTGAAATATTGCAAATTCGTTGGAACCAAATGCGTTCAAGACGGGGAAAGCCGCAAGGCCTGGTTTCTATTACTAAGACTGCCATCGAGGAAGTTCCAGACTTTGTTCCGAAATGCCATCACACCCCCAAAAACGTGATCAAGACTCTCTAAGTTCCCGCAAAATCACCCAACCCCATCTCTCTTGTCAAATCTCTCCAAAAAAAAATTGCTGAATCCATCAACATCAGCCGCCTTTAAGATGAGCTCCTCCTGCACAATCTAATGCAGGATGAGCAGTTCGGCTTCTGAAAAGTTGGCTCTCCATCGACTATCACGTTACGGAGGCAATTTGTAATTCTTCTGAGACATTAGGAGACGATGGGTGTGGTGTTTCTTCGGTCTTCGATGTTGTTTGACATCATGGAATTGTTTACAAGATGGTGGTAAGGTCGTAAAACTTTCACATTCAACATTTTTCGATAAATAAGCAGAAAAAAGTAGTTTTTTGTTTATCAAATTTAATTGAATTATTGAATTATTAAATCCATCCCTAAAGGATGTATTTTCCAACTTTTAAAGACTCCATTTCCATGTTTTTAATTAATTATAGTTACATTTCCATTAGATCTCCGATAATGTTCTTTTAAAATAGGAGAAAAAAAGAAAACATAATCCCACACACCATTACGAAACTGTTTACGTGTACGCTTTAGGGGACGGTTCGACTTTCTAAACTTTCAACAACGTACACAGCGTAAAGATCCACATTAACCGATTAACCCCTTAATATAATAATATAACTTGCTTTTAGGACTTTCCTTACGATCCCCGAGGTAATGTACAACGTGTGATGGTGGCAAAATTCGGTGTGTAAACAGAGATTCGTTTGCACTCAGCAGGAAACCCTTGAAAAGGGGGTAATTAGCGAAAGGAATGGTTCGGCCGAATTCTACACCCTAATCGAGCAAATAAATAATAATAGGATAATTAAATCTAAACACGTAATTTTTATATTAAAAAAAAAAACATTTCACTCCCTTTTCACCAAAGTAAATCGCGGATTTTACGAAATAAATCAACGCGGATGTAAAAGGAAGGATTTGAGAGGACTCTTTAATTTGATAGGCAAGGATTTTGCGAGCGAGAAACGTACGCAGAATTCGAAATATCTCAGTAACGCAGCTAATGATATTCGGCCGTATTAATCTGGAGATATTGGAAGGGTGTGTATTACAGGGTAGGTACTACGAGTAGGAGTATTACGATGTTTCCTTATTGTAATGGTCCCCTTTCCCTCGCCCCATTAATGTTTTATTTAAAATTGTAGCGGCTTCTAAGTCGTTTAAACGGTTTAAACTACTGCAACCCACACCCTACGATAATCCCTAAAGGGACTATTACAAGACTGCTACAAACTGCGGCAATTGCAAAGTCGAAGGGCGTATAGCGGGCGTTACCAAAACCGACGTTAAAAGTATTCCTTTCTTAAAAGAGGATGTTGAATTATTTAAACGATTCAGTTGAATACCCCGGCAAATACTCCAAACGTCCTACAAAACGTTTTCGAAAAGGATCGTCTCGACTGGATTGCCGTTTATTCTTCCATATCTCCATTTTTATGCAAAATACATCAAATATTTAAATACAAAAGTTGTTTAGTTTTACGAAATTTATAACGTAAAATTATTCTACGATATACAGGGTGTTTAATTTGCCCGTAACCATCAGCATCTTTACATTTTTAAATGGAACACCCTATATATTATCACATTTTTGAATTGCTCTGGGGATTCTAAGGCAACTTTATACAGGATCATATTCAATTATTTTCATTAGTTTATAAGTTATTGACATTTGTTTGAAAATTTTGACATTTTGCTCTCTTCAGAAAAATGCCATTATTTCGGTGAGGGAAAAATGTAACATTATGAAACTTAATATAACGTTAGAAGCATCTCCTACGATGACAATAAACAGATGTAGACTTAAATACGTTAAATACAGAGTGTTCAAGAAATCAGCGTCTTTCTGAAACAATTGAAATGTGAAAATCTTGATTTTTTTCAAATTGAAACATTAATAATTATTATTAATTATCTATTTGTTTGAATAAAGCTTGTAAGTAGTTAAAATTAATGGTTTCAGAGATATTTCGGGGGCTGTTCGGTAAACTTGCTCTTTTATGCATCCCGAAAGAAAAAAATCACATTTGGTCAGATCGGGTGACCCTGGTGACCAATGCACTGGCCCTCCTCTGCCAATCCATTTATCACGAAGTGCATTATTTAGATGCTTTCGGACGTTCCTAGAGAAATGGAACGGTGCCCCATCTTGCTGCAACCACAAATTCCTTATCATATTAAGAGGATGGGTGCCTAGAAGATCTTCTAATTCATTCTTTAGGAACGCTCGATAATTTTCCCCGCTGACTGTACCATTATAGAAATATGGAGCAAATAACCGGTTGCCTATTATTCCTTTCCATACATTCAAAGACCAACGATGTTGGTCATCCACGGTTATAAAATGAAAATTTTCGCAGTCATAATATAAAAAATTGTGTCTATTAACGTAACCGCTTTTATAGAAAGTCGCTTCGACCATGAATAAAATAAAATTATGAAAACCTGGTTTTTTCCGTTCTTTATTTAAGATCCACTGCTAAAAATTGAGACGACTTTCAAAATCATTCCCAGACAATTCCTGTAAATAATGTCTACGATAGCCATGAAATTTGTGTTGACGTAAAATCCGTGAAGTCGACATATTATGGCTTATTCCTAATTGTGATTCAATTTTTCTTGTACTAGTATGGGGATCTTCGATTGACATAGCAAGTACTGCAAATTGATTATTTTCATTTGTAATTGATTTGGCCCGTTTATATTCTGCATGTCCAGTTGGTTCAAATCGATCTCGAAGTCTTTCAAAGACTAAAGATTCTAGATCTCACTTTATATCAATTACGTTAACGTACCTTCAGATTCTAAATCTAAGTGCAAACTTAAAGTGATTCTCACCATTGGTGGGAGTACCAGCATAATCTCAGAACTTATGCAAAGAGCATTAAATATGGTAGAAGGGTGGTGCAGGAGGGAGAACCTTGGAGTAAACCCGGAGAAAATTGCACTTGTACCCTTCACCAAAAGAAGGAGACTGAAAGGCCTAAGAGCACCGACTCTATACAATAAGGTTATACAGATTAGTCAGGAGGCCAAGTTCCTGGGGGTGATCTTGGACTCTAAACTAAACTGGAATTCACATTTGGAGAAAATGACTGACAAATGTAAAAAGGGTGTTAATGACAACCCGTAGAACAGTTGGAAAAACATGGGGACTCAAACCGCATATGACGTATTGGTTGTATAGCATGGTAGTAAGACCCATGATAACTTATGGCTGCTTGGTCTGGTGGCCAAAAGTTAAGCAGAGGCATGTGATAACTAAACTCTCGAGAATTCAGAGATTAGCGTGCCTATGTATAACTGGGGCTATCAAGAGTATTCCGACGGCTGCTATGGAAACCATGCTAAACTTGCCTCCCCTCGATATCTTTATCATGGGAGAGGCTAGAATGGGAGCATACAGACTAAGGAATACTAGCAACTGGAGACCCCACTATGGGTTGGGGCACACCAGAATAGAAGCAATAGTACAAAACCCAATCTTTGATATGGGGAGCGACATATCAATCACCAGGATTTCCTATGACAAACCCTTCAAGATTTTCTTGAATTGGGATGAATGGAAAAATGGTGAGGGGAGAAAACGGCACGCCCAAAACTGGTATACAGATGGGTCAAGGGCGGGCACTAATTCTGGCGTTGGTGTATACGAGGAAAACCAGGGTTACAAGGTATGTGAAATATATGCTATACAAACCTGTGCGTTGGAGAGTCTACGCCGCCAACCGCGAGGGCAGGCGATCTGTCAGTCAGGCAGCCTTAAAGGCTCTAGCATCTTATTACATAGCCTCCAAACTAGTATGGGAGTGTCTGCAAAACCTAACTGTCCTGGCCAGAGACAACAAGGTCACCTTGGTGTGGGTGCCGGGACACAGGGGTATAGCAGGCAATGAAACCGCTGACCAGCTAGCGAGGGAAGGTTCCCAAATTCAATTCACCGGGCCGGAGCCAGGTCTGGGTATCACAAAGAGTGCAGTACGTGGTGCAATTAATGAGTGGATTATAAAACAACACCAACTAAATTGGAACCATGTAGCTGGACAAAGACACAGCAAACGGATGATGGAACGACCGTCACAATGACTAACTGCTGACTTACTTGCATTAAACAGGACTCAGCTTAGGGCAGTGACATGTCTATTAACAGGACACGGCTGTCTAAGAGGTCATCTGCACAAGATGGGGATCTATAAAGATGAACCCCTATGCAGACTCTGCAATGAGGAGGAGGAAACAGCCTTTCATATCATCTTCGAATGCGTGGCACTAAGTCAACGTAGGGTTACTTTGCAAAGCGCATTTGATCTACCAGTGGAGAAAGATTTACCAAATAGGCTTCTAAACCTGATCGAGGGAACTAACCTGTTTGAGTAAAACGGAATCAAGGCAGGAATAACACAATAGGCTAAGTGGGCCGCAGTGTTAGGGATAATTAGAGACTGCCCTGCCTTGATAGCAATCAACAAATCAACAACTGGTTTGGCACGTTTATATTCTACATCTCCAGTTGCTTTAAATCGATCCCGAAGTCTTTCAAAGACTAAAGATTCTGGATCTCACTTTATATCAATTACGTTGAGGTACCTTCATATTATAAATATAAGTACAAATTTAAATTGCACGTAGATTTACAAAAATGTCAGCACAGCAGATAAATAGTAAGGAAAGTTTGAAATATACAGTGTGGAACAGCCAAATGGAATAAATTCGATAACAAATAAATGAGGGTGTATTGGGAAAAACTCTTGGACACGTCGATTTATATTTTTAAATGCGCATTTTTTTCAAAAAAAAAAAAATTATACAGGGTGTGTCATGTGACAGTGTCCAATACTAACTTTCTTATTTTAAATGGAAACCCCTGCATATTATTTATTTTTTGGGTTCTTCAGAAAATTCTAGACATAATTCATGCACAATGTCCCATACCTATCTTCAACTGTTTCGGAAATATTAAGTGTTTTCAGATTTATTACGAAAATTAACATTAAAAAAAGAAAATTATTTTATTTCACAAATTCGCTACATTACACTAAAAATCTATTTCCCATTTAGCTCTTGATATTGATAAAGTAAGCAAAAACCATTGCTGCGTTCCTTTTTACTGATATTAAATTAAAAAAATACAAAGACCGTTTCGTTTATTTTCGTAAAAACTCATAGCCTTAGCAACATGTTGTCTGCCTGCATGACAGTAGTGATCGGTGTCAGTGCTATTGTCGTTTGAATTTCGTTAACTGTACGTAATAATATCAGAAAAATGGTACATTTAACAGAAATGCACAAAATAACGATTGGTTATGGAGATAACACACGGACACAAATGGAAGTTTCTCGCTTATTTCACGAAAGATTTCCAAATTTGCCGCCTGTATCCCAAGGAACAATTAGCAAAATAGAAAAACAGTTTTCCGAGCTTGGTCATGTAAGACATATTAAAAAAACTAGCTGCCAATGCAGTAAGTGATGATACGAAATTGGATATTATTTTTGAGTTTCAAGAAAATTTATCATAATTCTGGTCAAAAAGCAGCCCCACTGTTCAACATTAGCCACACATCAATTTTTCAGTATTAAAGGAAAGTTGCATCCCTATAAAATGATGCCAACTCAGCTGCTCATGGAAGACGATTTCGATAGGAGAACGTATTTTTACGAACAGATGATGGCAATGGTCGATAACAATGTGATCCAATTAGAAGATATTTTATTTTCTGATGAGAGCACATTTATATCTTCATTGCCATGTTAATCGTCAAAATTGCCGCTATTGGTCTAATGAGAATCCTCACTGGATGAGCTCCTGAACATACGCAATATCCTGAAAAAGTTAATGTTTGGGCAGGAATTGTTGGAAATCATGTGCATCGTGGGTTCATTGATGGTAACTTGAATGGAGATAAATATTTAGAACTGCTCCAAAATAATGTCGTGCCAACTTTCGCAAACTTATATCCTAATCCAGCAAACCCACAAGTTCCTGCCAATACAGTATGGTTTCAGCAAAACTGGAGCACCGCCCCATTTCCAAATCAATGTCCGGCAGTACCTGAAGCAAATTCTTCCAAATCGGTGGATAGGGAGGCGCGGATCGATAGAATGGCCAGCATGATCTCCATCTGACGCCATTAGACTACTTTTCGTGGGTATATGTCGAAAGTCTTGTTTACAAAACTAAACCCCGTCAACTTAACGATGACTTAAAACGACGAATCACGCTTGATTAGATCAGTCACGCCTGAGATGTTGAGTAATGTTAGAAGACATTTCTATACCAGATTAGCATGTTGCCAAGACGTTCGCGGCGAGCATTTTGAACATTTACTACATTGACATTAATGTTTTTGTTTTTTTTATACATTATTAAGAAATAATCAGTATTACTTATTAGGTTTTTAGTTTATTTTTAGCGAATTTGTGAAATAAAATAATTTTCTTTTTTTAATGTTAATTTTTGTAATAAATCTGAAAACACTTAATATTTCCGAAACAGTTGAAGATAAGTATGGGACATTGTACATGAATTATGTCTAGAATTTTCTGAAGAACCCAAAAAATAAATAATATGTAGGGGTTTCCATTTAAAATAAGAAAGTTGGTATTGGCCACTGTCACATGACACACCCCGTATAATTTTTTTTTTTTAAAAAAATGCGCATTTAAAAATACAAATCGACGTGCCCAAGCGTTTTTCCAAATACACCCTCATTTATTTGTTATCGAATTTATTCCATTTGGCTGTTCCACACTGTTTATAAATTTATTAATTTTAACTACATACATGCTTTATTCAAACTAATAGATAATTAAATTTCGCTTTCAACTAACCGATAAAAATATAGATTTTCAAATTTCAATTGTTTCAAAAAGACACTGATTTCTAGAACACTCTGTATAACGTAATTAAGTCTACATCTGTTTATTGTCATCATAGGATATGCTTCTAACGTTATGTTAAGTTTCATAATGTTACATTTTTCCCTTACCGAAATAATGGCATTTTTTCTGATGAGAGCAAAATGTCAAAATTTTCAAACAAATGTCAATATCTTGTAAACTAATGAAAATAATTGAATATGATCCTATATAAAGTTGCCTTAAAATCCCCTAGGCAATTCAAAAATGTAATCATATATAGGGTGTTCCATTTAAAAATGTAAAGATACTGATGGTTACGGGCAAACTAAACACCCTGTATATCGTAGAATAATTTTACGTTATAAATTTCGTAAAACTAAACAACTTTTGTATTTAAATATTTGATGTATTCTGTATAAAAATGGAGATATGGAAGAATATCGCACTATTGTTACACCCTGTATGTAGTTCTTCATCTACACGTCGATTTGGACATGATTGAAAAAATTTTTTGGGATTGCCATCAAAATAGTAATCATGATTGATTCTCCGGATGATGAGGGTGGAACAATAATTGAGAATTATTATTCGACGTTACTGACAATTCTACGAGACAAAATTATGGAAAGAAAACGTGGAAAGTTGTCCAAAACTGTCTTGTTTTTGTAGGACAATGAGGGCTTCCACGCTTCCGATTTTCAAATTTGCAAACATTAAAACAAAAATGGATAGATGAAGAATCAGAACAGTTCAGAATAATTACACAAGAATATAACAAATCAATTGGAAAAAAGGAGACAAAAGCTCTGTAAAGGGATCACAAAAGAATAATCCAACACAATACGCTCAATTAGAGTTTAAATTAAAAAAAAAAGGAGGAAACAGTTGAATGTTTGGATAAGGAAAAATAACATTGTAATGAGTTGCGCTGATGAGAGCTAGGAGGTCGAAACCACGTCGTAGATCTATTTTCATTGCATTCGTTCGCAGGGTGATTTCCAATATACCATAAGCGCCTATTACAGGCATTTTCCCGACATTTTCAAAGATTGTAACGTAAAGGGTATCGTTGAACCATTTTTTTTGATGAACGATAAAGACAGATTTTGACAATTTTTTTATGGCTCGTCATTTGGATTCGCCAAAATTTAGAACTGATGATATTATTGCGAGTAAGAGCTAGTGTTGCAGAAGATCCAAATTTATTTGTCTCCCATGATTAATTTTTGTAGGATTATTTAAAATATAAGTTTTAACGAAACAGGCCACAAACACTTGATGCTTTGAGATTGAACATTGAACGCTGCTGCATTCGTGAGATATAAAAAGTGTGGTTATATCTGCAATCATTTCTACTTTATTTCATTTTAAAATCATATCGTTCTTATTGGAAAACCCTGTATATACTGACCGGTTTATACAGGGTATACTTTATTCAAATTAAAACAAAAATTGATACAATACAGAAGTTAATTTTTTTTTAATCTAGTTACCATTTTTAAACCGACTATACACACCTTCTTTTATCGATTACGTAACTTCCTACAGGTAATCGAGAGTTTTTAGTACACCCCTTGAGGCAAGTACCTTTTATGTTCCAAGTCCTCTCCTTCCTTTTTTTTTTTTTAATTTATTCTCGTGTAGCCGTTCTGAAAGTTATAATCCTCGTTTACGTATTGGATATTCTAACCAAATAAAAAAGAAAAGGAACGAGAATACTGAAAATGTAAAGCTGGATTAAAGCGGAGACCGGTTTATACCCCACGAAAAAGAGGGAGGAGAAAAAAAAAACACCAATAAAATATTTTCCAGATGTTTAATCCCTCTCATATTTTATTTCTTCAACTTTATTTCGTCGGAAAGCAGTGTTTTAATTATTCCAAGTTCTGTTTCGAAAGCTACATTTCTACAGGGTGGGGCACTACAGTCGCCTTGGTTGAGAAGTTTTATTATATACAAATTTTCACCATAAACTTAATGAAACAATATGTTGTATGCAATACTGGTCATTACTTATACTGGTCATTATTCATACTGGTCATTATTTATACTGGCCGTTATTCATATTGGTCATTATCCATACTGGTCAAAATTTTTTGTGCATAATTATCGATTAAAACACTAAATTGACTTTTACAAAGAGACTAATGTTAGATACAGGGTGTTCTATTTAACATAAGCAAGTTATTGAGCATGAATGGTATCCATAGTTAGAGGTAACTTTATTTTAGCATTAGATTTAATGGTAAAATTTGATATGTGAGGCGAATGTGGTGGCCCACCCTGTATATACGTGTATATTTTTTTTAAAATAGCATATTGAAACTATTTTAACCGCATTACCACGATAGGCGTTAAAAAAGGATTTCCTTTCAACCAGCGAACCGTTTCCGAGCTTAATCATTCTTGAATTATGGTCCTGTAGCAGAAACCGTGGCATTTCAAGCGTTACTTTCCCCAAAGTAAGTAGACTGGGGTGGCAGGACGAATTCGACAAAATACCGCTTTTCCTTCACTTCACGCATAACTGAATACCATCTCGGAGTAATTATCTGGTAGACATTTCACCGAGACGCTTCTCTTGAGCAGCAGCAGCAGCATCGTCGAATTGTAAAACTCGATTTTCGTTAAGTGACAATGGTAGATAGATAGATAGGCAGATAGACAGAGAGAGACTATATACCGTGCAATGTATAAGAGATTAAGATTGCGAAAGGAAGCATTTGTTTCGTATACATAAATTTCCTCCATTTATTCTTATCACGATCTAGTAATCGTCGCTTTCTCTCCCTATCGTCACCCCATGTCTTCATCGGTCTTCCTCTGCAGCTTTTTCTTCGATTTTATGTTTCCCATATTAGTTTAGTTTAGGAGTTCATGTCCGAATCATCTCAATTGGCACAGTGGCCAGAGGTTTCACCCACGACCCATGACCTTAATTTGGTCGTCATTGATTTTGAAATTTTTGTTTGGAAACGTACCCACCTCCTCAACCCATTTATCACAAGATTTCTTCTTAGGGTGTTTTCATCTGATGGAAATACTGCTAGGTCATCACAAAATGAGGAAATACAACAAAACTGAGCTTAGCGTCCTAGAAAACTGTGGCTTTCACCTTCTCCGCAAAAAAAAATTGTGTTTTGCCTTCTTGATCGGACTCTTGTTTGGTGAAAATGTATCCAAATCTAAACCCCACCTACAATTCTATTTAAGGAGATTTCATTTTGTTTCCACAATTTTTTTTTATTGAAATCCACTATCCTCGCTATTTGCTTCGTTTCCACATCTTCTTCCACTTCTAGAAAAAGTTGCCTTAAGAGAATGAAATTTGATTCCAGTGGAAGTTTTGGAATGGAAAATGAGAAGGCCGTTGAGGCTTCTTGCCAAAATTTCTTTATCAAACGATACAGCCAAAAACAGAATTGATGACATGGCTATTGATTTGAAAAATCAACTGGTGCAAAAGCTAAAGAACTCCCAAAAAAATCTTGAAACAACAACTACAGCAGTCGATATATTTTCTGCTCTTCAAACATTTTTAGAAGCTAATGACGTTCTCTGGGAGAAAGTTATTGGAATATGTACTGATGGAGCTCAAGCGATGACAGGTTGCCGATCAGGATTAATTGAATTGGCTAAGAAAAAGAACCCTAAAATAATTGGATCCAATTGTATCATCCACAGACAAGCTTTGGCTTGCCAGAGTCTCCCTGAATCACTTAACACTGCTTCGAACTTAGCAGTTAAAGTAGTGAATCACGTCAAATCGAGTGCTTTGAACACCAGACTTTTTCGAGTGTTGTGTCAAGAAGTTCAAGTGAAGAACTGTACAAGAAATTTACAGATGACAAATTTATCTTTTACCTAGCATATTTGTCAGATTTTTCGAAACAATCTTCTGGACCCAAAGCTACAAATTCAGAGAAGTATTTTGAAGAACTGTGATTCAATTAAAGAGTTTTACTGAGAAATTGGCTCTTTGGCAAGGCCCCCTGCAGAATTCGGAGCCGAACTTTTCTCCCTTTCCAAAATTAAACAACCTTCTCGATGATACCCAAAGTCTTCCAGAAGATCTAGCAAATGAAATGAAGGACCTCATATCTGAGCAGAAACTGTACAACGATCTTCTTTTTCTGACCCAACAAATATCGAGGACGCAGATGGATTTAAAGTAGGCATTCTTCTTGTCAATTCCACTTCAATTTCATAGCTCTATTTATTGACAGAAATCACTTGCCCTTATTTTACAGCAAACTACACGATAATATGTTTAAAATTTCTCCATAGGTGGCTCCACTTTAAATCATAAAATTGCCCCAGATACACGCTTACCCCACCTTACCTTACTGCCTTCTTTTGACAATTTTTAAGGTTTCGGGTACTGAACTCAGCAATGTAATATCTATCTCCTAGTTTAGCAGTAGCCTTTGTCTCTCCTACAATGTGATCATGGCCTGCTGCCTTCACTTTCTGATTTGATTTCTAATGGACTTGGTCTTGTATACTGGCCTTCCTTCATTTTCCTCCCAAAATCTCCTCACATCAATTCAACTTTTGTCTCCATATGCTTGTCTTCAATCAAGCTAATTTTCTTTTGTTTTGATTAATTTTTTTGGTACCACAGAGGGTGACGATAACTCGACATGTCAACTTTTGCTCCTGAAGACGTCACTTAGATTAGTGAAACGTCATCACGTTAGTAAATCATTTTATTTTAAATTATTTATTAAACGAACATTCTTCTATAATACCTTCCTGTTTATTTATTGTGTATTTGCCCCGAATAGATCAGAGTACGAAACATTCCATCGCATACCTTCGTATAGAATATTAATAAATACTGTCCGAACAATTTCCGGCCTCAATATCGTATCTGGCTTTAGAAAGTCATGCTCTTCTCGTGTATTCGGTATTTTGGATGTCCGGGGGAACCACACGCTGCAAAATTGAGAAACTCACTACTGTAGACTGCGGTGGTATCGATGTTGTACGCTAGGATCGGTGTATACCCGATTATTATCTTTACGGGAGGGTTAGTTTCGTCCCTTCATTATATTTCATCCTCTCTCGAATTTACTGCTTGCTGTTATAGAGTTTGGCGTCCTCCTGTTCAGCGTTACCTCTTTAGTAGGCAATAAATATTAAATTAGAATATCACGTGTGAAGTTATGCGGTTATGGTTTCGGGGGGAATACCCTCTCCCACCTCCCACCCCACCAGATCATGTTAGTGTAATAATGGTGAGAGAGAATGAAATGAATGTTTTATATTTCCTTTTTTTCCTTTGTCGACATACAAAAGAAACAACGGTTCTCAATTAAATTTCAACATTCTCTTCGTTTAAATATCTAAAACGCAGTTATATTTAGAATTTCCTTTGATTCCATCAAAATGTTAAAAAAAGGAAAACGTCAAGTCGGGAGTTACAAATAAAGAGAGAAACATCACTTGGATCTCATTAAAAAAAAATCGCTTTTAACATGGCAACTTCAACGCCTACTTCTTCAAGTTTTTTTCTTTTTTTCCCTTTTTTTCCCCCCACTCATATTCTACAATACTTTGCGGTTAGATTTTTAATTATCATATCATGTACATAGACCGTTAAATTTTTTCGAAGCAATCATATTAAGAAAGGGATGATTGTAAAAGTTCCTTTTATAGCGTGTTCGATTCATTTCTATCATTTCTAAAGACGTTGCGTGAGACAACTGTTCTCCCGGCTGCTTTTTAGACTTTTTCCTGTCGTAGTTTTTTACGGGTCACGCGAACGTTAATCAGGAACTATCAAATAAATATATTTCGAGAACTTGAATCAATTGAATATGCTTTGTTAGTTATCCGACGAGCATATTATTATTATATTATCAACGAGATACGAGTATGAGAATTACAATACGAGGCGTAGCCGAGTATTGTAATGCATACGAGTGTCTGTATAAACCGGCCAGTATACAAATTCGATGATCACCAAAACGGCAAGAGGTACAAAGTCGGTTAAATTGAGGCAAAGTTGCGTCTTTTTCTTAAAGCGTTTCGTCTCGGTTTGACCGCCATATTTAAATCTTGGCATCACTAAATAAATCAATTTTTTCCTGATATATTTTTTTTAAATGGCTATAAATGCAGAAAATGTTAAAAAATAACAGTGCTAAGAAAAATATGGTGTGCTATGACGATAAAAACAAAACGTTTTGACATATCTACACATCGAATACACGTTTCGCACGCTTTAATCGTCGGGGATAGCGAAAGACGTTTAGAATGGTGTCAGTGACTTAGCATCATCAACAGAGATAGCAATCTTTTAAATAACATTATTTGGACGGATGAAATATGGTTTCAGCATGATGGTGCACCAGCCACGATGCAAGGGCGGTTTGTGATCATCTAAATTCTAAACGAACAATTTCTAAATCAGCGGAGTAGTACATTGCCTTGCAAGGTCACCGAATCTCTCGCCACTGCTCAATTAGCTGGATATTAAAAGTTGTTAATATGACTGTTGCTCTCTGAATATTGTTATAAGTCAATTTGTATTAAAATTCTGAAATTTCTACTTCCTTCGAATTTTACTAAAAGATCCATAAATCTCCGTTTTGTTTTTGTCGTCACAGCACACCATGAAAAATATCAGAAAAAATTGATCTAGTTAATAACGCCAAGATCTAATACGGCGGTCATAAGACAAAATAAAGTTGACGGTGGTCAAACCGAGACGAAACGCTTTCAGAAAAATCTAATAACACCTTCGTACAGGGCCGCTGCACTGCACAAGGGCGGCATTTCGAAAGGACAACAAAACATTGTCATAATTTGCATGTCTACAATTGTACAAGGGGCGGCCTAATCGGTATTGCACGCGGGCGTTCAAACAGCTTGCGGCGGGCCTGCCTTCGTAGAGAGCTTAATGTATTAATCAATTTAACCGACTTTGTATCTCTTACCGTTTTTCAGATCCCAATCGTGACCCTCGAATATGTAACAGTCTGTGTACGTTAGAATCTTTGAAAATGTCGAGAAAATGCTTGTAATAGTATATTGGAAATCACCCTGCGAACGAATGCAATGAAAATAGATCTACTACGTAGTTTCGACCTCCTAGGTCTCATCAGCGCAACTCAATAATGTTCTCATTACAATATTATTTTTCCTTGTCCAAAAATTCAACTGTTTTTCTCCTTTTTTCTTAATTTAAACTCTAATTGAACGTATTGTGTTTATTCTTGGATTATTCTTTTGTGATCCTCAATGTGATTCCTCAATTTATTTGTTATATTCTTGTCTAATTATTCTGAACTGTTCTGATTCTCCAACTATATCCGTTTTTGTTCTAATTTCCTGAAATGCCCTATGGGATACAGACGATGTTTGTAAAATTTGAAAATCCTAAGGCTTCCACGGCCCGAGTAAATGTTATGAGGGCTTTCGGGTTTTAACCGCGTAAGCCCTCAACAAAAACAAAACACTTCTAGACAACTTTCCACGTCCTCTCTCCATAATTTTGTCTCCATCGAATAATAATTCTCAATTATTGTTCCACCCTCATCATCGAGAGAATCAATCATGATTACTACTTTGATGGCAATCCAAAAAAAACTGAAGCAAGAACTTTTTCCTAGACGAGATAACAAAGGAGATGACTATTTTATTTCAATTTTTGAGCAAGTTCCTATTAAATAAATTAAACTCAATTTAATCGTCGACATTTCCAACCCACGATTTCCTCCTCCTCCTCCTTCGACATATTATTTTATTTGTATTACACGAACGAGATCAAACAAGTTTCAGCCTCGATAAAAACAAGAAAAACAAGCACGCTTATATAACGTAGAAGAATTAATTCCATTTTGGGATAGTGACATTTTCCTAAGAGATATTTTCCTTTCGCAAGGCAATTTCAACGAAAATATCGACGTGTATAATTCGATTTTCATACCCGATATTAAAGCTCGATACAACCCAAAAACACGGCCTGTTTTTCCAAGTAAGTATATATATATTTCGTTTATCTTAGACGTTCCCCCATCTTTGATAAAATACAAAGAAAATATTTCGCGTTTCCTTTGAGAATTCGTTAGTAAATTAGCGAAGTTTCGGATCAGTTAAGAATTTTATTTATAAATCAAGTTTATCTTTATTATGTATTATATTTATAATAAAAATTTAGCAGCGCCATCTACTTGATATATTTCAACCGTCATCGATTTCATTGTTAATATCATTTTTATTTTCGCCCGAATATAGACGATATTAAAAGCTGATAAAACAAAGCATGTTCGCCAATATCAAAAAAAAAAAAAAAAAACACTGCCGATTAGCAAATGGGAATACCTGATACTGCGTTGTCATTCGTTTTAGCCGAGGAATAAAAGATCCAGACCCGTATTAAGGAGGGGATTACCCCATAAAACCCATGTTTACCAAATAACTTAAAAACAACATCTAAGTAGAACAATTCCGAACCCGCCCCTGTACATATTCCGATAACAAAGTGCTGGTACATCGAATTGAAAGCTATATATCCCCTCCAGGTGGGAACGTTAATATTCGCATTTTTTTTTTGTTTTTTTATCGGATGATGAACTTCAATCCCACGCTGTTTCGTAGAGGTGAGTACTTTGTTTTGTTTTTTTGAAATCTTGGTACCTCTATCAATATTAGGTAGGTGTGTATGCCTCTCGATGAGGGGAGGCGTTTATTGGCTGACGATAAAAGGGGGGAAAGGGGTTGGGAAAAAAAGCAAAACAAAAGCTACGCAATACGAATGGTATTCACTTATCTCACTCAATCTACATATTTGACATTTCGTGAAATACGAGTTAGGTCTCTAGATATATAATATGAAAAATTCCCGGGCATTGTTGAATGTTATTAAATAATCATATTACCCTTTTTTTTCCCTCTCTAGTGTTAAAGTAGTAAATATACACAGAAAATATATCTACTTTATAGGGTCGATAAAAGAAAGTTTTTATTTGTTCTTAACAGGGATAGATAGATAACCCCAGAAAAGAATGTATATGTGACCCATTTATTTTATCTTCCTTTTCGTGGTAGTCGTTTGTATGATTTATTTTTCGGACGTTTTTTTTCTGTTTTAAAAATAAATACATTGCCCAAAAAAAGATGGAGAAAGAAAGTCAAAATTTCATAATTATCAAATGGATTTGACGTTTCAATGCTACAGATAAAACATCGCTTTGATTACTCGTTCGGTTCCGAGTAATCGAACATTGTGCTGTGTAATTTACGAGCTCTCAGTCCTTAAAATCACATTTAAATGCTAAATATGTTTGCAAGTTTGATCGTGGATAGGTAAAAAAGAGTTTCTCATTAAGAGCGACGCATTTTGTTTTGAACATTTCTCGAATAGGAGTGAAGTTGGCTTCGCAATTCCGATCAAAACCTGTCATTTCACGATTCGATTTGCGTGCGTAAAAAGTCACTTTAAGCACGAGTGCGTAAAAGTAAAGTTGGTACTTACTGGAACTTGATTAATTCAGTGACATTTCAAAATCATAAATCCCTAACCTGAATAATATATGGTCATAAACAATAACGTATTTAACAATATGTATTATTATTATTATAGTTCTCGTACAAAAAATATTGTACAAACTTCGTGCGTAAAACATTTCGCGAATTCGTGTCCATAAAGCGCTCGCCTCCGGCTCGCGCTTTAAACTGGTCACTCATTCGCGAAATATGATTTCACGCACTTGGTTCGTAAATAACTATTGAATGGATGTTGTGAACATCTGTTCGACAGAGTTATTTATTAATTTACTATATTTTATGAGGATTTCTACCTGATTTGGACAACTTATGGTCGTTTACTTCATTTTCTTTTAGCTGGCCTGATCTCGAAATTTAGTTAAATTCTCATTATCATTAATTTGTATTTTACATTTAAGAAATGCATTTATTATTTCATATTTTTTAATAGGTAAAATGGAAACCCAAGGAAAAAGAATACGAAGCTCCAATTATTCTTTGGAGGAGAAAAATTCATTAATTATTCAATGCTTTATCTCCAGCTAACATTTAAATGATCATTTCTAATGTACCGGGTGTCCAATTTTCGATGGTTTTGGGGGGTACCTATCTCACTTATTCGTAAAGATAGAGAGTTGCGGTTTTCGCATTACTGAACAAATGCCGTGAACAAAATTTTCATAGCTCACTTCGTTTTTGAGTTACAGGGTGATTTTGAAAACATTGCATTTTGGAACCCCCTCGTATCTCAGTTATCGTTTAACTTATCGAAAAGGTAAAAAATGTTTTTATGCAGTTTTTTACGTAGACTCCAGTGGCGTAGATAGATTTCCGCTGAAGACTGTAATTTTTTAGATATTAATCAAAGTTATGTTTTTTTAAATGATTTTTTGATTGTTTGGTTAAGCTTTTTACAAGCTTTTCAAAAATATATATCACTTTAGATATATTTGCATTTGACTGAAAATTCTAATTAATAACTACATTCTGACACTATTCTGACATAAACCACCTAAAACTCGTAAATTAACATAAGACGCAGTTGTTTTTTTTATTCGCCATGGCCTACTAACAAAAAAATTATATTTTTAATTTAAAATGCAAATATATCTAAAGTGTGATATATTTTTGAAAAGCTTGTAAAAAGCTTAACCAAATCGACAAAAAATATATAGGGTGTCCTATTTAAAAAAAACATAACTTTGACTAATATCTCAGAAATTACAGTCTTCAGCGGAAATCTATCTACGCCACTGGAGTCTACGTAAAAAACTGCATAAAAAATATTTTTTACCTTTTCGATAAGCTAAACGATAACTGAGATACGAGGGAGGTTCCAAAATGCAATGTTTTCAAAATCACCCTGTATCTCGAAAACGAAGTGAGTTATGAAAATTTTGTTCACGGCATCTTTCGTTTCACAAAAAAGTAGCACAGTAATGCGAAAACCGCAACTCTCTATCTTTACGAATAAGTGAGATACCCCCCAAAACTATCGAAAATTGGACACCCGGTATACTCGTCGAGGAATTCCATGAAATACAAAATTTGTGTGCTCGAGTCATGGAAAATATAGGGTCCAGCGTATTCAATCGTGTCGACATTTGAACGATATCATATTCCATAAATAATTGCATCGATTATGCTTTCATTTGAAATAAAAATCATTTCCATAATTAACCCACAAGTCTTTTAATTGGAAAAAACAAAATGCGTCGCTCTTAATGAAAAACTTTAGATTTAAGATTGAAATGTTAAATCTGGACAATTACTGGCATGTAGATGTCAATTATTATAGATAATCGTGCGCATTTAAATGTCAAATATAGATAAGTTTGACGTTTAAATGTCAAAATTAAGATAAGTTTGACGTTTAAATGTCAAATATATATAAGTTTTGGGTTTAAATGTCAAACATGCGTCATTGTTGACATTTAAATGTCAAATAAACACTTTTTCGACATTTAAATATTCAATATTGATAATATTTGTAATAATTTCATATTCAAATGTCAAATATTGACAATATTTAACGTTTGTATTTGATATGATATGGAAAATTATCAAATATCCACGAACTGACATCCTTGACATTTAAGTTGGGCTGCTTGACATTTAAGTTGATACTTCCTTTCTGAATTAAGTTTTCTGAAGTTCCACGGTCTTACGATGGCCGACTGATGCTAGCACAATTCCTAACAGGACGATACCTCCCACAGTTTAAACATATATTTGACATTTTTAGGTATAGATAAGTTTGACGTTTAAATATCAAATATGTGCCATTCATGACATTTAAATGTCAAATGAACACTTTTTTGACATTTAAATAATCAATATTGATCATACTTGACATTTAGATCCCGTACAAAGACAATCTTTGATATTCAAATGTCAAATATTGACAATACTTAACGTTTGTATCTGCAATATTGATAGGTTTGACGTGAAAACTATCAAATATTCACGAACTTGACATTTAAATGTCAAATATTTGACATTTATTATTCAAATGGGCTGATCTGTGGGACTTCCTTTCTGAATTGAATTTGGTTGAATTTGGTTTTCTGGAGTTCCACAAAAAATCGTTAAAAAGTGCACAAAAGCAACGTCTTAAGATGGTCGACAGACGCTAGTGCGAACAAAGAAATGAGACCATTGTTTTACTAGTAAAGAAATGAATTATTTCAATTTATTTGATAACTAACACACACGTCTTTTAATTGAAAAAAAAATCAAATTGCATCGCTCTTAAAGAAAAGCTTTATATTTCAATAAGATTAATATCTCAAAACTGGACAATTACTGACATTTAGATGTCAACTATAGACAATCGTGCGCATTTAGATGTCAAATATAGATAAGTTTGACGTTTAGATGTCAAATATAGATAAAGTTTAACGTTTAAATGTCAAATATAGATAAGTTTGACGTTTAAATGTGAAAGATAGATAAGTTTTGGGTTTGAATGTCAAACATGTGCCCTTGTTGACATTTAAATGTCAAATAAACACTTTTTTGACATTTAAATATTCAATATTGATAATATTTGTAATAATTTCGTATTAAAATGTCAAATATTGACAATATTTAACGTTTGTATCTGCGATATGGATAGGTTTGACGTGAAAATTATCAAATATTCACGAACTTGACATTTAAATGTCAAATATTTGACATTTATTATTCAAATGAGCTGATCTGTGGGACTTCCTTTCTGAATTGAATTTGGTTTTCTGGAGTTCCACAAAAATTCGTCAGGAAGTGCGCAAAAGCAACGTCTTAAGATGGTCGACAGACGCTAGTGCGAACAAAGAAATGAGACCATTGTTTTACTAGTAAAGAAATGAATTATTTCAATTTATTTGATAACTAACACACAAGTCTTTTAATTGAAAAAAAAAATCAAATTGCATCGCTCTCAAAGAAAAGCTTTATATTTCAATAAGATTAAAATCTCAAAACTGGACAATTACTGACATTTAGATGTCAACTATAGACAATTGTGCACATTTAAATGTCAAATATATGTAGATAAGTTTGACGTTTAAATGTCAAATATAGATAAGTTTGACGTCTAAATGTCAAATATGTGCCATTCTTGGCCTTTAAACGACAAATAAACACTTTTTTGCCATTTAAATATTCAATATTGATAATATTTGACATTTAGATTCCGTACAAAGACAATCTTTGATATTCAAATGTCAAATATTGACAATACTGATATGGACAGGTTTGACGTGTAAGTTATTAAATATACACGAACTCGACATTAGATGTCAAATACGGCATAATTCCACAAAAAATCGACAGGAAATGCGCAAAAGCAACGTCTTAAGATGGCCGACAGACGCTAGCACAATACTAATTCGTAGCAGAATGATACCACCCACAGTATAAAAAATATTTGACATTTAAAGTGAATTTTTTTTAAATGTGTGGTGGGTGCTTAGTTGCAGTGACTCCGTAAGCTGTATCGCTTGTCTGGCTATCACTGCAACTCTCGCGGTGTAGTTCGCGTGTGTAAGTAGTGTTCAATGGCTTTGTGACAGCACCATATCGCCTTTTATGATGCCGCGCTGTTAATCACTTTGCTCCCAACAGCGAATGGCAAGCCGATCCGGGATTAAACTCTCTGAAAAAATGTCACCGTCCCTCCAGAGAATTGAACCCCGGCACCTATCGTCCTCCCACAACGATAGTCAGCCGCTTAACCACTGCGGCCATCGACCCGTTTATATTAATAGTTTTAACGTTTAAATGTCAAATATACAGCCTGTTTAAGATTTAAATACGAAATCTAAACAATCTTTGGCATTTATATGTGACATGCATACATAAGTTAAAACAAGATATTAATTCGATCCTAAAATGTCAACAATTCAAAAGCTATCTTAACTTTATTAGTGGTAAACTTTTAAAATATACTGCAACGCCAACTATTCAGATATTTTTCAGTTAGCTGCGACTATATTTGGCACTGATGACAGATGTGTCCTCAAAGTTTTCGACACAAAACACAGAAATGTATTTCAATGTTTTGCTAGTTACAAAGGATTTGGAGCTTCCCGGAATATCATTTCTCTCTCTCTACATGCACATATTTGTATGTATGTATGTAGTATATAGAATCCTACTACGATTACAATCTCGAATTTATGAGCGAGCTCTATCAACGTAAGATACCCCCTTAACAACATGTGCTATGTCTCTGGGTGTGTGGGAAGTTGGTAATTTGCCGAAACAACGAGATTATTACGTTTGATATTGCCGAGCAAGAATATTGTGTTTATTTGCGCCCGGTTAAAGCAGATATTCTAACTACTCAGAAACTCGTGGATATTACGTTAGGTATGTGTTTCTTGCTTAAATTAGGGCGGAATTTAGGTTCGTCGCTTTGTGAGTAATGAATAAGTACTAATTATTATAATTAACATCTCGAATTTAACATAGAATAACTAAAATTTTGGCTTAAAGAGAATACTAATGATCACGAATCCTGAGCTCCTTTGTCTTCGTTTGCATTTTAAAGTCTATTTGATCCTATACTCGTTTATCCCCTGGCTTGCGAAATTATTGAAGAACTACAATAAAATTTAATAAAAGAACATACTAGAGCAGGGAAAAATCCAATAAAGCTACGCTCGTGTACCTTTGATCATCGCCCTTCTCCTGTCGTCATTTAATAATATATTTCATACGGTTGTTTATCACGTATCTGTGCGTGTAGTTGCACTAACGTGTCGTTCCACAAATTGATTTTCTTGCAGTTAGATTGCGTGCGGTGTCATCGCGAGTTACTACAGGTATTCCAACCCTACAGGGAGTAATAAAGGGCTATTATTAGAGATAAGCGCGGTGAATTAAGGCGATCATAGCACGTAGTAGTTTTTTTCTTCTGTTTACCGCGATATAGATGGCGTAATAGAAAAAAAGTCGTGTAAATATTGCGCAAAATTCTAGCAATAACATTCCGAATTTTCCTGTTTTGTTTGGCGACCGATGGTACCGCTTTCCACCCCCTCCAATAGAGGGAGTAAGTTTAAAATTAATCTACTATTGTAGTCGTTATATAATACATAAGAGGGTGATCAATTTCTAATACTTGATCTATTCTCATTGTTCTTGTTTAGTAGTGTGATTCCAGTAATATACTACGAACCCCCATTACAGGCATTGCAATCTGCTTATTATATTCCCGCAAATTACGTTTAATAATCCGAATTACTTATCAGTGACAGAAGTAGTAATTGAAGCATTATGAAAGGCGACGTAATGCTGTCACAAAGTCATTTCGACACAATTGCACAAACAAAAGCTAGATCTCGAGAATTGCATTGATAGTCAAACAAGCGATAGGTATAGCTTAAAAAAAAGACTTCGGACTGAGCTCAACCGCCGAAAATATCACATCGTTCACAAAATTCATCGCGCAATTAATACATTTTGAGAGGTGGTCAAACGCTGAAAATGAATCAGTTAATTATCTGATGTCTCTAGATTACTAGATTGAGTACCCACCAGTTAATCGTCATCCGACCTTGAAGTTATACATAATAAAGTTTCCAACGTTTATTATAATTTTCAGGAACTTTCAGAGGTGGACAAAAACTGAAAACAGTCAAATTTGTTCATTTAAGCTTCTAGATCGCAAAAAACTGAAAATCATCGTTTGACTACCCACCGGTCAAGTTTTGTCCGACCTTGAAGTGACACAACAAATATAATCATATAACAAAGTTTCCAACGTTTATTATAATTTTCAGGAACCTAGGGGGGTGGTGAAACGCTGAAAATAGGAAAATTTGTTGCTTTAAGCGTCTAGATCGCAAGAAACAATACAATCATCGTTTGACCACTCACCAGTTAATTGTCATAAGACCTTGAAGGTACACATAGCAAAGTTTCTAACGTTTATTATACTTTTCAGGAACTTTCAGAGATGGACAAACGTTGAAAACTTTCAGAGAATTTTTATTTTAGTTTATCGCAATTTTCACAAACTTTCAGAGGTGACCAAACGCTGAAAATTATAAGGGTTGCTGCCTCATATCTCTAGACCACAAAACAATCGCAGATCATCGTTTGACCTGCCGCCAATTAAGTTTTGTTCGACCTTGAAGTTACACATAACAAAACTTCTAACGTTTTTTATAACTTTCAGGAACTTTCAGAGGGAAACAAACGCTGAAAACAATCAAATTTGTTGATTTAAGCTTCTAGATCGAAAAAAAGTGAAAATCATTGTTTGACCACCCAGAAGTTAATTATCATCCAACCTTAAAGTAACACATAGCAAAGTTTCCAATACTTTTGAGGAACTTTGGGGGGTGGTGATTCGCTGAAAATAAGAAAATTTGTTGCTTTAAGCGTCTAGAACGTAAGAAACAAAACAATCATCGTTCGACCGCCCACCAGTTAATTGTCATACGACCTTGAAGTTACACATAACAAAGTTTTCAACCTTTATTATACCTTTCAGGAACTTTGGGGGGTGGTGGAACGCTGAAAATAGGAAAATTTGTTGATTCAAGCTTCTAGATCGCAAAAAACCGAAAATCATCGTTTCATCATCCACCAATTAATTTTCATTCAAGCTTGAAGTTAAACATAACAAAGTTTTCAACGTTTATTATACTTTTCAGGAACTTTGTGGAGAAGGGAGGGTGGAGGGAGGGGTGAAATGTTGAAAATATGAAAAGTTGTTGCTTTAAGCGTCTAGAACGCAAAAACAAAACAATCATCGTTCGACCACCCACCGGTTAATTTTTATTTAACCTTGAAGTTACAGCAACAGCTAAATTTTCAAAGTTTGTCGCTATTTTCACAAACTTTGAGAGGTGACCAAACGCTTCAAATGACAAGGATTGTTGCCTCATATCTCTAGACTACAAAACAATCGAAAAATCATCGTTTGATCACCTAGCAGTTAGGTTTTATCCGACCTTAAAGTCACACACAACAGAATTTTCAAAATTTATTACGTTTCCCAAAGACTTTACGAGACGTTATGCTATGCTGAAAATGTTCTTGATTAGCTGATGTGCTAGTTTAGACGTACCCAAGAACAAATTGTAACATTTTAAGCGTTTGCCCACCTCTCAGAGTTTGCCTAAAATGCGATAAATGAAAATTCCGATATATCTAACTTCAAGGTCAGATGAAAGTTGACCAGTAAATGCTAAAACGATGGGTTTTCAAATTTTTGTGATCGAGAGACATTAGGTAATAACTGCTATATCTAATTTTCAGCGTTTGATCGCCTCCCAAAGATGAACTTTAAAAATTCAAGGTCAAACGAAAATTTTTTGTTTCTTTTTTTTTGTGGCAGCCAAACGTGTGTCCAAAATATTGACTTAATGCTCTGAAGAGAAGAGAAATGACGAGTAGAATGGGACACAAAGAAAAATTACCCCCGACAGTTGCTTCACAACAATAACAATGATACTTCGAAAAAAAAAACGAAACAAGAGACTGAGACGATGACAATTGAAGGCGATAAAGATAAAAGAGCGAAGGGAAGGTTCAGAAAAGAAAAAAAAAAAAGAGGAACGAAGTTTAAATAAATAGACTAATCCTGTTAATTGCTAGTAATGTCGTTATCTCAAGCTAGGTAGGTTAGTTATATGAGATATAAACACACAATTCATATATTTATTACCCAAAATCAAGATAACAATATCCAACTTAAAGAGGTAGGTATAAAAGACCGTGAGTTAGAAAGAAAATCCCCTTTATTACCGCCTTTTACGGGCAATTTGGAACAGAGAGGGTAGCTAGTTTCTTAAAGCAGCTCTTTATTTGCAAAGGAAACAAAAAAAAAATCAAAGAGATGTGTAATTCACCGTTAAGTATACTTACTGTCGAACCCTTGTAATATACTATAAATGAAGATTAACTTAATATGAATGATTTTTTAATAAATTCTAATAAAACCAACCCGAAATTAAAATTAATTATATTTCTCTTTTTACGTAGATTATACCAACTTGATAACACTTTATTTTAGTTAAAAAAAAATTGAATTAAAAAAAAACCCTCGTTTCGTATTATAAATGGAAGATTTAATCTATTCGGAGGTTACGAAATTAGGTTTCGCCGACGAAATAAAAAAAATTAGATTAAATTTGTCGAAGCTTTAATTCATCACACACAAAGTAAAGGGTAACATTCTAAGTTATATATCCCGTTCTGTTTTAAAAAATTAACGAGGACTAATAGGTTTTCGAGATAACAAATTAAAATATCCAATAAGGGGAATTTTCTACAGCTTTGAACTAGAATTTTCCTAATTAAATGTGGAGAAAAATTAATTTTGTAGTTAGCGTGTACGTGACAGCTGTTAAGCTATATCTTTGAATAGAATGCTCTTATACCTACAGAAAAATAAGCGTGTCCTATATATATATATATATACAAGAGTAAATACACAGGAATGTAATACATAGTTCATTTTATTTGTGTTTGCTCGCGAAAGCTTTTCCCCGCATTCTTTTTGTAATATTTCAAATTTTATTAAAGTTGCTATCTAGAGTAATACTTTTCCCTTGTTGACACGTAATTTTCTCGTCTGAACAACCACCTTTGTAACCGTAGTGAGTTTATTAAAAAAGTTACGTAGGTCTGTTTCTGTACAAGGCGACAGTTCCACGTGTGTATTTATAAAATTGGATAAATATTCATATCATATTATTGCAGGATATATTTTTAATAAAATTTCGAATTAAGACTCACCGTTAATTAAAGCTTGAGCAGCCGACACCTCCATGAATTTCAATCTTGTTAGAAGTTCATTAGAAAACACTATTCGAATCCAAGATGGCCGATTCATCGCCAAGAGACGCCGATGAAATATCTACAGTTTATCTCGCGAAACCGCAACCGAAATTATATCGCGTTTATCACAATTATCACCTCTTAACACATAACTTTTATCCCCGATACGTTTTAAGTAGTAATTCGTCGATTTAAACGCCGAAAAATCGAAATTCTCAACGATATTTTTAAAATTTTCCGAACATAGCGTCACTTTACGAAATTCTCGCTAATATTACCCACAATACCATGGTTATGATGACGCGTAATAAATAAAGTGAAGTTAGCAGCGATAAATAATATACAGGTTTAAATTGGGAATTATACCTGAACGCAATGAATAATAAATTGCGTTTTATTTATACAATAAATTGTACTTAATACGTAATATCTACGTATACATACATATATACGTATAGATAGATACATAATAGATATGTAAATAATGGAGGTCTGTCACGTTGCGTTCGTATATCAATTAAGCGAAATAATTCAATTTCGATGCCTTTATTACGCGAAGTTGGGGGAATTAATTGTCGGGTACAATTCGTATTATAAGTGTTTGTTGTACAATTCCAAAATGTTATTCTCCATTAAAGTTTATATTATATTATCGATTCCTAATATTGCCTCGTACTATAGCTTTTGAGTCTATAACAGGTTGGCCAATTTAAAAAAGAAAATTAAAACTCGATCAATATTTGGTTCAAAATTGACAACTTATATATAAATATTGTTTATATTAATGTTTTTGAACTGGTATTTTTATTATTATGCAGCAAATACAAGAATAATTTAATATTTCATATAATAATGATATTGACACTAATGACATTTGTAAATAAACACAGGGGGTTTCGAAAGTACGAATTTTTTTCTCGCCCATATTGGAGGACGCAATTTTGACATAAACGTCAAGCTTACGTCAAATTTAAGCATTTGACGTAAGCGTGTATTAAAAAGGAATGATATCGTTAAAAAAAACACACATAATTTGACAATTTTGTTCTTCTAATGTTTATTAATTAAGATTTTTCTTGTTTTAATACTGTTTCCTGTATTCTCGATTTCTTTTTTTTATTTATTTTTGTATTATAGTAAAATTAGTTTTATTTAATTTTTACGCATTTTACACATTACAGGCAAAAGGATAGAAATGAAATTTAATTTTATAAGTCTTAAATTGTAAAATTGATTTGACGTGTAATATAGTGACGTCACAAAATAGAATTATATCAAGCGAGCCGCAAAATTTTTATTCTAGGTAGGCCATGAACGACTGACATATAGGCTTTCCGGAAAGTAGAATCGGGTTTCACAAATCACGTGACTAGTTTAACCCGTTCCAAAGCAAAATATCGGGTAATATAATACAAAGCGATCAATTCGAACTGTCCTGAGTTGGTCATACTGATTTTAATATGACAACACTGTGTAATTGGCGAACCTGTTTATCTATATTTTGTGGCTAAGTTTATTATTTACATTTTACTTGTAACAAATGTCAACTTATTTTTGTAAGAATATAGTAATTGTACCTTATTTTATATTTTTTATATTGTCTTGAAATAGACATAAAAATGGTAACGGTAAAAATGGTATAACGGGTCGATGGTCGCAGTGGTTAGGCGGCTGACTATTGTTGTGAGAGGACGATAGGTGCCGGGGTTCAATTCTCTGGAGGGACGGTGACATTTTTTCAGAGAGTTTAATCCCGGATCGACTTGCCATTCGCTGTTGGGAGCAAAGTGATTAACAGCGCGGCATCATAAAAGGCGATATGATGCTGTCACAAAGCCATTTAAACACAACTTACACACACTAAACTACACCGCAAGAGTTGCAGTGATAGCCAGACAAGTAATACAGCTTACGGAGTCACTGCAACTAAGCACCCACCACACATTAAAAAAAAAAAAAAACACGAATAAAATATGAAAATATAGACACTACAACAAGACAATACACACAAATGACAGCTAATAGATAAGTGTTCACACTATCGTTTTGACGTTTCACATATAAATCCAGTATGGGCAATTCATGAAAGTAAATATTTACCAATTTTTATTAATCTAGGAACTTTTTTGTTGCCAACTCAGCACACTTCAAAATGATGGCAGTGTAGTTTACGAACGTTTTTTTTTTTTTTATTAGAATGACAACCAATGACAACTATGGAATAGAGTAGTATGCATTTCCAGATGTAATTGTGACAGATTAATGACAGATGTCAACCCACAAAAACTTGTAGAAGAAAAAGTTTATTGAACGAAGTTAATTAAACGAACAAGAGTAACTTAATTAGATTAAGTTTCCGAAAACGTCCATAGACATACAAGTCATGTCTGTGCTTAGATAATTGACATTAATCTCCGAAATGTCATTTATAAATGTCAAATTGACAAGTGGAAAATATTAGGATTTTGAGGTTAGTTTTCAAACTTTATTTTTCGGCATTTTTCCATGTTAAAAAGATAAAACGCTCTCGAGAAGCTGTATTTTATAATAAAACTTTCGATAACCGTTAAATTCAACAAACGTCATAAACATTAAACGTCAAATTGAAAGTATAATTAATATTGACAGTATAAATATACACCCTGTCCGTAAATGTTTGAAGCTGACATCTGTCAAAATGTATGCAATATTTGTGCTTAAAGTTTACCACCCCGAGAATGTCAGTTCGTTTATTCCTCTATGACCATAGTCGCACGTCTGTATTTTCGTTTGGTTTGTATTTCTGTCATTGCAATGGTTTTAAATTTATAATTTTTTATGATTATGTTCTTAACTAAATTTAATTAGCAATAAACGTTTCTTACAGGAAGGATATTGTGTTTAATTTTAAGAAACAATTTTAATAATTATGCTGAAAGTAAATTTGACAGCAGCTGTCAGCTTCAAGCATTTACGGGCACCCAATATATCATCTGATTGTCTTCCTTAACTGCAAATAAATTAAATTTCCTAATTATAGATCTGTGGAGTTTTTTTTTAATAATGCCAATGAATTGAAATACAAACGAGTGGGTTAGGTAATATAATTGATGTAGTTTTGAAACTTGACAATTTAGAGGTTGGTAGTATACGAGGTGAGGAAAGAGAGAAGTTGGCAACAATAAAAACGTTCGATGTCATCCAATGTCATCGATTGTAAAACCATAGTTGTAAACTGTTTGAAACTGTTTTAAATAATATTTTAAATTAAAGTTGATGTGACATTTATGGTCACAAAATAGATATATTAATAAACGTGGAATAAACAAAGTTTGAAGTGAATACTTCAGATTTAATGATTTTCAAATTTTGTCAAGTAAAAAATCAGTATGACCAACGTCAAAAAAAAAAAAAAGAAACGTTAACGTCGTTTTGTATCAATGAGTGCCTTCGACTCTGTTTGGCACGCTGGGCTTCTCTTTAAAACGCATTCGGCCGGAATCAATCCAAATATTACAGGCCTAATGAAGTCCTACCTCACGGGACGATCGTTTGACTCTTCTGTCTCCTCCAATAGGCCCATCCTAGCTGGGGTCCCACAGGGGTCTCTTCTCGGCCCGGAGTTCTCGAGATCGGATGCCCTGATCTGCACTAGGTTGGAGGGTGCTATCGACGATCTTCTTTCCTGGTCTACTAATAAATGGCGATTAGCCATAAACCATGAAAAATGCGTAGCCATTCGATTCTCGAGGAAAAGAACTGCCCCTCCAGAAAATATCTTTATCGAGGATGTCCGCCTACCATGGAGCTCCACCGTTAAATACCTTGGTGTGACGCTGGACTCCAGGCTTACCCTAAAGCACCATTTTGCAAATACCGTGGCTAAATTTATAGCAGCGAGGTCCGCTGTATCTCAGTTTCGTGTGCAGCAAAAGCCAATTTAGTATAAAAGTAAAAGTTTTAGTTTTGAGGCCAATTCTAACTTACGGCTCCTTAGTTTGGTTGAGTGCTGCAATTACTCACATCGTAAGAGATTCAATGTCTTACAAAACAAGATCCTCAGATATATCATTGAAGCGCCTTGGTATGTCAGAAATGTACAAATCCACCAGGACTTAAAGATGCCAACTCTTCTCCAACACGCTGCTTTAATGGCCGAGAAAACCTTTACAAGGGTATCTCGATCCGATAACCCCCTGGTTAGGGAATTGGCTCACCTCGATCCCGACAGGCCCCCTTCCCTCCCTCGGGTGAAGGTGTCCCGGATATTTACCACCACCGAGGCTTAGCCCGATTCGCTTTTTCAGGCTATTTCGGCTGAATCTGCTGTCTTGGTATTTTTTCTTGTCTGTGTGAGGTCTCATTTACATTTTTGCCATGCTTGTTTTTATCTTTACATTATTAAACTCGTTTTATTTCCACACGGATTGCTTTGTTTTGTCTGACCAGTTTTGCCTTCCTGGCTCTCTTGTTAGCTCCAAATTTATTTTTTTTTTCTTTTTTTTGCTTCTACTGACGACATTTCAGCATAATTAGTTAAAATCAACGGGGGATGGTCCCGTATTAAGTAGATGACGAAAGGGTTTGAGGGCCAACGTCCAACCCTAGCAATGAGAGGGAAGACTTTCGTCGTCTTCCACTCATGTGTGACATTTATCAACATAACATATGAAATGTGTCAATATTTGCCAATCACTTGTCAACTGTCAATGTAGTCAAACAAGACGCCATTTCTAAAGAGGTAGATTTTGCGTTCAAGGCCATCAAAATTGGGTATGATACATATTTTCTTCGCCACCCCCACCCCTCGACAAAATTCGATTATATTCGAAAAGTTCAGCATCAACGTGAATAACGAAAAACCTGCTTGGTTAAACAAAGGAGTGGAAGGAGAAAGGACGACTGCAGAAACGAAATTCTATGTATGCGTGACAACATGAGCGTGAAAGAATGAGACGAAACTCCAACAATAAATCGTGTCCTTTAACCTTAATGTTTTATATATCGCTTTTTCCCCCATTCAGGACGAAACATGTCCTACAAAAGTTGATCTGGCGAAAAGGTTTAACGAAGAATAAGAAGAAGGAGACATCTTTTTATTACGAGTTTCTTTTTTCCCCTTTTTTTTCTATTAACTAATTTAGTACAAGGCGATCGGAGGATATAATCGAATTTTTCGCGATAATATAATAAAGTAACAGAATTGCCTGTTACATCTTTTCCCATCTTCCAACGTTAAATGGATTTAATTGAACAAAATGTATTTCCCAAGAGATTTGCTTCAACCTCTCACCTTGATACTCTACATCATTCCAGAGATTGGTGCGAAGATCAGGATCGATTGTTGAAATTAACATTTTACTTTCGTATTCATGCCACGCACGGCTCTACTACCTATTGATGGTGTTATATCGGAAAAGGCTTTATATAGGGACGTATGTTTCTATGTACAGGAACCGAATCGAGTTAATGTTGGCGTTAGATTGGAAGGATATCCTTGGAAACCTTAATGAAACGCTATCTTATTAAAATAAATATTATTATCGATATTCCGTTCTGGAATAAATGACAAACACTTTAGTGGAATCATCTCGAGATGAGCCCGACGCCGACGTCTAAATCCATTTTTCACGGGAATTGCAGTCATTAACGCTTATTGTTAAAGCGTAGCAGAATGATAAGGAAAGGAAATGTATCTCATTTAATAAAACCTAAGCAATAACTGGAATGGTAAACTTAATCTTCTTATACTAGCTTTTCTACGTCTCGGGGATTCACCACTCTATAGTAGGTATCTATATAGTTCGCCCTTGTTTCTCCTCTATCATCACCACCTACCGAACTTAGATTTCGAAGTTCTCTCCCGCCGAAACTTTAAACATGTTTACCGTAATGATCTATAACTGGATCTCTGGAACCGAGCGGAACGCCGCAACTTTGACTACATAGAAGCTACGGGGACGTACTCTTCGCCCCCGCCCCCTTCTATCCTCCTGCGGAGCACCGCCACGCGACCGATCTCATCGATTTTACGTCGTGGTACACACGTCTACGAAAACGGAGTGCGGGGTGATCGTCACGAGGGACGTTCATCTGCGATTTTGACAAATTTAATTAACGTTCAGAAACTGATGTGCTTTTACGTCAGACAAAAATTAAACTTTAATATGATTAATCAAGTGTGTCTAATTGTATCGGGTGGATAAAACTGTTTGTTGAGCTTTTCCAGATGTTGTTTCTTCGTATGTTAAAGTGGCATTTCTAAATTTTGCTCGTTTATGGACGTTAAATGCGTTTTAAATCGTTCAAGGTCATAAACGTCAAGTTACGAGGGAGCGTTTTTATATTCGCGGAATGAGCGGGTTGTAGGGGGTGATTAGGCGCATTGGGGGCGTGGCCTGTGCAGCGACTCATAATTAGTATAAATACGAAGTTTCATTGTTATTAGACAGTTAGTCTTCGAGCCATCGTCAACCAAGTAACATAATCAGGAGTGAAAAGTGAAATATGGAAAAAATCGAATATCGTGCCGTTAGAAAGTTCCTTACCAGGCAAGGAAAATCAGTCGCGACCATAATGAATGAGATGTCATTGGTTTACGGCGACTCTTGTCCAGGAAAAACCATGGTGTACAAGTGGCATAGTTTATTTAAACAAGGAAGGGAATCCCTTGAAGACGACCCGAGGCCGGGCAGGACAGACAAAGACCGAGTAAAACGTTCGACCTCCTCATCAAAGACTTCAAATTCATTATCACCCTCGACACCCGTATGAGTGGAAGAGCATCTCGGCGAAATATTTAAAATGGCGGAGGTGTGTCCAGGTCAAGGTCGGTAAGAAGGCCAATTAGCGGACTACCAGATCTTCCAATTCCCTCCAAAGTTCTGGTTGTAAGCTGGAGAGCATGGTGTTTGAGCGTTGGAATGCCAAGGTCTTCTCTCGCAGTTGCTAGTCTCCGATGAACCACGAGGCACCAATCAGAAGACGAAAGATAGATACGGTTTTGGAGGAACTCTAATCTTTTAAAATTTGTCTTGGCCATGTGAGAGCTCCATAGTCTATACGTAATGACAGGTCTTAAAAAACAGTGTAGTAGAATTAAATCTTGATCTTCAGCGACAACGTTGAGCTGGAGCAAAGCAGTGGGTATAGGCAGAATCTAGCAACGCTGTACATGATGATGGTCTTCTCCATATGTTGCTTCAAGCTCATTCGAGAATCGAGCCTCATTTCCAAATACGTGAGCAACCTGAAGTCCCCCACCATGTTGTTGTCCGAGGGTGGACGAAGTTTTTTGGTAAATCGTACAGCCACGCACTTGAAATCGTTGGCATTTCCGCTAGTTCTTCGGAAAGTTTGGAAAAATCTTCCGTTCTAAGGATAACGGGTGCAAAATTGGTAAATTAATTAACTGAGGTTTCCTTTTTAATCTTCTAAGCTCTCGCTATGTTTAATAACTACTTACGAACCACACCCTCAAAGCTCTAACCCAAAAAAAAAAGAAAAAACACAGTTCCAGTGATGTAAGCTCACCGAGATGTGAGGGTAATGAGATTACCTCATCAGACCACCCAAATAGCGAGAACGAAAACGTTTTTAAAAGGGCACAACCTCAAGCACAAATTATAAATATCACCTTAAGATTTCAAACCTAAAACGTTTCAAAAAGGTTTCGTTTTGAACAAAATCGTTGATGGACCTTAAGAGGAAAGATTTTGTTTAGTAGCAACGATCTTCGGAGACATTACCTCAAGAAGATGTGCAACGTGGATAGTGATAAATGTTGATTCTCCTCCTCTTCTCTCCCTCCACCCGCCATAACTTCCTGAATTTTAACCTCTGATCAAAAGCATGCAAAAACTTTGTCACGTTAGAATCGGTTTCAGCTAACCTAAAGCCCTGATATAGGTAGGTAACGGGGCACTCTAGACACCCCTCACTATCACCATTTCTGCTTCGCTGTCGTAAAACCAGCTTCACTGATATTCGGAATCAGTTTTGGAAACAGATTTGAAGAACCGTTTAAATTAGAAAACTTGTTCCCAATATCAGCTAATATCAGGAGTGGTAGTGTCAAGAGTGTCCTGTTATCTACTCGTATTACGAGGTGTAGTAGAAAAGTAATGAGACTGATTTTTTATTTACCAGTTTTAATGGAATGACAGCTACACACACCGATGGAGACGTTGTTGCCACTGTTGGTAGCAGCGCTGGAAGTCTTTAACCGGTATGGTCCTCAGTGTGTCCATTACACTTTTTTTAGATGTTGTCTAAAGTCCTGAATTGACGTCCTTTGAGGACATTTTTCAGTTTAGCAAAAAGGAAAAGTCACAAGGACTGAGTTCAGGTGAATAGGAGGGCTGGGGAACCACAGGGATGCCTTTTGAGGTCAAAAATTCGGTTATGGAGAGAGCAGTGTCACATGGAGCATCCATTGGTCTGCAATATCTAAAAAACTTGATTCACAATTTGTCCTTTTCTCAAAAAAAAAAAAAAAAAACAAATCAGCATTGATCTAATCTTTGCTCATTCGAGATTTCTGCAGTTGAGGAGAGTTTGCAGTGTGCCACTCTTGACTTTGCCTTTTGGTCTCAGGATCGTATTAAAAAATCCATGATTCATCCACCTATGATCACACATCTAAAGAAATTTTCCTCATTAGCGATTCTATCAAGAAGATCAAGGTCCTTCTGCTCAATTGTGAGATTTTTTGACACAATTTTGCCACAGACCCCTTTCGCATGTGCAAATGTTCAGTCAAAATTTGTTCAATGTTTTCATCGGTTTTAGAAGGCCTTCCTGGACGGTGTTCGTCTTCAACGTGTTCTCTGCCTTTCAAAAATGATTTGTGCCAGCTCGAGATAAAGAATGTTTCTGAAACTTATCGATTCTCCAAGCTCAACACAAAATTTAATGGCACAACGTTGCTCAAAATTTCGCTGCTTCAATTTTGCGTGACGGACAACCAAAACACAACTTCGCTAAAGAAAGCTTGGAGTTCAATGTGAGAGGAAAAAGGAGAAGAAGACGTCCTGGAAGACGTTGACATTGAATGAGTAAAATTGGATGATCGAGGAGACTGACGATTCAACTTCTCTAAAGATATCTTCTGCATAATAGGAGCGCAAAGGACTGTCCACGTTTAGACAGTTTAGCCAACTTTATTTAAATTGTTAGAGCTTCACAATTAATACAAACCAATACAATATTCATCAAGTTTAAATCGAATCTTTGTTAGACAACACACAATACACTTCAATACACGTCAAAGCATCTATATAAATAAAACATCTCTCAATTCTACGTTTCGTAGTGTGCCCTCGAACTTCGGCGAACCTTTTTAAATATTAAAAAAGTCGCCTTAATTCGACCTCCCCTTCCCCCTTCCCTCTCCCTACGTCTATGCGTCGGATCTCCGTTTCGCACCCAAAACTGTCACACAATTTTCCACTATATTTACCCCGGACACAGTCAAGGTTATAACATGTTTATCGTACCGACTTAATTTAAAATTCCCGGGTTTTGTTTCAAAAATTTATTCGTAGGGGGATGTACCGGGTTTGACAGTTACAGTTAGTTGGGGGATACGCCGTCGACGCAAGATGGTACCCCCGTCGTGCATATCGATTTAACTCGATACCCTCTACTCATGAGTGCTATTACATCGCATAGTAAAGTGGAATAATATAATTTTGATTGTGATATTGATAAACAGGTTAATGCATGTTTAGGATCATTTTTCGAAACATACATCTGTGTAAATGCAGAAAATTTACAATTCAAGCGATGCAGCGATGCCAGATTGCATAAAATTACATTCTACCGAGAAGTCGAGAACACAGCGTCATGTTCCCGATAAAGTTACTTCTTCGGTAAAATTCAATTCCCTTTTTTTTTTAGTTTTTGAAGGAGAGAGGGGAATATTTTATTTTCACCGATCGAATACCAGAGCGTCATCCACGTGACATTGTAACGAAAAGCCAACTCTCTAGAAAGATAAAGATAGTAAACATCGAAATTCCTCACGGTCGATACCTCGCGCTCCACTACACACATCGAATCGTTTGAATGGGGTGGTCGAAAAAATACGAAATATATATAGAAGGTTGTCTATTAAATTGAATATATTTCATAATTTATAACGATGAATTCACCTAACCATTTACCCGAATAGAATGAGTTAAATCAAAGTCAATTCTCTGTAAGAGACAGATAACGTTAGATCGGGGAGTCCCTGAATCATCGTTACGTCAATACCATCCCATTCAATCATTATATATGTGTGCCTGTGTGTATGCGGTAAGAAGCTAACCCTATCTTCGAGGGGGTCGGTTTCTTGCTTCCTTTCCATCTATTAATCTCGCGTTAGAGTTTCTCCACTTTAGATGTTATTATAGTTGTTATACAATAGAATAGAAACATCAATCATTCGATTTTAGACGAGGAATATGAAATTTATTAAGTTGTATTGTTAAAATATATCATGGCTACCTAAGCCAACAAGCTTTTCTGAGCTGCGCTCTTGTTGGCTCACAATAACTTGTTGTCTGCCATATTATCCAACAATCGAACCTATCATTCTGGAGCAAAATTTTTCTAGAAACCTAAATGGACACTAACCCAAAAATACAAAACGACTCTCCACCACCACCACCTCTTTCCTCGAAATTATCCCTTCCCACCCCCCCTCCACACATACAGACACCATTTTACTCTAAAGCTAACGTTAGAGCAAACTGAAGAGAAGATCCTATCAAACCCTGGATTATCCAAGACTGAAGAAGGACTATCACACGATGGGGATGTGGCATCAAATTTTCATCTGCAAAATTTTCACCGCTTGCATCAACTTCAAGGTCATCAGATTCACCACCACCTCTTCCCAACCCCTCTCCACACACATAGGTACCGAGAGAGAGACCATTTCACTCTAAAGCTATCGTTATAAGAACAAACTGAAGACAAGATTCTATCATTCCCTGGATTATCCAAGGCTGAAGAAGGACCATCGACTGATTTCTAATTATTACCATCGAGAGGAGAGACTTGTTGTCTGCCATATTATACAACAATCTAACCTAAGATTCTAGAGCAAAATAAATGAATTATCCAATCGCCACAACCTGAAAAGGCACCAAATTACATCTTTAGTCTTGGCTATTTTCTAGAAACCTGAATGGACACCAACCCAAAAATACAAAACGACTCTCCACCATCACCACCTCTTTTCCTCCAATCGAAATTTATCCTTGGCTTCCCACCCCCTCTCCCCACCACCACCTCTTTCCTCGAAATTACCCCCTACCACACACACACACACAGACACGATTTCACTCTAAAGCTATTGTTATAAGAACAAACTGAAGACAAGATTCTATCATTCCCTGGATTATTCAAGACTGAAGAAGAACCATCGACTGATTTCTAATTATTATCATCGAGAGGAGAGACTTGTTGTCTCCCATATCATACAACAATCTAACCTATGATTCTAGATCAAAATAAATGAATTATCCAATCGCCACAACCTGAAAAGGCACCAAATTACATCTTTAGTCTTGGCTATTTTCTAGAAATCTGAATGGACACTAACCCAAAAATACAAAACGACTCTCCACCACCACCATCTCTTTCCTCAAAATTATCCCGTCACCCTCAGACTCCATTTTACTCTAAAGCTAACGTTAGAGCAAACTGAAGAGAAGATCCTATCAAACCCTGGATTATCCAAGACTGAAGAAGGACTATCACACGATGGGGATGTGGCATCAAATTTTGATCTGCAAAATTTTCACCGCTTGCATCAACAGATTCTCCACCACCTCTTTCCTAAAAATGATCTCTTCCCCTCCACACACATACAGAGAATTTTGATCTACAGGGTGTTTCATACCAGGAGGTAAAAATTTAAGATTAGGGCAGAGAATTTAATTCTAAGCTAAAAATGTTTTTATTTTTTTTCTAGGTCTACACTTCACAAATTCAAAATACTCTGGATTTTGCTAAGTATTCTAATAACTTGGTTCTCCTTTTTTCTGTACAGACATTTCGTTAAACTCAACATTTTGTTAACCCTACACATTTTTTCTAATAAAAAAATTATATTAATTACTTTTTAACTTTGAATCTCCATAACTCTAGAGCAAGGCTAGCTAGAAAAAAAAAACATTTTTAGCTCAGTTGATGGTCATCAAATCCACCACCACCTCTTTCCTCGAAATTAATCCCTTGCCACCCCCCTCCACACATACAGAAAGACACCATTTCATTCTAAAACTATCGTTTTAAACCACACTGAAAGAAGGTCCTATCATTCCTCAGATTATCCGAAATTGAAGCAGGATTGTCAACTTCGGGTATCATCGATAAAACCTCAATTTGAGGTGTGGAGTTCTTCAGGGGGTCACCATTAGCCTCACCACAGTATTATTTTTAATTACCATTAACGAGAAGTCCAAACGACAATCTTGAACAACTCTAAATCCATATCGGGAAGATTTTCTAAAGAAAGATCTCGGTGATAACAGCTCCCCAATTGGGTGGTGGTCTAATATTAAGATGTGAAGGTCTTCAGGCATTGATCAGGACTTCATTGAACACACTCGACTTGTTCAAACACCACAACTGACCTACTCTGAATAATCGTAAGCAGTAGTTTCCACGTTACTAACACTGCTAGAATTGCATTCACAGCAATTCACAAGGAGATACCACGTTAGAAAACAGCAAAATTATGCAATTTTGCAAAGGTCAAGATTACGTCATAAATTACCTTTCCATTGTATGTAGTAAGGGACCCAGCATTAGAAGATTATCATAAATCTAAGCTTTAAGCAAAATAATACGTGACGTAAATGTCGGATAATGATCCTAGAAATGACGTCGACATGTTTGCTGGGGTGGTCGGAGCGATTCAATTGCTGCCAGCAACTAATTTAAACATCAAAGCAGCAGTTGGTATATCCAAAATGAATCGGTGTCTATTTACGTCATGTTGACGTCATTTATTAATCATTTTCCCCCAATAGAAGATGCGTCAATTCTTTAAGATTACATTAATTGAATTTTGAACTTGCCACCCCTAGTTGACACAATTTCAGGCGAAAAAGAAGATAATTCTAATCCTCATCCACAACTGCTTCATCTATAGAGATGAATGACCTTAAGGATGCATTTAGGAAATGATTATGAAGTCTTAGAGGTGGAAAATGGAAAACGAACAAAATTTTTATCTTCATTGAGAACTGATTGGCCCACAAAGATGAATGATCGTTCGTGGTTCTGGGAAATGATCGAAAAGCTTTGACAAAGAAATGGGAAGGACAAAAACAGATTTTCATCGCCAATTGCTTACCCAATAGACATTAATGATCTGTGGTGGGTTTAGGAAATAATTGAAGATGCTTGACAAAGAAATGACATAATTTCAGGCGAAAAAGAAGATAATTCTAATCCTCATCCACAACTGCTTCATCCATAGAGAAGGATGACCTTAAGGATGCATTTAGGAAATGATTAGGAAGTCTTAGAGGTGGAAAATGGAAAACGAACAAAATTTTTATCTTCATTGAGAACTGCTTGGCCCACAAAGATGAATGATCGTTCGTGGTTCTAGGAAATGGTCGAAAAGCTTTGACAAAGAAATGGGAAGGACAAAAATAGACAATTCTTATCTCCCTGGCCAATTGCTCAACCTAGAGACATGAATGATCTCTGGTGCGTCTAGGAAATGGTTGAAGATGCTTGACAAAGAAATGAGAACGACAAAAAAAGACAATTTTTATCCCCAGCACTAACTGGTCGTTCCATGGATATTAATGATATCTGGTTCGTTTAGGAAAATGGTTGAAAAGTCTTAACAGAGAAATGGAAGAAACAAAAGCAAACCATTTTTGCTGTTAAACAACTGGTCTGACAGAAAAATGAAGAAGAAAACTTGACACTTTTTGGTTTATTCTTCGTTTCTTCTCCAATTTCGTTTCGGATAGGGCTTGAGATGGGTATCACTATCTGTTGAATCGTGAAACTCTAGCCCAAAGGAACTCAATTACACTGATATAGATACTAGAAGGTCACTGAGGATGTGAAGATAATGACACTGTCCACGATCTTGCAGAGTCTCGATGTTTTGGATCAGAGCTATCCTGTGGCCTAACTAAAATCCACGTTAGAGGTTATCTTCGACAATGGGAGATTGAGGGAAAAAACCTCACACTAAATCAACAATCCAAAATTGAGATAGCCCCACTTGGACAGTGGACAATGCCCAAGACTAGATTGTCCACGAGGATTAATTGGAAAGAGCTATAAAGTTATTTTTACATCATTCATAATTAAAAAAAAAGATCTAGTACATAATACAAGTTACTTGATCTAAGAATAAAGTCGTATGTAAATTCCTACGGTCTACACTCCTTTATAAAAGATGAAATCAGGACGCCGACTCTACTACATGTCTCCCTTTCATAGAATAACTCCTGAGGTTAAAAAGGTGCACGTCAAAGAAAGTTAACAAAGCGTGAGTAAGCAATTCAATTTGTTTTTTTCGCACTTTCGTCACCCTGGAAAAAAAGGTAGAAAACTGACTTTGACCTTTCAGTCTCATGTCAATTGAAACAACAGTTTTTTTTATTTCATATAAATAATTTTTTTTAAATATAAAATTATGGGTACCTACTAAACGGATGATAATAATCGTATAAATTATCCCCCCTAATTTCATCCCCCCTGCCTCGATTCGAAAGTTAATTTAGAAATGAGTGCGGGAGGGAAGCTAACAAAACCGAGCAATTTTCTCGGCAATTTAGTGCGTACACCTGAAGACTCTCTTAACCAATTATACGCTAGCGTTAATTACGTGTACCTTTACAACGTTCCCGAGGCAGGGCAGTCCGTGTGCGTTGTGGGCGGTTAAAATCGAGCATCCACCGTTCGAGATCAAAGAGGGCTTGGAAAGGCCACAATAACTCGATTTACAACATGTGACGTTTCATCATCATCATCATCTAACTATGCACACACAAACACACACATCTTGTTGATTAAGATCTGTTTGTATCCGCGAGGTATTACCTTCTAATTAAATTTGGATCTCTATCTAATCATTGCGAACTCGAGCTTAATTTAAGTTTGTGGTTGTGTTAGCGTAGAATAAACATTAGAAGGGTTTATTATTAATTTACGATCAGTATACTCTGGCAAATCATCATGAATAGATTGACATTAAATATTTTTGACAGGTGTCTAAACCTTATTTTATATTTATATTCAAAGCACACTTAAAAAATAAAACAACACAAACATTTCCTTGGCATACTCCTTGGCACAACTTATTAATTTGAACAACTTTTCTCAACAACATTTCATCGTATCTCCTGCAGAAAAAGCACTTTATTAGTGGAAAGAATAACTTTTTTGTGAATTTCAAAGTATGTTCGATCTTTTTCAAATTTTGCATACTTGCATAGATTATTATTATGAATAACTTTTCTTAATAACATTTTGTCGTATTTCCCACAAAAAGGGTACTTTATTAGTGATAAGAACTACCTTTTTGTTTTCCAAGGCATGCGTGATTTCTCTAAATTAAAAGTATGGCACAAATTACTTTCTACACAAGCAGGGTTGAACCCCAGAAGATGAAATTTCAACTAAAAATACAGATTCTTATACTTATTCATCCGTCGATCCGGGGACACACTGTATATTCCGTGACTGTATATAAGTTCCCTATGTTAAATGCTCATATATTCTTAATAGTTAATGTACGGCCGTGATTACTGGGTAGGTCCAGCACGTAGCCAATATATATCAGCGAGTCGTTAAGAATGGGAAATCTGGAAACTGGGAATAGTAGAGCCTAAAATATGAAGATTAACCGCGGCATGCCTTATACAAATGTTGCTCGCTTAAGAGATACAGGGTGTTCAAATTAATAATGTCATTTCTAAATTTTCCAATAACTCAGCAAGTTTTTATAGAATCAACTTGAAAATTGGTATTATTATGTTTTTCAGCATGACGAATAAGAATTTGACATCAATTTTAACGTTGCTCATAGGTGGCGCTGATTACACACTGCTGAATAGGTAAATCGATGCTCATCTTTTTTGTGCGTGTAGAATCATATAAACTGAATCGAAAATTTGAAAGAGCAACCTTTTTTACATGGAAAATACATTCTTGTTTGATGTTGATATCTTGATCCGTTTTCGAGATATTTGCCTTCTAAAGTTTCAATGCAGTTCGGCCTATTATACAATTTTTAATCCTTCAAATACAATGTTGGCTCAAACAGATTTTAATGGACTTACTGCATCCCGAAGATATTTAGAATTATATCCAAATCGAAGACAACCAAATCATAAACTTTTTAGAAATCTTTATAATCGCCTAGGAGAAACTGGGTGTTTTCGTCCTAAGCGTCATAATGGTGCAACAAAAACAATCTCGGTAGAACAAGAGGAGGAAGTTCTAGTTCGTGTTACCGAAAACCAAGGCGTAAATACTCGCCGTTTAAGAGCAGCTACAGGAATAAAACAAACGTCTATCAATAGAATCTTACGAAAAGAGAAACTGTACCCTTATCATTTCACTCCCGTGCAGAATTTATTACCTCAGGATCCTGCGTGCCACGTCTACGATTTTCGCAATTTGAAGAATTATTAAGTGTATTCAAAAATGCAATAATATATAGGGTGTTCCATTTAAAAAAAGTGACTTCTATCGACGTAAAGTTGGTTGAAATGAACGTTCATTTTGGACGACCCTGTATAAATTATGATAAATTTTAGGACGTAAACTTGATATATGCTATTTCGGCTAATAACATGCCAAATATGAGGTCTTTAGCTGCAATACCTTCAGAAATACAGAATTTTGAACATAACGTTGCAATTGGCCCCATATTTGAAAAAAATTGAATAACTCAAAAACGGCTGATTTTTCAAATAGGGTGTCTTAGTAAGTTAAGATGCAGAATTGTACGCCCGACACAAGAAACACATAAAAAATATACCATGCTATTTAAATTTAGAAAGTTGACGTCAACTTCCGGTAAACCGGAAGTGGTACAATGGCGTAAATAATTTTGCTGATGAGTCCAGATGATATCAGTTATAATTACAAATTTTCAAAAAAGTTGAATTTCAAAAACATCAAAAAGTTCTAACGAACCAGTTTCGTGAATGACCCTGAATATTCCGTGACTGTATATAAATTCTAAATAGTTCTTAATAGTAAAAAAATGTAACGGTTTTAACCGACAACGACCAAACAGGTGACTTATGATGAGAACTGTACCGCGTAGGAATATATTGCCTCAACTCCCCGACAGATTACTTCCCATCAGGATGCCAGAGAGTCGAGTTCGCTCTGCAATTAATGTAAAATAGTTTGTCAATTTAGGGCCGGTTAGTGTTCTTGTGTTTATTATATTTGTTTAAATAATCAGTATAAGGTACGGCCGTGATTACTGAGAAGGTCCAGCACGTAGCCAATATATATAAAAATACTGGAAAAGAAGAAACAACAAGAAAGAACACGCCCGAAGCCTCAAGACAAAGCACGAAGAAAGAAGCGGACATTCGGCGGGAAGGACAAGCATCAACGTTTGGCCACAAAACTATTATATTTTATAAATACGAGCTGTATTCCATTCATTCATTTATTTAAACTGTTTAACTCACATTGTTTTCTTAACTTTTTTATAAATAAATTGTGCCAAAACCTACTTTTTATTATTAACTTTCTTCGATGTTGACTTGATTTAGAGTTGTTTTTTTGCTTCGTTGCTCGGTAATCGACCTCACAAGGTCCTTACGATCGTCATGGAATCGGCCAAACTAATTGAAAACCTGTTCCATACGTTTCTGTACTACTTTTATTTAATTTAAAACAAAATTTAATATTCAATCTTTGTTCCATGTTGGTTTTTTTTTCGACAAACGCGACGCATACAAAATAATTTTACATAAAATGTCAAAACCGCAGTTAAATATCAACCGAATCCGCTCGAATTTCGAGGTTAAGTAGATGAAGGATAGACCATTCACTTTGATGGAACTAGTCGTATCACATCCGGGACAGACTGTGTATTTCATTCGTAGTCACGTAGTCTCGTTCTCTACAGAGTTCAAATCCGCCCTCAGATGTTGTAGCTGTATCAAACTTGGTAGAACTATAATTTCTACGCGAATATGAAAAGCTGTACAACAACCCTTGCATACGAAATTAAGTCGTCAACCAGTTCGCATGAGGGGCGGAGAAGGGGGAGGGGAGAGGCAACATACCGTTGCTACTGTATCCGGAGAATAACCGCAGCTCGCAGCATTTTGTTTTGGCATGCGGATGCAGGACGACCTACTAGATTTAAGATTCACGACAAGCGAAGGGAGATAGAATTTCATTCGTTGTTGACGATGAAGACGATTGAAACTTGAGTTAGATATAAAATACTAACACTTCAAAATAAATTTAATTTATATCATGCAATAAATACACCCTGTATCACTAGAATTATAGTAATTTTGATATCTCACTAAATAATTCATAGCAGATGAAGTACCAGAATATAGAATGAAGCGAATTGGGTTAACCGAATAATTACACAAGTATAGGTATCGAATTTCCTCCTTTATAAATAATATATTAGCAAGAAGTATACTTACTTGAGGTTAATTTACCCAAATTTGTTATGTTCTTCTGACTATTTTACTTCGAAATAAACCGATGAATAATTAATTAAACTCCTTAAACAACGAACGATTTTAAACAAAAAAATTAACCGTCTAAAATGTAAAGGATTTTAGAAAGTTCCCTTTAAAGGAGTTCAAACTCTTTAAAAAAGGAATGAACACCGATGGAAGAAACTTAAAACGGTTCTAATGTCGACCCAATCGGTTTCGCAATCGAGGGAGAAAAGCATTTGTGTCACCAAGCCATGCGACATTCGATATCTCAACCTTAAACTTGAGAAGGAAAGTAAACATTTCGGATAATTTCCACTCGATTTCTCACTTCAACTGACCTTTTTCTTATACATTATTACTACTATCTTACCTGTTTAACCTTCTTGTCCAACCATATCTTCTTATGATTTCGAACTGATCTTCGTCCCTGCTAACACGAAAAAAACCGTCTTTAAAAAAGGGGAAAATCAGGGGAAACCCCGAAATAACACACTATTACAACGCCCGAAACTTGAACACTTCCACTATAATTTATTTATAATTAGATTGATGTTGATCGTAAAAAAAAAAGATGTGGATCTGGAACAAAAAGAGAGAGACAGCGTTAATTAAATCTAGCTAGACCGGTTTCGTTCTAAGCTATTTTCAGGGTGTACACCTATGTATAGAGGACGTGTGCTCTGATTGGAGGGTGCGCTTTGTTAAATAAGGGAAAACTGGTTAGTTTAAAGAAGTGGTTTCGGGTTTACTTGTTAAGCTAAAAAAGGGTCCGCTTAAAAGGGTATATAGGGCGGTATTAATTTAGAAATGAATGACTCGACGATGTGTACAAAGCGAACAAAAGCTTCTGATTCTGTTAGTTTCTGTTTTAATAAAATCAATACTTTATTATTTTTAAACTTTAGGTTATCCAAGATTTAAATTTAAAACTTACACCTCCTTCTTCCCCCCCCCTCCGTATATTGTATATAGAATCCAAGTCGTCACCCATTTTAAAAGTTAGACTTCGATTTTTTTCAATTGCACTACTGCAAGCTGTTTTGACAGCTGTCAAATGTCGGTAATATCGATTCCTTATGCGGGGAAGGGAGATTGATTGATGCATTTTAAGGTTAGGTTTCTCAGGCCATCTCCAGCTAGTCCCTTAATGTGTGATTTCAAGGAATGTGGGCTCGTAAGTTACAGATAATATTCATCATCAATTGAATACCGAATGGTAGCTCTCGAAACACGTGTCTTCTTCTCCTCTGGCAACATCAACTCTAACTACATATTGCACTGATTCAATTGCGATTTCCTCACAACTTTGATGAAGTAAAAAGGTCATCTTTAGAAGAAAAATGATCTGTTGGACTCTGTCTTATTATTTCTATTAATATTTCTTTTGAAACTACTTGAACAAGAACCTCAGTATTTATTTCAAACCATAAATCATTACTGGTCGAAATATTGTGCTCCTGATTAAGAGTGTGGTTGTGTTTAATGAAATAAGCCAACTAATTTTCCTGTTCACTAAACAAATTGATTACAATTTGAAGGTAATCCTGCCCTAAAAATTTTGATTATTTTTGGTAATTGCATCGAAAAAAAGTCAACCTCTCCTAAAGACTTGTAAAGTTTTAATCTAATTGGTCCACTTTGAACGGGGTCCTTCCTCTGTTTCTACTTAGTTTTCTTTTTTAACTAGAACAATATTGAGCAACACGTTTAAATATCTACTTAGTGACGTCATTTTTATTTAAGTAAATTAAATTTCCGATTCTCAGTCGATTTTGAGAACTGTAAACCCAAGCCCCGCAAACCTCACGAATCTATCCGTTGACGTGTGTTAAGACGTTGAAATGACCGACGAATTATTTGTTGACGTCATATAGAGTTGACGTATGACATCATATCGAAAAAATAACTAAAAAGAAACGTCAAAATTGAGTCGTTCTACTATTCGTTGAAGTATTTCCAATTTTATTTCTGATAATACACATCTAGACGAGCAAACGCTACTGCTTTCTAGCCTAAAGGGCAAACTTTAACCTCTCGAAGTCTAATGACGGTTATAACGTTATGACGAAGTGAGAATTAGCGTCCTGATTTGGCCGCACTGATTTTAATATGGCAACGCTGCGTAATGAAGTGCGTTTTTCAATGATCTTTGCGACTTTTTTGTCGCCAACCCCAAGACAGATAAAAGCAAAAAAAAAAGACAGAAAAAAGTTTATTCACTAGGGGTAACAGCAATTTCCTGATCTCTTGGCAGTTCTGGAGCAAAATCTTCATCTTCATAGATATTGCGAAACAATATTTCTTTATATTAAAGGCTTCCACGGCCTGAATCTCATTTAACATTAACACATTCCAGACATGCTCCATTTGTTTGCGAAATATTTAAATTTGTTCAAAAATTTTGAACAAATCCTCCTCCGAATGCTGCCTTGGCAATCGCGCGTACAGTACTTGGGATTAACTCTGAATACAAGGCTGACGATCAATCATCATTCTTCTATAATCGTTGCCAAGTTTTTTCGAGTGCTCCCCTCTTCTGCTGGAAGAGCTCATTGAGTTTAAAATATCAACGATCTAATGATCTATGTATCTTATGGTGCTCTGACCTGGTCCAGCGTCAGCAAAACGCAAGTAAAACGGCTCAACATTCTCCAGAACCCTGTGGTTAGAAGAGCCACCCTCCTCATGCCATGACAAAAAGCTTTAGGACATGACCATGACCAGCCTTCTTAGAGCAATTGAAGACCTATAACATCTTCAGAGAAATGCTGATATTTCTCAGCGTAACAGGTGAAAATTGCGCTTCGGCGATCAAGACTAGATTGCTTTGTAATTACCCATCCATTGCTTGACGATAACTGGCGATTCGAATCGACGAAACACCGCTTCGTCAAGTAGCTGGAGACGATGCAATTTGTGCTGAATTTCTGGCTTTTTTTCTGACACAATATCGATACGTGATTTTCGAACCCTATCGTAGAGCCTATCCCATCCAGATTGTGGATATTTTGACAAAAATCTTCATCCATTACCTGCGAAAGAAGTCCCCAATAGTGTAACAATTGAAAATTGGGGAGAAGGAGGGGTTGGCCGCCAAAAGGATGAACTCTTCAGATTTTGAAGTTTATTTTTCAACCTTAATCGCTAATTTTTCCTGGTTTTCTAGGTTATCTAATGATAGTTCTGGAGATTGTACTTAAACTGTAGCAAACAAGAGATGACGCCACCGCCTGAAACTTTGGAGAGGAGGGAGGGAAGAAAGGGGTTGGTCGCCAAAAGGATGTGGTCTTCAGATTTTGAAGTTTCTTTTTATAAACCTGATCGCTAATCTTGGTTTTCAAGGTTATCTAACGATAGTTCTAGAGACTCCTTACAGATACTGTAGCAAACTATAGATGGTGCCACCGCCCCGAAGCTTTGGGGAGGGGAAAGGAGTTGGTCGCTAAAGGGATGTAGTCTTCAGATTTTGAAGTTTCTTTTTATAAACCTGATCGCTAATCTTGGTTTTCAAGGTTATCTAACGATAGTTCTAGAGACTCCTTACAGATACTGTAGCAAACTATAGATGGTGCCACCGCCCCGAAGCTTTGGGGAGGGGAGAGGAGTTGGTCGCTAAAGGGATGTAGTCTTCAGATTTTGAAGTTTCTTTTTTTAAACCTGATCGCTAATCTTTACTGGTTTTCTAGGTTATCTAATGATAGTTCTGGAGACCCCTTACTTAAACTGTAGCAAACAATAGATAACGCCACCACCTGAAACTTTGGAGAGGAGGGAGGGAAGAAAGGGGTTGGTCGCCAAAAGAATGTGGTCTTCAGATTTTGAAGTTTTTTTATTCTAATCGCTAATATTTACTGGTTTTGAAGGTTATCTAATGATAGTTCTAGAGACTCCTCACATATACTATAGTAAACAATAGATGGCGCCACCGTCCGAAACTTTGGTGAGGGGCGGAAGGAGGGGGGTTGGTCGCCAAAAGGATGTGGTCTTCAGATTTTGAAGTTTCTTTTTTTAAACCTGATCGCTAATCTTGGTTTTCAAGGTTATCTAACGATAGTTCTAGAGACTCCTTATATATACTGTAGCAAACAATAGATGGTGCCACCGTCCGAAACTTTGGGCAGAGGGAGGAGGGGTTGGTCGCCAAAAGGATGTAGTCTCCAGATTTTGAAGTTTTTTTTTTAACTCTAGTCGGTAATCTTGATTTTCAAGGTTATTTAACGATAGTTCTAGAGACTCCTTACATATACTGTAGCAAACAATAGATGGCGCCACCGCCCGACATTTTGTGACGTCCCTTCCCATCGACTGCGCCCAATTAACTCCGCATGCTACGAGTCTACGTTAATGGGAACAGAATTCTGTCTAGAATAGTTTCTTTTAGATTTACATATATTTGTTTAGCATGCTGCGCTTGCAGCATTAAATAACATGTCGTGTAATGTACATTTCCCACGTCCCCGGCTACTAAATCAACACGAAGTCGAAGTGCACACATACATGTATTTTAGCATACATCTATACAATCGCGTTCGTTTCGAAAACAATGCATTAATAGAGCTGAAACACGAGGTCGTACATCAAACTGCGCTGCAGTCAACGAAATGTATGCAATACCAAGAGACCGGAGATCATATTTATAAGCACGTTTAGGGCTTATCTGAGCTTGAAACAACGTACAAATCGATACTGTTGTTTCACAGTGTTATCTATGCTCTCTCTGTATTGCGGAAATACTACATTAGCTAATACAGTCCTTCATCTAGCATATATTTAAAAGAGAGAAATGCGTTTCCTTTTATTTATTTTTTTCTTTCTTAAAAACCTACATAGCAGTTCCCCCTTAACCGCTTACGAGCCATCGTTTAGTTTAATGTTCCTTTTACTTTATTTCTATAGTAACCTAAGCTGATGTTTAGAGTGATTTATCGAGACAACATCTGGGTTCCTTGGAAATTTTTATTTTCAGTAAAGTAGCGGTGTAGGTATGTTATCTGCGGTTCTGTGCGGTTTCTATAGACCGTACAGAAATAATAATAATATACGAACTGGCGTTTTTTTTTATATATTTTTTTTCATTACAGAGATAGATAAGTAATGCGTATAAAGAGCAGGGCCCATTATTATTTTATCAGCATGGTAAATAACGTAGATTATGGATGTAAAAAGCTGATACGGATAGTATGTTTACATTAGCTAATAAATTTTTCAGGTACACCTAAAAGGTTCAACAAAATTCCTGTTATTATTTAGAGCTTGGCGTTCTCTTTATTTGTTAAGTTCAGAATTTTGTAAAATAATATTTTTTGGTCGTCTCCTTTCCTTTTTCGAAAACGTTGAAAGATGTTCCATACCGTCCTAGTTCTCTTGAACATTGTTCCAAAAATTTTAGCCTTCTACCAGGTGTACTTCATGAAATAATTAAGACAAAACTTCCCTTTTTAAAATCGAAATTTTTTTGGTGCTAAATCTTTTTAATTTTCCTCTGAACACCGTTTCCAAATCTTAACCGTCTAGCTGGTGAAGTTCGTGAAATAGTTGAGGAAAAGGAAAGTTTTTTCAGATTCCTCAGGATACTGTTTTAAAATCTTAGCCTTCTACCTGGTGTAGTACATGAAATAATTGAGAAAAAATGAAATTTCGCTGCCCCCTCATCCCTCTTTTTCTTAAATTATACATTTTAAACGTTGTTCGAGATCCTTCCAGTTCTTCTAAACATTTTTCCAAAAGTTTAGTCTCCTACCATATCTAATTCATGAAATAATTGAGAAAAATAAAATGTTGTGACCCCCCACCCATCTTTTTTTAAAATTTAAAATTTTGAAAATTGTTTCAGATTATTCGAGTTCCTCTGGACGTTGTTTCAACATTTTAACTTCATATCCTGTCTAGTTCGTGAAATAATGGAGAAAAATAAAATTTCGCTGCCTCCCTCACCCTCGTCCTCTCTTTTTTTTTGAAATTCAAAACTTTGAAAGTTTTTTCAGATTAATCTAGTTCCTCTGGATATTGTTTTAAAGTCTGAGCCTTCTACCTGGTGTAGTACATGAAATAATTGAGAAAAATGAAATTTCGCTGCCCCCTCATCCCTTCTTTTTCTCAAATTATACATTTTAAACGTTGTTCCAGATCCTTCCAGTTCTTCTAAACATTTTTCCAAAAGTTTAATCTCCTACCATATCTAGTTCATGAAATATTTGGAAAAAATTAAATATTGTGACCCCCCAACCCTCTTCTTTTATTTAATTTAAAATTTTGAAAATTGTTTCAGATTATTCGAGTTCCTCTGGACGTTGTTTCAACATTTTAACTTCATATCCTGTCTAGTTCGTGAAATAATGGAGAAAAATAAAATTTCGCTGCCTCCCTCACCCTCGTCCCCTCTCTTTTCTGAAATTCAAAACTTTGAAAGTTTTTTCAGATTAATCTAGTTCCTCTGGATATTGTTTTAAAGTCTTAGCCTTCTACCTGATGTAGTACATGAAATAATTGAGAAAAAATTAAATTTCGCTGCCCCCCTCAGCCATTCTTTTTCTTAAATTATACATTTGAAGCGTTGTTCCAGATCCTTCCAGTTCTTCTAAACATTTTTCCAAAAGTTTAGTCTCCTACCATGTCTAGTTCATGAAATAATTGAGAAAAATAAAATGTTGTGACTCGACTTCCTCTGGATGTTGTTTCAACATTTTAACTTCCTATCCTGTCTAGTTCGTGAAATAATGGAGAAAAATAAAATTTCGCTGCCTCCCTCACCCTCGTCCTCTCTTTTTTTTGAAATTCAAAACTTTGAAAGTTTTTTCAGATTAATCTAGTTCCTCTGGATATTGTTTTAAAGTCTTAGCCTTCTACCTGGTGTAGTACATGAAATAATTAAGAAAAATGAAATTTCGCTGCCCCTTTCATCCCTTTTTTTCTTAAATTATACATTTTAAACGTTGTTCCAGATCCTTCCAGTTTTTCTAAATATTTTTCCAAAAGTCTCCTACCATACCTAGTTCATGAAATAATTGAGAAAAATAAAATGTTGTGACCGCCCACCCATCTTCTTTTTAAAAATTTAAAATTTTGAAAATTGTTTCAGATTATTCGAGTTCCTCTGGACGTTGTTTCAACATTTTAACTTCCTATCCTGTCTAGTTCGTGAAATAATGGAGAAAAATAAAATTTCGCTGCCTCCCTCACCCTCGTCCTCTCTTTTTTTTTGAAATTCAAAACTTTGAAAGTTTTTTCAGATTAATCTAGTTCCTCTGGATATTGTTTTAAAGTCTTAGCCTTCTACCTGGTGTAGTACATGAAATAATTGAGAAAAATGAAATTTCGCTGCCCCCTCATCCTTCCTTTTTCTTAAATTATACATTTTAAACGTTGTTCCAGATCCTTCCAGTTCTTCTAAACATTTTTTCCAAAAGTTTAGTCTCCTACCATACCTAGTTCATGAAATAATTGAGAAAAATAAAATGTTGTGACCCCCCAACCTTCTTCTTTTTTTTTATTTAAAATTTTGAAAATTGTTTCAGATTATTCGAGTTCCTCTGGACGTTGTTTCAAAATTTTAACTTCCTATCCTGTCTAGTTCGTGAAATTATGGCGAAAAATAAAATTTCGCTGCCTCCCTCACCCTCGTCCTCTCTTTTTTTGAAATTCAAAACTTTGAAAGTTTTTTCAAATTAATCTAGTTCCTCTGGATATTGTTTTAAAATCTTAGCCTTCTACCTGGTGTAGTACATGAAATAATTGAGAAAAAATGAAATTTGGCTGCCCCCTTCATCCCTTCTTTTTCTTAAATTATACATTTTAAACGTTGTTCCAGATTCTTCCAGTTCTTCTAAACATTTTTCCAAAAGTTTAGTCTCCTACCATACCTAGTTCATGAAATAATTGAAAAAAATTAAATATTGTGACCCCCAACCTTCTTCTTTTATTTAATTTAAAATTTTGAAAATTGTTTCAGATTATTCGAGTTCCTCTGGACGTTGTTTCAACATTTTAACTTCCTATCCTGTCTAGTTCGTGAAATAATGAAGAAAAATAAAATTTCGCTGCCCCCCTTGCCCTGGTCCTCTCTTTTTTTTGAAATTCAAAACTTTGAAAGTTTTTTTCAGATTAATCTAGATCCTCTGGATATTGTTTTAAAATCTTAGCCTTCTATCTGGTGTAGTACATGAAATAATTGAGAAATAATGAAATTTCGCTGCCCCCTTATCCCTTATTTTTCTTGAATTACACATTTTAAACGTTGTTTCAAATCCTTCCAGTTCTTCTAAACATTTTTCCAAAAGTTTAGTCTCCTACCATGTCTAGTTCATGAAATAATTGAGAAAAATTAAATATTGTGACCCCCAACCCTTCTTCTTTTTTTTTATTTAAAATTTTGAAAATTGTTTCAGATTATTCGAGTTCCTCTGGACGTTGTTTCAAAATTTTAACTTCCTATCCTGTCTAGTTCGTGAAATTATGGCGAAAAATAAAATTTCGCTGCCCCACTCACCCTCGTCCTCTCTTTTTTTTATTCAAAACTTTTTTTCAGATTAATCTAAATCCTCTGAATATTGTTTTAAAGTCTTAGCGTTCTACCTGGTGTAGTTCATGAGATAATTGAGAAAAATTAAATTTCCCTGCCACCCTCTCCCCCCTCCCCCCGCCCATCTCTCCTTAAATTACACATTTTAGAAGTTGTTCCAGATTTTTCTAGTTCCTTAAAAATTTTTCCAAAAGTTTAGTCTTCTACCGTAGCTATCTAGTTCTTCTTTTTTACAATTTAAAATTTTGAAAAATCTTTCAGATTATTCGAGTTCCTTTGGACGTCGTTTCAAAATTTTAGCTTCCTATCGTGTTCTAGTTCATGAAAAAATTGAGAAAAATGAAATTTCGCTCTCCCTCCTCTCTTTTTTTTGAAATTCAAAATTAAGAAAATTCTTCCTGTAGGTCGACTAGAATGCCGTGGCAGTGATGATGGATTCTGCGCAGAAGATATGACGTAATTTGCTACTGATCGTCCTAAAAATATATTTACATTCATGTGGAACCGACTAATAGCCTATAGCGAACGAAAACAATACTTTTTAGTAAGATTAGTATGCTTCTCCCTATCTTTTTTTATTTTTATACATGTCTCGTTTCTTGACAAAAATGCGTATTCTCTGACTTAAGCGCAACAGCCATGGGATTCTGATCGACATATAAAAAAAGTTGATCGAAAAAGAAGATTTTTTGGTCACCCCTATTCCTGTTTCCACGCGTTGATGTTCTTCTGTTTTCCCCTAAAATGTCATGCCCATTCAAAAAGATTCAATCGTGACTAACTTCGCATAGGAGGTTAAAATTTTCGAACAAATTTTGGAACGATCTGATACAACTTTAAAAATTTCGAATTTCGAAAAAGGATGAATCGAGGAGGAAGGGAAAGGAGGGGGTGGCTAATCTCACACAGACTGTTTTTATATTATTGTTAATGATGGAAGAAAACGTTAACAAATGCAGAACGAAATGTACAGCAAAGCACACTATTATGCGCGAAGTATTACTGACATTTGTAGTTGTCAATTTGTGTTGCCAACTTCTCTTCTGGGTGTTGCCAACCTTTGTTTTAATTTTTCGCGTTCGTTATAAATCGATTTCCATTTACGAATCTTTCTAATTACGATTACACATTAATTAATGATTAATAAATATTAGACAAACTCTATATATTGTTGTGATACTTGCGTTGGAGAACTATTGCGGCAATTAGACGATAGAACCAGATTTAATTCCGAAGCCTCCTTTGATGTATCGCATTGTAAATGCTTTGTTGATAGTTATTTTTTACAGAGCGCTAAAAATATATCCTCTTTGTAGAGAGGCGTTTAAGTGGAAGAAACCATAAACAAAACACTCATTTCCATTCTGTAAATGTTACGAGAATTATTTCGAATGGATGATTTTAAACTGTCCTAAAATTGTGTACGCGAGATCGTTATATAAAAAAAAAAGGTACACGTGGCATTAATTTTCATTTTGCAGCATACCTATAGCGATATCGATTTATATCGAGATTCCCAAAGGGTTGATTTCTTTTTTAAAAACGAATACAAAGTTTCTTTAAATCCTTTAATAATAGTTTCCAAAGCTATAATTTCGGATTAAGCACCGTTTCATCCCAGTCGAGTTTAGAACGAGATATTTCTCCTTAAGATTTGTTTGTGTATACGAAGACTTATCGATATAATTGACCTACATCCTAAACAAAAATTAAAAATAGAATCCACGGTATTATTGACTAAATTCTCGTCGTAGACTTTAATCCCCTACCTCCCCCAGATTTCAGGACCTTAACATCCATAACAATACATCACGTAATTAAGGCAGTTGTCACTTGTAATGGTCCCGTTCTAACCGAGCGTGTCACCTAACTACCGTGAACTGTGTTAATTCATCTAGGCCGCAAGGACGTTAAGATTACAGTTTAGATCGAAAATTACCGAAGAAATAAACGATGATGCGGCGGCATTCCATCGTACTTATTAGGCGAACCTTGTAACAATATTTCTAATAGATTTATCTCGTGGAATTAGAGGGAGATAGAGGATTATTGTCCATTAAATCCGCTATAAAATTCTTGTACCACTTCCAGTTCTCGTATATAACTCGAGGCAATAAGATGTTATGTGTTCGTGTTGTATTTTTTTTTATTTTCGTGAATTGAAGTAGTTTCTTTAATAACACAGAGAATCTCAGACAAGATCTGTTTAATTCAATTCTAAAATTAGATTTCTGATTATATACAATTTCATCTAAATTATAGCTTAGATTTCTCGAAAATAACTCGATGAACAGATATTAAAAACATCCACTTCCAAATTAATTTACTAAACCATCTCTTAATAAACTTACAAAATGACGTTATTTCGACGTAAATTATAGACGGATTACAATTTTTAAACTTGAACGTTGACTTTAAAAGCGCTTAAATTAGGAAATCAACGTCGAAAAGACGACACTATTATGTTATGCCTTAAACTTTAAATTTCAGAAACCAACCTCACGTCTAAAAACTGACGACATCTTTACATCGCAAAAACGACGTTTTTACGTACCACCCTCATTATAACCGTTATAAATAACATCTAAATGACGGTAGGATCACGTGATTATACCACAAGCCATTAACGTGAAAATTAGACGTCTTACGGACGTCTAGAATGAAGCGATTTCGACGCAAATTAAACAGACATTTTTATGTCTATTTGACTGCTATCTTTATCTTAATTTAAAAAAAAAAAAACTTATTAGTTTAAAATTTTCAAGCTTAAACGTCGACTTAACCTTTAAATTTAAAAAATGAACGTCGAAAAGACGTCATTACATCATCTGAACAGTAACGATATGTTTACACGGCAAAATTGTCGATTTTTTAGACTTCAACACTATCAGATCATCGTTTTTAATCGATTACGTCATTGCAGCCGTCAAATTTGACGTCTAAATGACGGTTAGATCGCATGATTGGTTATTGACAAAAAATTAGATATCTTATTCGATATTTTCTACTTTTATTTCAACGAAAAAACAATATCGAATTAAAATTTTCAAGTTTAAACATCGAATTAACTTTCAAATTTCAAAAATGAACGTCGAAAAGACGTCATTATATCATTTAAACAGTAATCATATGTTGATACGGCGAAATTGTCGTTCTTACACTTCAAGATTATTACATCATCGTTTTTGCATCGATTACGTTATTGTAGCCGTCAGTTTTGACGTGTAAATGACGGAAAGATCATGTGATTACATCACAAAAGCCATTGCTATGAAAATTATACATCTTATAACGCTCCATGTTATGTCATTCTATATTTTCAACCTTTATTCCAACAAAAAAACAATATTGAATTAAAATTTTCAAGTTTAAACGTTGACATAACCTTTAAATTTAAAAAATCAACGTCGAAAAGACGTCATTATTTCATTTAAACAGTGAAGATACGTTTATATGGCGAAATTATCGTATTTTATGCCGATATTATCACAACACCATGTAGTCAGTCTTGATTATGTCATTGCAGCCGTCAGATTTGACGTTTAAATGACGACTAGATCGCATGACCGGTTTTTGGCGTAAAAATTAGATATCTTATTCTAGATTTTCTACTTTTATTCCAAGAAAAAACAATATTGAATTAAAATTTTCAAGTTTAAACGTTGACATAACCTTTAAATTTCAAAAATTAACGTCGAAAAGACGTCATTATATCATCTAAACAGTAACTATATGTTTACACGGCGAAATTATCGTATTTTACACTTCAACGCTATCAGATCATTGATTACATCATTGTAGCCGTCAGATTTGACGTTTAAATGACGTCTGTACCAATATGATTGGCTATTGGCGTGAAAATTAGATATCTTATTCTATATTTTCTACTTTTATTCCAACAAAAAGCAATATTGAATTAAAATTTTCTAGTTTAAACGTCAACTTAACCTTTAAATTTCGAAAATGGACGTCGAAAAGACGTCATTATATCATCTAAACGGTAACGATATGTTGATACAGCGAAATTATCGTTATTACACTTCAAGACTATTACATAATTGTTGCATCGATTACGTCATTGTAGCCGTCAGATTTGACGTGTAAAGGACGCCAAGATGACGTGATTACATCACAAAAGCCACTGGTATGAAAATTATACGTCTTATAACGCTCCATGTTGTGTCATTCTATATTTTTAACCTAGATTCCAACAAAAAAAAAACAATATTGAATTAAAATTTTCAAGATTAAACATCGGCTTAACCTTTAAAATTAAAAAATGAACGTCGAAAAGACGTCATTATATCATCTAAATAGTAACGATATGTTTACATGGTGAAATTATCGTTCTTACACTTCACCACTATCAGATCATCGTTTTATCATCGATTACATCATTGCAGCCGCCAGATTTGACGTTTAAATGACGTCTGGATTGCATGGTTGACCACTAGTGTGAAAATTAGACATCTTATTCTGTACTTTCTAGTTTTATTACAGCAACAAAGACATGACATGACATCAAAATTTTCAAGCTTGAAGGGTGACGACATTATTTCGTCTAGAAACTGACAAAAAATAAATCATCATTTATAGGTTATAGCCTGAGATCTTGTCTGATTATCTCTGCATGTACATCTTTATTCTTAATTATGTTATAGTGTAAATATGACGCCTTCAAACGTCAAAACATTCAAACGTTTAAACGCTACTGCTTTCAAGCGCAAAGGGCAAGCCACGTTAAATTGTGTCATATTTTTTTTGTTGACGAGAAAGAGGGTGGTTTAAAAATCTGTTTTTATTATTTATGATCGCTATCAAGTTAGAAATTATTACAGCAATATTTTTTTAAAAGATTTTTTCTCGTAATAAAAATATTTAACCGTACACGCGGCAATTTTTCCAACGTGGCTAAAAAATTACCTCAGTAACAGTAGCAGGTGACGCAATATTCCACGGGGACCCTTTTTTTTGCGCTGTAGGGGAATTTTTTTTTTTTTACTAAAATGGCCGACTAAATTACGCGAGAAATATTAAAATGGATAATAATAGATTGTGTTTAAATTGAGTTTAAACTTACCTACAATATTAGAGTTGGTGTTAGATTAATTTCGTGTAATTGGAACTTAAAAACACTTCTTTATTTATTTATTTTCGTTTAAATATAAGCACAATAACTCCACATAAAACAAAGCACTAAATCCACACAATAAATTTTCTGGAATTTGTTTTGTTTTATTTAGCGATGAAAGCCAAGGGGAATTGGAATTAACCGACGCTTTAATTTGATTAGATTATATAATTTATAAAAAATAGTATTAAATTATTGTCGGAAATTATTAATTTTTATTTTAAGATAAAAGGAAATTTTAAATTAAAAATTAACGATTTAATAATTCCTCTAAGATTAACGAAGCACTTTTTAAATATAAATTTGTGTGCGACTACATTCGGTTTCTTCCTTTGTTAGTTTAGTTTAGTATATTTTACATATAATTTATATATATAGAGAGAGAGAAAGAAAGAGAGAATAGGATTAAATAGTATAACAGAGTTAAGATTCAGTTTTAAGAGGAGAAGAAATTAAAAATTAGAAATTTAGAAATAGACGGCACGAAAGCTGGAGAAAAAACAGCCCGTGTGCACGCGCTACACAAGCTTTCTGCTGAAGAGTGGCTAGCTTTCCCGTAATACGGCAGTACTATAGGGTTTGCTACTCGTGAACTCGGGCAAAACAGAATGGGATATAGCCGGAGTATCAGAAGGCCGCGCACGCAGCTTGTCCGTAGCACACCGTTATGTTTAAAGGTTTGATACCGACTGGTATTTTAACATTATTCCATCCATCCTAAATATGATTAAAATCATGCCTGCTGATAAACTTCCTTTTTTTCCCCGACATGCTCTTTGTTTTCATCGGCTAATGTACATACCTGGTATGACCTATGTAGACGTGTCATTAACGACATATATACTTACTTTAAAATATTTACTAATTTATATTTATACATAAAGCTAATTATGAAAGCAATATTTTAAAGAAAAGATCATGAATCTTGCGAAGCCAGTATCGATGATGAAAAATCGATTTTTGAAGTGGAAATGTCAAAATCTCAAAACGTCAACGGATCACGTCATTGATTAATATCCATTTTAAGACGTTAGTAAGGATGTTAACTGCCTGAGTTCGAATGAAAGCCCAACCATATTAAATGCAGATGTCGAAAGAGTTTTGTCAAACAATTTCAATCATTCTTCTTCCTTCTAAGGCTAAACGTTGTGCTCTCGAGTCCTTTAGGCCGCCCAATTATTGTACAAACCTAAGTTCAAGTGGAGTTCAACTAAATGGAAGTTCAACTAAACTTGAGTTTAACTTTTTGGTGTCTGTTTAGATTGAGTTTAGCTAAGCTGCACAGCATCAACTGTCAGTTTTATTTGAATTTTGGTTTGGCATCTATGTACATATTGATAACATTATTATCTTGTTCTGTATGTAATGTGATCATGTACTTTATCGTAGACAACACAAAAATTGCTGAACAATATGGCATCACAAGTCGGCTTTCCCAGTGGACTGAAGCCAAAATCCAATCAAAAGTTTTAATGCAAGTTAATCGGATTAAAAATTGAGTTTTATAACATAAGCGTGTTTCCTAATTTAATGTCAATATTTTAGGCGACGATTTTTTGGACCATTTTAAAATGAAAACTTCATATGAAAGTATGACCTAAACGTCTGTCAAAATAGGTAGCTGAAATTCCGTACGAACGCCACTGGTGGAATTAAAAAAATTTTTTCGTGCACTCAATAATGCCTCTTGATACATAGTACACGTATACCACATTTCATTAAAATATCTCAAGTAGTATTACAGAAATTAATGAAAAACGAATTATTTTTGAAAACTTTACCACCCTGTATCTCAAAAGTTAAGACGTTTAGGTCATACGTTCATATGAAGTTTTCTTTTTAAAATGGACCAAATAATCGTCCCCTACAATATTGACATTGAATTAGGAAACATGTATATGTATTCATTGGGCATCATCAATAGTATCAATCAATCTCATTAAGATCCAGTTTTATTATTTTAATAGGAATACAAACGTTTGTAAAAGAACGTCAACAAAACTTTCTTGACGTTTCTAATTCTCAAATATCAGCGCATTACCATGATTGGCACCTCTGACTTCTGATACATTTATTTTTTATGATAAAATGACAAAAATTTTTGTAGAAATGCTAAATCATTTAATTAAATATAATCAGTTAAATATAATCAGGGTGGGCAAATTTGAGGTTAGGAAGTAAATTGGCTGTCAAATGATGAAATGTCAAGAAATGAGCTGTCATCTTTTGACATTTATTTAGTAAAAAGTTGGGAAATTTTAACCATGGAACGCTACACTCTTGAACAAAGAATTTTAATTGTGAAAATTTACTATCAAAATGGTGAAAATTTTACTGTATCACTTCGTAAAATTCGAGCAGCTTTTCCTCGTAATCAGACTCCTTCTGAGACTGCTGTGCGTAATTGAATCGCCCAAACCAAACAGACCAAACCAATACGCTCGTAGTGGCCATAGTGATGCAAACATAGCCGCTGTACAGCAAAGCGTTGAGAATGAGCCTGGAACATCAACTCGTCGACGTTCGCAACAATTGGTCATCACCAGAGGCACTTCGCGCAACATTTTGCATAAAGATCTCCATCTTCATGCTTATCAAGATCAACTCGTTCAAGAATTAAAACCGGCCGACCATTCTTTGGTCAGGCGGCATCATCGGCCCATATTTTTTCGAAAATAAGCAAGGAAACGCCGTCACCGTGAATTCTCTGAGCTACCAAACCGTGATAACCGATTCTTTGTGGCCACAATTGGCTAATGTTGACATCAGAGACATTTGGTTTCAGCAAAACGGCGCCACAAGCCACACAGCCGACCAAACAATTCAGTTATTGTATGAGAAATTTGCCGGTCGAGTAATTTCTGGATTTGGCGATGTCAATTGGCCGCCTCGTTCTTGTGATTTAACGCCGCTGGATTATTTTCTCTGGGGTCATTTGAAAGACCGGGTTCACGTGAACAAACCACAAACAACTGACGATCTGAAAGGCGCTGCATTGACGAGATAAGCGAAGCGTTGTTGCAAAATGTGGTGGCAATAAAACTGAATTTGTCAAAAAAGCGTGTGTTTTTAAGCCAATTTACTTCCTAACCCCAAATTTGCCCACCCAACTCGCACTTTTAACACTAACTTGTATCATAAATAACTAAATTTTGGAAAAAGAACATGAGCTCAAGTCACAGTTTGTGAGCGAAAAGCATTAATTCGAACTTGAATGAAGAAAAAAACAGCACACGAAATGAAGTCAATGGCAGAAGAGAGAAATACTTCGACTTTTGACGTAAACGTCATTGCAAATGTGTCAAAATCGTGTCAGATTCGGACTCTTCTGGCCTAGGATGGTGTGGGTTGGTGGCGTTACTGATGCTTGATCTGTTCTGCTACCATATTTAACACTCTTGTTATCTTTACTCTAAGTTGTGGCCTAAATGTGGTCCATCTCTGGCAGATGTGTTATCAGAGGGTTGGTCCTCCTTTGTAGTGTTTTACCTGTTAATGATGAGCTACTAGTTCGCACTCGATACGGACTGAATTGTTGGTGACACCACCAATTATCACTTACAATTTTAACCTATTTCAGTCCGCCATATTTATTCTAAATCGTCTCTGATTTTAATACTATACTATTAAGTGCCAGTTTTTTTGCACTTCTTCTTCTTCTTCCTCATAAAAAAGCTAAACTTAATGGAGTGGGAACTTATCTAAAGCCAGATACAGCATCCAAGTAATATCTGTAATCCAATTAACCGCACTCTAAGGAAAAACAGCCAAATTCCAAAAAGCATAATCATAGATCCTCTTCAGCCTTCACTACCAAAAGTGCTGACAAAAAGTTACTAATTAAATTACCAAGAAATACAAGTTACTAAGCGAAAAATACAATGAAAAAGATAAAATTCAATAAATTCAGCAAAGAAAATCACCAACAGCAAATCAATAAAGGCATCCATGAAAGTTTTAATCTTGCAACAATGAGTGAAAAAAATATTTAGAGCCTTTGTACCTTCTAATCCACCAACTCTGCCAGTCCTCCTTAAGTTGTTTTTGAAAGAGATGATAAAAGTTCGATACGTCCAGTCGTAGATTACTGCTTTTTTTGCACTTAGCCCTCATTACTAGTGTGTTTTGTTACCAACGGCAATACCGACAAAGTCCCAACAAAAATTACTAGTGCACGACAGTTTGATTTTGATTTAATTAAATGTTCTTATTTGAAACGTCAAACATTTAAAAAGAGTAATAGATATGAGAAGAATAAATTAGAGTTCAATTAAATGGTGGCTCAATGGATTTTGGTGAGAACGATCAATATCGATAAAAGAGACTTCTTAAATCGATCATAGGTTTGGCAAAAAATAAAGATATCTTCTTTTTAAAGAAACAATTTCTAAAACTGAAATAAAAATTCGTCCTGTTTTCTTCAAATGGAGAGTCGAAAATAAACCTGAAATAAAGATTGAAAAAATAGTCTGAGAAGTCAGCAGAAACACCAGTACAAGCTGTCAAAAGTCACGTATAGGTTAATAGCAACATTAGATTTAATTTGGTAAGACTGATTGATTAGATAACTTCATTGTTATTATCTGTTTAGTTGTCAAAAATTGACATCTTATAGGTTAAGGTTATGTTAGACGACGAAGGTCTTCCATCTCCTTCCTAGGGTTGGACTTTAGCCCTTAAACCCTTTAGTCCTCCTAATAGTACGGGACCATCCCCCGTTGGTTGTTACTAGTGATTATCATATTATGTCGTCAATAGAAAAAACAGAAACGTTCACTATGTATCTCAGGATCTTATTTTGAAGGATATTAAACCTTTTCCTATGGGAGAGTGCAGCGCTAGACCAGACCAGGGATCCATAGGTGAGTATTGGCCTCAAAAAAATTGTGTAAACTAAAAGCTTAATTTTTAGGCTGAGCTGGCTTTTGCTGCATAGGAACTGGGACACAGCTGACCTCGCAGTTAAATATTTGGCCGCTGTCTCAGCAAAGTGATGTCTCAGTGTAAGCCTGGAGTCCAGAGTCATGCCGAGATATTTGACGGTGGAACTCCAGGGCAGACGAACGTCCTCTATGAAGATATTTACTGGAGGGGCAGATCTTTTCCTCGAAAAACGTATGGCTACACACTTATCGTGGTTTATGGCTAATCGCCATTTGGTAGACCAAGAGAGGAATTCGTCTACTGCGCTTTGCAGCTTCGAGCAGACAAGGGCGTCAGATCTAGACGACGTGTAGATTGCAGTGTCGTCTGCATACATGGCGAATTTAGTGCCCGCAGTCTTTGGTACGTCAGACACGAAAATTAAAAACAACTCAGGGCCGAGAAGCGACCCCTGTGGGACCCCAGCTAGGATGGGCCTAGTGGAGGAAGAATCGATTGCTACATCGAAAGAACGACCCGAAAGATACGAGATATATTATATTGGGATTGATCCCAGCCAAATGCATTTTGAAAAGAAGACCCGAGTGCCAGACGGAGTCGAAGGCACTAGCAACGTCCATGAATACCGCTCCAGTAGACTCACGTCTTTCCAGGGAATTTCTAATCTCCTCTGTAACCCTGAGGAGTTGATACTCAGTTGACAGTCCTTCCCTAAAACCAAACTGCTCATCCTGCAGGATGTTCGTATCAATTATTTCGGCTCTAAGTCGATTCAAAGGGATGGCCTCCGCGATTTTCGAGATATTGGAGAGCAAACTTATTGGACTATAGTTTTGAGGGAAGAGACTGTCCTTGCCCTTCTTTTGTATTACCCGGACGCGGGCATGCTTCCAGATGGACGGGAAATATCTCAAACGTAGCATGGCGTTGATAATGTTCAAGAGGACCAGAACGACCTTATGTTAGAGAAGTTTCTATTGTTATTTCCGGTTAACGTAGCTTTTATAATAAAAGGAGCAGCATTGTCTTGAAGAAAGAAAGAACCAATTTCTGCAGCAAAGCTGTAGTGTTAAAAATAAAATGACAGGTGCTCCTTGTCAAAATAATACATGCATTTGACAAGGCTTATTATGACAGACAAATCGTGGCGTTTCCGTGAACTATCATAAGATTTTCAACGATCAATTTTTTATTAAAATGTTGAAATTGAGTTCGTTGAAAAACTGTTCAATTAAAGCCAATAAATTTGAGATTTGATTTATTAAAATCGCATTCAATTGTGAGGAAATTTTAGACGGTTCATAACCTCCAACTCACACACCTAATTTGACTACAGAAATGAAGAAATTGAATTATACATTCGCGATCAGAGCGCGGTTATAAACGTATATTACGGAAAATTATATCAGATCTTCATAATATAGAATGTTCCCCCATTTTATCGCATAAAATATAAAACGCTTCCGTTCCATATACCAGCAAGAATAGACCCCGAGTTATATAAATATTACAGAAGACAATTCTATCGCCTATTATGACCCAGCAATAGAGAGGAAGTGAGTTCAGCTGAATGCGCTGAAATTGCACCATTCAAAAAAGCCTTTACAAAAGGTTTTATTTCACGTTTCAACGACTTCAAACTTGTCTCTCTGTTGCATTGCAATTCTTCATTTTTATTACCCTATCTTTCCACCCTTTATGCATTGTATTGTATTAGGTATATAGATATATAGCTATTTAAAAAAGAAAAGACTTATTAAAAGTAATATGTTGTTGATGCAATAGATGACAAAATAAAAGATAATTCATTAACATCAGAAATTCCTAAATAATCATATTATAATTTGTCAATCATCGCTGTCACATTGACAGCAGATAATATACAATGACGTCGAAATAACCTCCGAATTTTAAAGATCGATTCACGACGTGCAAATTTAATCAAAATTTTACAAAAAGATAAAGACGCGATGAAGAAAAATGTCTGAGAGTGAGCTGTCATGCCCTTTATATACAGGGAAAATAGGTAAAATCGCCGTCAAAAAATAAATCTATCCTCTATGATAATAATTCTTGATTCGTCATATTATGGATTGTCAATCATCGCTGTCACATTGACAGATGACATTACATTAATTTTCGCAACACAATAACCTCAAAATCTTAAAGACTGGTTCATGGTTTCGTCAAACCCTTTTTTGGTCGCCAGTTTATTGCTTCCAGTCGTTTAATCAACATCTTAGAAAAAAATATAATTCCAAATAAGACGGCGCAAAATAGAGAGGGTGGTAACGCTACTTAACAATGTTGTTCCTAACAAAAAGCCTTTTACTTTGCTTTTCAGTGTAGTGAAATTTACACTACTACACTTTTTACGGTGCTGCAACGAAGCCGACAATACAAAGGAACGAATCGAGTGTAATAGATGGATTTGTAACATAACCTCAAAAATCAACTCATCATAACGATCATAACCTCACTTAACAAGAAACGAATACCACTTTCTAAATTCAGGCGTTGTGTAGTTACTAATCCCTTACAAAAGTGACTTATAGATCTACAGGGTGACATATAAAAAACTATAATGCATAGCAACATGTGATAGAGCACCAAGAAATAACAAAAAAAGTCATCCTGTACATTGTGCTCAATTTTAGACATTTATATTAATTAAGAGTTTATTTTAAATTATCTACATTTCATTCTATTTTTTTTATGACATTTGCCTTAATCTTCTATAAAGAAAATCAATAGAAAATTGATTTTTTGAAGATCTATTATCAATATTTTATCACCCATCCAAAATTTATTTGGTACGCCACTGATAAGAAATTCAAAGTTAAATAGCTAACCTTACAAAAAAAATAAGGCGCGAAATTTATCGGGTTGATAGATCTTCCCATCGGGCCCAAAGAACTTTAAAATTTGTCGATATTGGCCAAACTGGCAAACGCGCTCTGATAGATCTTCCCATCGGACCTCAAAGAATTCTGAGAGGATAATTCGATGGAATAAACGTGTTTTCTCTCGCGACTGGCGGCGGTTCCTTGTGGAAAATGGCAAAAGCCCTAAAGCTGAACAAAAGCAAGTCTGAGGGCATTCGACCCATGCAGGGCCCTGATGGCATTGCCTACTCGCCTTCTGGAAAAGCAGAAATTCTCGCGAAACATCACGAGTCCAATGCTGACGTGGATTCCGGCGACGATACGGCCGACATCGTTGAGGAGCGTCTTCGCGGCCTCCCTGATTTAGAGGGAGAAGATCTTGCCCTCACTTCCCAAGATGAGGTAAAGTCCATCATTCAACGCCTCAAACCCGGCAAACCTCCTGGTAGCGACCAGATTTCCAACACAGCCCTCAAAAAGCTGCCCCTTGACGCCATCCTTCAGTTGGTCCGTGTCGTAAACTCATCTCTTCGCCTCTGTCACTTCCCATCTGTGTGGAAACACACAATAGTAGTCTCCATTCTGAAACCTGGGAAAGATCAACTATTCCCGGAGAGCTCTTTGATCTCCTGTTCGGGGAAGATTGTCGAATCCGTAATTCTCGCCAGACTCAGGGAAGAGCTCTTCATCACGGAAATCATACAAGATGAACAGTTCGGATTCAGAGAAGGTCATTCGACGGAATTTTAATTGTTCCGCCTGATTCCGCGCGATTCGAAACGCTCTTGAACGCCGCGAGACCCTGGGCGCTGTTTTTCTAGATTTAGCCAGGGCCTTCGACACTGTCTGGCAACCCCAATCTGGTCCGCTTAGCCAAGTCGTACCTACAAGGTCGAACATTTGCCGCTAGACAGGGAGTCGCTCTTTCCTCTAGAAGGCCTGTCGCTGCCGGTGTCCCGCAGGGGTCCATTCTCGCCCCGAGCCTGTTTCTAATCTTCATGTCCGATCTCCCGAGATTTGAAGAAGTGGAAAATGCAATCTATGCCGATGACACCGCCGTATACACGAAGAATCTACGAACGAAGAACTGCTCCGCAACAGGCTCCAGCTCTCACTTGATGGATTTCGACTCCTCTGGAGTCCCTCGGTATTGTATTTGGGGATGAGGTTGGACTCACGACTAACCTTGCGGACACACGTGAGCAGATCTATTGAGAGGTTCTATGGCGCTAATGGATGAATAATAATTTTCTCCTACCTCTGCTGTGTGCAAGGAGTGCGCTGTCATTGAAGATCAAAATCCTCCTGTATTTAACGTTCTTGAGTACTACAGAATAGGATGCTGCGAATGATTGTGGGGGCCCCGTGGTTCGTCCGCAATCAACAGATTCATGACGATCTGGGGGTTCCTTCCCTCAAGCAATTTATGGTTGGACTGGCCGAGAAGACGTTGGAAAGGATTGATAGATCCGAAAATCCATTGATCAACAGACTATCAAGCTTGGATCCGGACAGACCACCTCCCATGATCCACGTCAGGAGAGCCATGGCACTGGTTGAAGACGATGGAAACAACCGATGGAAGAACACCACCATCTATCATCTCCCTGCCTTGAAGCAGCGAAGACCTATTCACCCAGCCCTTGAAGGGAGTTCATGAAGAATAAAAGGCTCAAGAACCTTGTTCGGCTTTAGCACGAGTGTGATTGACCATAGAATCTTCCCATCCTCTCCAAAATCTTGGCGTTTGTGCCTTGATTTTGGGTCACATTGTCAAACGTCAATGTGACCAATTCGCGCAGACAAAATTAAAATTTCCTACAATAACTAGTATTTATTTCGACAGGACTTCACTGTTTGATAAAACGAATTAATTAAACAATTTAAAAAGCATTTATAACTCGAGAAATTGCAATTAAGGTTGAATATTAACGTCATTTTTATTCAACGATGTGCTATTAATAAAGTCGTTCGTTCAAATGAGCTGCCATTAATAATAATATGCAGAGAAATGAGTTATTTAATTTAATGGTAAATTTTCATTTCCAGAACTTTCTTTTTACAAAACACCCGCATATATATAATATTAAGAATATTGATTACTCTATAGCAAGTAAGCTTTTTGCGAAATAATAATATTGATCATAGATTCCCGTTCAAAAAAAAAACCTCTCTCTCTAGCTCTTAATATAAAAACTTATGGTTAATATCCGTTCACGTCTTTATAGTGGATATACCACTAGAAGAGCCAAGACATTGATTGATTTGTTGACTTTGCGTATTAATTCTATTCCCAAGATCGTAATTTCTGAACTGTTTATGACTGTGGATATATAGTTATGGATATAGATGAATTTCCCGATTAAAATACCCGACGAGCTCTATCTAAAATTAATTGTAATTTATCAATATAAATCGCCGCCTAGACATTAGATAAATTTGTCGCAATTTTTTCGAAGACACATCTTATTATTGCTTTTATTTTATTTGCTGAAAGAATCCAATTACCGGCTACCCTTTTCAAATTTAAATAGCAGCAACATTTATCTATCTTTACTTCGTAAGGGTTATGAATTATGACGAGGGTTAGTAAAAAAAAATCGATTCTAGAGAAATTTTATCGGAGTAAGCACACACCCGGTGGAGGACCCTGCTTCCCGAAACTTCTGAATAAAATTTAGGTACCGCTTTCATGTAGTATTTGAGATGCTCTCGTTGAGAGAGAGGGAGAGGGAAGTGAGGGTTGTTCGTGAAGCCGTATTGAGTGCTTTCAAAGTTATCTGGATGATTTGTATCCTTAAAGAAAGCTAGGGAAAACATGTGTATACTTATTTTATTCAAGCTGAATCGATCAATTTAATTATTTACCCCCTCCTCCAATTTTATAATAAATAAAAGGGTAAGCTATTATAGATGATATTTTAATGACATCCGAGTAGTGTCTATTCCGTCCTTTTTTTCGGAAGCTATCCGATCGATATAAGAGACCAGAGTTTCCTGAATTTCGCGATTTCGGCTGCATCTGGTCAAGGTCATCCATTGTCCGCATGGGTATTCTAGCGTTCGCCTGAAATATATATATGTTATGATGGATTTTGCGAGAACCGTGAATTGTTTCCTCTTCCGGTACACATTCAGAACCGTACAAAGGACACGCAAGACGTAATGAATAATAAAACGGCGACTTTTCGGAATAAACAGCGATTAGTCGAGTCGTTTCTATTACTGGCGCAGTCAGTAGGATCAACATCATCATTGGCACTGCTCTCTCCTTTTAAGACTGAGCGAAGCTCCTGAACCCTCTATTCATCGCTTGAAGCAACCTTTACCGGTTGCTGAGTGTTGGAAAGATGATGTCGGCGATGTCGTCTAAGTATAGTGATGTGTGAAATAGTTTCTAGTCCATGTTCGTTCTCGAGAATAGATGTTTGACCCTCCTGACAACAATGCGTTATAACCAAAGTACAGAAACGATGCTATCCTCTATCAAGTGTGATTCACTGGCATCGGTAAAGTACAGTCGATCAGCCTCACATGTATATTGTTATGAATGTTCTGGAACATCTGCGCAAAATCTACCAACTTAAGGTCTATCGTAAATATGAAAATCGGAATCTACAGAAAATTTTGCATATTTTACGTCGAACTACTTTTTTGTATTTTGTCAAATGAAGGGAAGGGAGGAGGGGAAACTTTGTATCGAAGGAACGCTTATAACTCCACTTCTGTTGAACCCAATTTTGCAAACTTAGTCTCGTCCGAAACAGCATTACTCCTCCAATCAACTGCTAACAAATTAGAACCAATCTAATAAGTGACGTGCATGCTAGAGGGCGCTGTTTAAATTTTTTCGGAAATTTTGTTTTTTCTCGAAAAATATTAAATGGAAACATACATTTTTGACAAGAAATTAAAAAAGTAGGCTAAATTAGCAACAAATCAGCGAAAACCGGTTCTCCCTATCTTTTACCAATCCGAAGATATCTTCAGAAACGTGTTCGATGGTAAAAATTTCTTCTATAAACGGAATTTAGCAAATTTGATCTTATTAGAAAGGAGTTTCATTGGCCTATGTTTCGTGCTTCAAACTGTTTAATATTGTTTCGTCCATTACCGCTAGGGGGCGTTAAAGAAATTTAAATACAATCGTTGATACAATACAATGTAAACTCCTTTATCGCCCTCTAGCGGCGACGGACAGGATAAAATTAAACAGCTTCAATTACTACACATAGGACAATGAATATCCTTTCTAATAAGATCAAATTTGCTAAATTTCGACTTTTTTCCCATATCCATACGTTTCTGAAGATATCTTCGGATTGGTAAATGATAGCGATATCCGGTTTTCCCTGATTTGTTGCGAATTTAGCCTACTTTTTAAATATCTTGTCAAAAATATATGTTTCCATTTAATATTTTCGAGAAAAAAACAAAATTCCCGGAAAAAATTAAACAGCGCCCTCTAGCATGCATATCACATATTAGATCGGTTCCAATTTGTAAGCGTTAGATTGTAGGATAAATGCTGTTTTCAACGAGACTAAATTTGCAAAATTCGGTTCAACAGAACCGGAGTTATAAGCGTTCCTTCGATACAAAGTTTCCCCTCCTCCCTTCCCCTCACTTGACAAAATACAAAAAAATTGACCGACGTAAAATATGCAAAATTTTCTGTAGATTCCGATTTTCATATTTATGATGGACCTTAAGTTGGTAAATTTTGCGTAAAATAAGGATTAAAATTTTTGGTGATCAGTTACGCCCTCTAGCGGTCATCTTACGCTTTTATAAATAATTTCCAAATGTTTCTCGAGGTCACTTTAGTCAATAAATTTTTTTTCTCAAAGCTGTACTATAAACCGTTCCGGAGATATGGCCGGGCGACATTCTTAGTTGACCACCCGGTATATCCTGCGGTGATCTAACAAATGTATAGTAAATTATATGGGAGGTCTACACAGACACAATACACAACGGCTTATAAAAGCCAAACAATAACTTAGTTATATTTAAAGGATTGTGTCTCTGGAGAAGGAAGAATGAATATATACAGGGTGGTGCAACCAAGACGGAGTGAGCGATTATAATTAAACGTTGAGGGATTTCGAAAAACCATTATGTAATCGGATTGAGAGCTACATGGACACTACGTTTTAAAAATATTGAATCAAAGTTATGTTTTTTAAATGGAATTAAAATATTCCAAGCCTATGTTCGCGAAAGAATGCAAAATGTCGTAAAAATGTCGTGAAATATATATCATTTTTGCAAACGCACAAGAAGGTACAGGAAAGCAGTATTCTAACATTTAGAATTTTCGAGTTGTATCAATTTGAAAAATATGACAAAGGTCTGTATAAATATATACTAGGCCTCCCTTTTTTTGCGGAGATCAATCTATTGCGTGTGCTATTTCTAGGTTATGTTTCGCTAGTGGTTTGACATTTCTGTAAGGATTTTCTGTTGATATCCAATAAGAATTACGAATTATAAAGCGGCAATTTTAAAACGTCGTTCAGGAATGAAAAATAAAATCATATTTTGTACTCCTTTTAATTACTGAAATATTAATTGTATTAAAATATACTGCAAAATAGAAAATGATAATTATTTTAATGTTCGTGGAGGAAGTTTTAAAATTGCCGCTTGATATTTCGTAATTCTACAACTGAAAATCCTCAGGAAAATGTCAAATCACTAGTAAAATATAAATAACCATTTTTAGATCGTTTTCTAAGTATGTATTTTAGACTGATCTCCGCAAAAAAAAGGGGGATCGTTTTGAATTCATAGTCAAACGTGTACTTTCCGTTAAACTGTTAATAGTCGACATAATATACCATATAGATTCATAACCTCAAATTTACTAACCTGTCAGCTGCGATGTGTACTGATGGAGCGGGAGTGATGGTGTTTCCAAATTTCGGTGTAGGTCCATGTTGTGAGGGTATTTGCAATCATCCTTAGGATAGAAACAGAACGAATTTATATTTATATCGACGCCAAGCACCTGCAAACACGAGCCCGACTATGGAGATAACTTTTTGACAGTTTTAAAATTTTAAAGTCATTTTGACCAACTTAAGATAAAAAAAATATTTATAAAAGCTACTATGGTATGGCAGGGAGCACTCAGCCGATAACCAAGTTAGAAATGTTGTAATGCGGTGGTTAAGTCAAACAAATTAACGACAATTGTTCAATAGACATTTACTTTCTATAAAAACTACGGATTACATTATGTACGTTACATTTCTATATAACATCTGATTAACGTTCTATTTGACATGCGCGTAAAAATATGGACAAATATATATTGCATTTATACCAACATAAAAACTTCTAATTCTACCAACACTCCCACTAATTAGTAGTTTTTAGATTCATGTTCTTGCAATGTGTATTATGCAATTCTCTATTTACACCTTTTGTAAAAATATCGGCCACCATATTTTTGGTATTAATCGGAACTAAGCAAATATCTTTGTTGGCAATTTTTTCTCGAATAAAATGGTGCTTGATGTCAATATGTTTGCTTCGCGGGTGGTAGCCATCGTTCAACGCTAAATTGGTGGCGCTATGATTGTCACAGTAAACCGGAATAGCCTTCTTTTCAATACCAAAGATTTCTTCTTCGAGACTCTTCAGCCACATCGCTTCTTGCGTGGTGGAGGACAGCGCCATATATTCTGCCTCAGCTGTAGATAGCGCAACAGTTTGCTGTCTTCGGGTATTCCAGGTTATTGCAGCTTTACCCTTGAAAAATATGTATCCTGTTGTGGATTTACGATCTGATAAGTCTGCGGCCCAATCTGCATCGCTGTATCCAAGCAAATCAGCGTTTTCGGACTTGGAATACTCCAATTTACATGAAATTGTACCTTTTATATATCTCATTATTCTTTTTACTGCAACCCAATGTTGACTACCAGGATTGTTGTTATATCTGCTCACAAGATTTACCGCAAACATTATATCTGGTCTTGTAGATTGAGCAGCATATAACAAGCTTCCTACAGCCTCCTGGTACGGTATGGATTTCATTACCTCTTCTTCTTCTTTTGTTTGCGGACTTGACCTTTTATCTAACTTGACATTGATGTCAACCGGTGTAGAAACAGGATTAGAAGAACTCATGCGGAATCGATCCAACACTTGTCTCAGATATTCTTCTTGATCTATCCATATCTTCCCCTGTTGTCTGTCCCTTGTAATTCTAAAACCTAAACAATGTTTGATTTCGCCCATATCTTTCATTTTAAATTGTTGTTGGAGATATTCTTTAGCTTTGATCATAAGCTGTTTATCATTGCTAACAAAAATTAGATCATCGACGTACACGCCTATAAACAACTTTTTACCTTTCTCAGTTAAATAATATAGGCAGCTGTCTACCTTTGATCTTTTCAAACCTAGCTTTACTAAAGCTGCACTAAGCTTTATATTCCATACTCTGCTTGCTTGCTTCAAGCCATAAATGGATTTGTTTAAATTGCAAACCTTGGAACCATGGATAAAATTTTCTGGTTGCTGCATATATATCTCTTCTGTCAGTTCTCCTTGTAGAAAGGCTGATACAGCATCCATCTGATGAATTTCCAAGTTCTCTTGCGCTCCCATTGCCAGTAAATAACGTATTGTACTATATTTAATCACTGGTGAATAGGTCTCCTCAAAATCCAGACCCTTTCTTTGAGCGCAACCTTTTACTACAAGTCTGGCCTTATAGCGCGTGGATCCGTCTTGCATAGCTTTGCTTTTAAATACCCATTTTGATTTTAGCACTTTTCTGTTTGCTGGTGGATCACATAATGTCCATGTATTATTCTCAAGGAGGGCGTTATATTCTTCCTCCATTGCCTCTCTCCATAGATGACCATCTGGTCTACTTAAAGCGTCTTCTACTGTAGTAGGATCCTCAGCCAATACTCTAACAGAATAGATAAAATCCTCGGACTGGTTTGACTTTGGTTGCCTCTGTGAACGTCTTAAGGACGTATTCGGTTCTATTCCTGGCGGTGGAACATATTCATCATCTGTAAGATTTGTTTCTGTGTCTGAACTTTCTTCTATTATTGTGCTGTCTATTTCTTCATCTGTATCTTCTTTGTCATCTACTCCCACTTCAGCTGCTCCCTGTTCTAATTGTTGCTCATCTGGGAATACAAGATCCATATTAATTAAGTTTGAGGTAGATCTTACCTGATTCTCTTCCAAGAAAACGACATCTCTTGCGGAGGTGACCTCATTGGTGGCAGGGTTGTAGATCCTGTAACCCTTCTGCTCCTGACAGTAACCAACAAAAATCCCTTCGGTCGAGCGAGGATCAAATTTTCTTCGTTTATTCTTTGGAATATACATTAAAACCTTAGCGCCAAATATTCTTAAATGCGAAATATTCAACTCTTTTCCTGACCATAACTGCTCTGGGGTTCCCTGCTTTAACGCTTTAGTAGGTATTCGATTTTGAATGTAGACTGCACTATTGACAGCTTCTGCCCAAAACTGTTTTCCTAAATTGGCATCAATTAACATACAAGTAGCCTTTTCCACAATGGTCCTATTCATCCTTTCACAGGTACCATTTTGTTCTGGATTGTATGGAATTGTCGTTTGGTGTATTATACCATTATTCCTTAGAAAGCCTTCCATTTCACTACTGCAAAACTCTCCACCATTATCAGTTCTTAGAATCTTTATTCTTTTATTGGTTTGGTTTTCAACCATGACCTTGAATTCTTTAAATTTTTCAAAAACTTCATCTTTATTTTTTAAAAAGTATACAAACGTCTTATGTGTATAGTCATCTATTAATAAAAGAAAGTAACGTGAACCTCTAATTGATGCTACTTCCATCGGTCCACATAAATCTGCATGCACAAGTTCTAGCTGCTCTACTGTATTATTATTTGAACTTTTAAAAGGTATTTTTGATTGCTTACCTTTTAGACAGATGCTACAATCTGAATCTTTGGCAGTTTCTACCAGCTTAATGTTTGTAATACTCTGCAACTTATTCAGGTACTCTTTATTGATGTGACCCAATCGTCTATGCCATAAATCTGTGGTCTCTCTAATAGCATACGAATAACTATTCTTTTCTTCGACATCAAGTTTGTACATGCCATTGCTTAAGGAAGCCGTTGCAACTAATTTACCTAAACGATCAAAAATCTTGCACTTATCCTGATGGAAAACTATTCTTTTACCACTCTTTACCATTTGACTTATAGATAATAAATTTGTACTAAGATCGGGTACATATAATACATCGGTTACCTTAATGTCGGATACTTTGTCGCCTTTTAATATTGACACAGTACAGTCTCCTTTACCTTTTGCTTCTATTTTATGATTGTTTGCCAGAACAACTTCCTTTTTACCCATAACGTCTTTTCTATCTGATAAAAACTTTCCGTTATGTGTCATGTGACTGGTGGCTCCTGAATCAATGTACCATGCATTTGACAATATCGCTTCATTGACACTGAGCACTGATAACAATGACTGATCTTCATTTTTCTTTCCTGAATTATTGTTAACTTCGTTACGTTTGTTTGGTCTTTTGCACTGTGCTGCGTAATGTCCATTTTTATTACAGTTGTAACACCGTACATCTTTGTTTCCATTTTTGACATATTTATGGCCTCGCTTTGTATTATTACCACTGACAAAAGCTACATTTTTGTTTTCCTTTTCTCTTACTTCTTGTAATAATTTCACTTTTACAAAATCTGCTGTGATATCAACTCTAGAATTTTCTATAGCCATTATCATGGGCTTATATTTCTCAGGTAGTCCAGCAAGTAAGAAAGTACCTATCCATTCATCACTGATTTGAAACTTTATGTTATTCAGCATTTGTGCAGTATTAATTACTGTAGAAATGTATTCTTCAACTGAACTGCAATCGTCTAATTTTGTGAGTATTAATTTTCTCATTAAACTCACTTTTCTACATAGACCGAATCCTGAAAAACATCATGTAATTTATTCCATACTTCCTTTGCGCTTTTAGCACTTCTAATATGCACAAAATTAGATGAGTGAATCATCATTATGATTTTTGATTTTGCCTTCGAATCTCTTTTTTGTGTTGCCTCATCTGAGCTTGCTGGGTTGTCTTCTTCAATACAGGACCATAAATCTTCGCATTCTAAATAGGCTTGCATTGCAAATGCCCAATCATTATAGTTTTCGCGACCCGTTAGCTTTTCTATTACCGGTAACATATTGGTCGCCATCTTGACTCTTCTAACCAACGCGCACTGATATACGTTCGATTAAATTACACGATTTTACACAATGCGACATGAACTGCGAACGCGACTGATGGGTGCTGGGCCCATAACCTTTTGTAATGCGGTGGTTAAGTCAAACAAATTAACGACAATTGTTCAATAGACATTTACTTTCTATAAAAACTACGGATTACATTATGTACGTTACATTTCTATATAACATCTGATTAACGTTCTATTTGACATGCGCGTAAAAATATGGACAAATATATATTGCATTTATACCAACATAAAAACTTCTAATTCTACCAACAAGAAATTTAGAAATGCTTAGCTTTCGGCGTTGATCAAAGTTGAAATTAAATTTCTAAAAACACATTTTCTTCAGAATTTGTTGCTTTATTGCAACACCCCCTTGAGAGCAATAAATTATTTGTCTATTCCGAAATATATGGTCATATGTATTATAATTAAATTCTCAGTTAATAACGTTTCAGAATCTTCAATATCATCTAATGTCACCTGATGGCTGATTTCACAAAATAAGCAGCATAAAGAGGTTTCCTAAGCATGTAACCTTTTTTACTTTTTTGCTTCAGAAATCTAACTAGTTTCCAATCTACATTATTGTTGGATTGTAATAGAAATCAAGAGAAATTAGAAATTTCCACTTTTGAAGTTTGAATATTCAAAATAAGTAATAAACAACTTAAGCCGTAATTTTTAAACCCGATCACAGAATTAAATTGGCTTGAAAGGTTTCGTTAGCAACGCAACACGTTTTGTCCACTTCAAAATATAAATTGATTGAATTTCTGACTAAATATATTGTAATAATAAGTTTTTTTTTCAAGATTAAATCGTCCATTTCACGAATAAAAATTAATCAATAACATCGACATATAATGAGATCAATAATCTACTTAATAATAGCTGAATAACAACCATAATGATATTTTAATAGCATCTTAATGAGTTTGTATTGACATAATGTTGACGTCATAATGACAGTTTAATGACACTGTACCAACATAACATCTAAAGAGACGTCGTCGTGTTACATTGGATGAATTGAATTCGTTCTTGTCTGTTGAGTTTTTCGATATTTTCGTTGTTGTTTCGTTCTTTCTCGGTCGATATTAGGAACTACCTAATATGAATGCTACTTGCTAGTACTAAATTGCGTTTTGATACGACAAAATATGCTTTAGTGCGAGTTGTACCTGTTCAGGCTCTTACGTTCGTCAGATTCTCTCTTTTTGTGTTGACACTCGGATTCTGTCCGGGTGGGTGCTCCAATGGCATAGTTCCGCTGACGCCACATACCCTCGTAAGGGTCTATCAACCGATTAGATCAATCTCAATCTGAAGTATATCTTTTTTGAGATAATTAACGGCAGCAAAATACCCAAAAAGCATTCATATTGGTACTGTTCTTATTATTGATGGTTTTCATTGGGTTGAAGCTTTTTCGGGTGTAGTATTTTCACGTAGTTAATTTTGTTAATAGGATCACTGTTTAGTTGATTGTGCTCAGAGGTGTACGTATCTTGTGGCTATAGTCTTCTCTGTCCATTATTACAGTTGCGTTTTGGTTTTCTGATCATACCACTATTAAGGTTTTGTCCTTGTGAATATTTTCTCTACACCTTTAGTAATATTCCTAGTCAGTGGTTTGGTGTTCTATGATCTTCAACACATCTCATATGTGATTTCGTCTGCTTCAATTTCTTCGCTAGGACTTTCTTTTTCATCCTCTCTAAGTTGATGTTCTAATAACTTGATTAATGTTTTCTGGTTGTGTGTTTGGTTGGTGTTGAGTTTGTCGAACTTGTGTTTCTCCGTTGTGCAGTAACAACCGTCCTAACAGTAATGTCTGCCTAATATGAACGTTAATTGCAAGTCAAATTTTGCTTTGATGCAACAAGATATGCTTCAGTGCGAGTTGTAGCCGTTCAGCTCTTACGTTCGTCAGATTCTCTCTTTTTGTGTTGACACTCGAATTCTATCCGGGTGGGTGCTCTAATGGCACAGTTCCGCTGACGCCACATACCCTCGTGAGGGTCTATCAACCGATTAGAGAGGTTGAGGTCCGTGAGAGTCCCGAAGGGTCAATCTTCAGGATGATAGTTGCATTTCCAATGTCAATAATTGAAATTTGCGAATACGATTTTCCTTAATACATTGTAAGGTGCTTGGTCTTCTGAGATAGTAAAGTAGTAATGTGTGTTTCTTTGTTGTAATTGCAGGATCTCTGCACTTCAGCTTTGATGCAACGAAGTTAACCAACGACTACGAGTTCCGAATCCTTCTAGCTCTTATGGTTCGCAGATCTTCCAACTTCGTTTGACGCTCAGATTTGTCAATCATTTTTTTTTGTATCCAACAATATGATCTATCCAATATGAACGCTAGTTGAAAGTTAAATTTTGCTTTGATGCTACGAGGTATACTTCAGTGCCAGTTGTACCTCTACAGCTCTTATGTTCTCGTCAGATTCTCTCTCTTTGTTTGACACTCGGATTCTATCTGGGTGGGTGCTCTAATGGCACAGTTCCGCTGACGCCACATACCCTCGTGAGGGTCTATCAACCGATTAGAGAAGTTGAGGTCCGTGAGAGTCCCGAAGGATCAATCTTCAGGATGATAGTTGCATTTCCAATGTCAATAATTGAAATTTGCGAATATGATTCTCCTTAATACATTGTAAGGTGCTTGGTCTTCTGAGATAGTAAAGTAGCAATGTGTGTTTCTTTGTTGTAATTGTAGGATCTCTACACTACAGCTTTGATGCAACGAAGTTAACCAAACTACGAGTTCCGAATCCTTCTAGCTCTTATGGTTCGCAGATCTTCCAACTTCGTTTGACGCTCAGATTTGTCAATCATTTTTTTTGTATCCAACAATAGGATCTATCCAATATGAACGCTAGTTGAAAGTTACATTTTGCTTTGATGCTGCGAGGTATACTTCAGTGCCAGTTGTACCTCTACAGCTCTTATGTTCTCGTCAGATTCTTTCTCTTTGTTTGACACTCGGATTCTATCTGGATGGGTGCTCTAATGGCACAGTTCCGCTGACGCCACATACCCTCGTGAGGGTCTATCAACCGATTAGAGAAGTTGAGGTCCGTGAGAGTCCCGAAGGATCAATCTTCAGGATGATAGTTGCATTTCCAATGTCAATAATTGAAATTTGCGAATATGATTCTCCTTAATACATTGTAAGGTGCTTGGTCTTCTGAGATAGTAAAGTAGCAATGTGTGTTTCTTTGTTGTAATTGTAGGATCTCTACACTACAGCTTTGATGCAACGAAGTTAACCAAACTACGAGTTCCGAATCCTTCTAGCTCTTATGGTTCGCAGATCTTCCAACTTCGTTTGACGCTCAGATTTGTCAATCATTTTTTTTGTATCCAACAATAGGATCTATCCAATATGAACGCTAGTTGAAAGTTACATTTTGCTTTGATGCTGCGAGGTATACTTCAGTGCCAGTTGTACCTCTACAGCTCTTATGTTCTCGTCAGACTCTCTCTCTTTGTTTGACACTCGGATTCTATCTGGGTGGGTGTTCTAATGGCACAGTTCCGCTGACGCCACATACGCTCCTGAGGGTCTATCAACCGATTAGAGAGGTTTGACGTCCATGAGAGCCTCAACAGGTCTCAATCTCAATCTGAAGTATTATCTCCTTTTGAATTAATTCAATTTGTTCTTATTATTGAAGATTTATTTATTTTTATTCTAATTGTTGTAAAATAATACTTTCCTGAAATATCTTAAGTAATAATTTTGTATGTATATTGTCATTGTCAAAACGTAATAACGAAAACCTTAAAAAATGTGCCTATTTTATTACAAGAAAAAAAGGAAGTTAAAGAATTTATAGAAAAAAATGATACTCAATGAAGAGTTTGCAAGTGTCTAGATTTTTTATATTGAAACCCCCTCTTAAATAATATTATTATACAATACTATAAGACCTGTACATATTATCAAAAAAAACATTAGCAAATTTTATAAAACCTTAGCTTCCGGTTTACATCGATAAGAGAAACATTGATAACACACAAGTTCAACTAACTCCTATATAAAATTACAAACTATATAAACGCAATTTAAATACCTTCTTATACATAATTACCATTTTTGTCCTCGTTCTTGGATGAAACAAAAACTAAAGTACCTTTAATGATACTTATAAAGCATATTAGAGGTAAGAGCTCTTTATACAATGAACAGATATCGCAGGAATAAATCTCAAAAAGTAGGAAGGGGATGGCTTTCACTCCCGTGATGGGAGGGGATGAGTGGTAAAGCCGCTTAGCTTCTTTAGGTAGGTTTTCAGGCGAAGATGTACAGCTTTCCAGGTTATTTTTAATGTAACAAGATAAAACCGGCAGATTTACAGCGACCAATTTTAAGCAAAAGCACAGGCACTTAGCTCGTGGGACTTTAGAAAATAGGCTGGCAAAGATTATATAGGATTACAGTTTTGTACCACATCATACAGGCACGAATATGTTTTTGTCTTTCGAGTTCGACAAGAATTTACCGTTTTATATAAATATTTCGATGTGGCCTGTTTTGAGTTTGACTGTCTTAATAAAACAACGTTTTCTTGGTTAAATATTTACGTCTAAGTTTTTTTTATGTCACTCTTGAAATAATATTTACGTTAGGGAGTCGCCACAATAATAAACTCACTGTTTTCATTGCGATACACGCATCTGTTTTTACAATTAAGTTTTACGAAATAGAACACAATGTTTTCATACACTATCCCTCATTGAAATTTGAACGTTAAAACTTGAATTGCAAGATTGTCCAAACATTCTACCACCAGTTTACATTAAATAGCTCCCTCTTCAATCTATTTTGTCTCCATAAAAGTAATCACCACCCCCTTCTCCGTTGTGGTTGTCCTGAGATCTTATGTAGGTATCTTGACATCTTCTGTAGGTGTCTTGACATTTTTGATCTTATCTTGATCCACCACTTGGTTAAAGAGTTTCGTTAAGTTAGACTGCAATACCAAAAGGAAGCAGCCAGTCCTGTTGCTTCTAGATGACTTTGTATAGGAACCAAGCAGCAATATGCTGGGCAATAATTTCAATATGAAAGTCCTTTAAAGCGCAGCTAAAAACGTTCTTTTTGGGAAACGTTTTAATGTCAAAAAAATGAAAAGTTTGTAATTTAACGTTTAAACAACGTTTATTTAACGTTTATAAGCATTGCACGTTGCAACCTTGTGATAAACGTTTCCTCGTTAGTGCAATAGATGAAACCAAGTTTCAAGAACGATCCAGTAGCAATCTTTATATAGAATTTACCACCATTAGCCTTCAAACCTGTCATTTATATTGACAAGTCGTTAAATCTTAAAAAAAATGGTAACACCATCGATTATTACCTCAAACAAAAAGATTCCATAACAAATTCGAATCAGAAACAAACCTAAATTCCGAAAACACCCTTCAAGTATTCCAAAATCAATCAACCTATGCTTCTTTTTCGCTTCTGCAGGGCTGATTTTTCGTTTCCAACTCCTTTATTCCTCCCCTTTTTTCGGGCGGACAAAAAAGAATCTAGAATCAGAATAAATGATTGACGACAGAGGTGTTTGTCTGGCTCAAAGTTAATGATTCTCCAACTTTATTAAACGAAATTGGTTGAAGTTTAATTTTGCCAATCTTGGTGCCAAAAAAAAAACAAAAACAAATAACATGCCTGAAATTTCAAAGCACACATTTTAAGTTGTCAAAAGTTGTCTTTGAAAATCTACAAGCTGTATCATCACCAAAGATATTCCGAAAGATTTCTTCCATAGGATTTCGAGAAATCTTACTTATCTTGAAAATTAAGAACAGAATGGGAGTCAAAAAAGACCCCTGAGGGACGTCTACTGTCGTCATAGTTTAGTTGACAAGATATTTGGTATTGTTAGGAGTAGAAAAGGAATTGTGATTTCCAATGAAATATGTAGGTATCTAATAATTGGTCCCAACAAAAATAAAAACATGCTTTTGCATCTGTTTCCTCAAAATCAGCATATGCAAGTAGAGAATTGAAGACTGCAAGCAGGGAGATTAAAATTTCAAACTACACATTTTGAATTTTCGATTTTCAGAGGCGCCATCTCAAGGCATAAATCTGAATTACATCCAGAGAAAATTAGAATCTGCAATATAGTTGATTTTGTGTCTCTGGGGACCTAGAATGTAGCTGTATTGTCACTAGAAAATTGCAAAGATTTGGGATCAAGAACATAATAGGCGCCAAAAAGGACCCTTCAAGCACGTCTGTTATCACGAATCTGATCGATAAAAGATTGGTATCGTGACGAGTAGAAAAGGACCTACGATTCCCAATGAAGACAAAACCTAAATACCTAAATAGGTCATGGAATATTTCCTCGTTAAACCTTCTTAAGATAATAATCTTGCAAAGATTTAGGAATGAAGGAAATTAAAGAAATTAGATTGAAGTTTTGGTGGATGAAGGGGCTTCTTCTCCTTCTACTTCTTGGCACTTCCAATTCATGGTCTCTTCTGATCTCTCCACCGGGGTTGGTACAAAAGTCCCTAAACATTATTGTCTCCCTGGAAGGCTCTTATCAGGGCTGTGATGACATTGAAAGTGTTGGAGTGCTCTCCTGATCCTAACCCTCGATGGTGGTCCTATCAAGCGTTTTCGAAGCCATTGCTGGATGGAATTTGCAAGTCGATTCGCAGATGATCGTTCCTCACAAACCATAGAGGACCGACGATCATTCTGAGGATCCTATTTTGACGAATTTCCAGTTTCTTAAGCTGAGTCTTAGCAAAAAAGGCTTGACCACGAAAGTAGGTACTCCGTAAGTGATTATCGCACGAAGGAGGGAAATGTATGTGATCAAATTTTTGGAGCATAGAAGCGTCAGCACGTCAGCAGAGCTGATCTTGCGCCTAGAAATTTATCAGGTGTTTTACTGATATGCTGGCAGAAACTCAACCTTTGATCCAGGATGATTCCACAAAGATCTGAATACCATCTTCATCAGAGGTGGCTTCGTCTTCAGATTGTGGAGGTGGTCAGCCAGAAATTCGGGCCCTTCTTTTGATGTGTGAGCGTGGAGGTCCCCCCTCCCCCTTACTCTCCCTCTTCCTTCTCATCCCCCCATTGATGGACTTGTGGTATTCCCTGAAAGATGTTTTCAGGTTTTTCGATAAACAATATCCATGAAAGATGTTTAAAATTGAAAGGGAACCATTCGGCTTGCTGTGCTTTTTAAAAGAGGTGCAACTACGACCTGTACAGCTCCAAACCAAACCAAATAAAAAAAAAACTGTACTATCTAAAGTATTGTGCTTATAAATTTAGCTGAATATACTAAAATTAATCGGTATACACCGTAACAAAAGTAAATAAAGCTCCTTCCTAATCTAGAGTTGTTTTAACAGCTTTCCTATTCATTCAGACCCATTCGACGTGATTCAAAACATTTTACAACGCTTTCCTGTTAACCTAAAAAGGATTTTTATGCTTGCAAAACAACTACATATATAGGAAGTAAGTAGTTCGTACGAGACTTCTAGTTTTCTTGATTTAAGTGGAAAATAAACAAAAATACTTAATATACGTTTGTACCTCCTACATCCAATAAATTAACTGTATATGTAAATAAAAATGAGTACCTACACACGCAAAAAAAATGTATGTTTACTTTCAATTAACTCGATATCGATTACATCGTAATATAAATGAAATATTATATCGTATACGTCTACCTGTCCGACTCAATATTCTCTCGCGTAGAAAACAATACTTGATTAAGACTAGACGAGAATTAATAAGGAAGGAAAATAAAAAAAAATTGAGCTGTAAATATAGTTGAGTTATTCCCCCCATTTTTTATTTTACGGCGTCGCTATACGAAACAAGTGAATGGAATTTTGTAACAAATGACTGCAGTTATTTCACGGAGCCTTGCATCTGTAGCATAAATCATTCAGGGCTACAGCCTTTCGTTTCTAAGGCCTGCACAACCTACTAAAGGTGGTAGAGTCCTAAAACAACAAGCAATCGATACCTTACGTCAATTTATACAATGACTTTCCCTTTTTTTTATGTTGTACGTGTGTTTACGGATTAAAATGGCCCCATTCTGTAAATGAGAAATGAGGGAAATCCTGCGTGAAAACGCAATACGATTTTATACCGCTTTATTTCGGATTTAATCCAAGAACTAGCGCGCAAATTATTCGCTATATAGTAAAATAGGACTAAATTGACGAGAGAAACGGGTTTAAAACGGATTTACAGCAGAATATAGCTTAAAACAAGCATATAATTTAACCGTTTACGCTAGCATCGGGGTTAATTCCACGCCGTTTATAACGACCGCTTTCTAATTATAAAATCTATATTTTTAAATAACTTAAAGGGTTTATTTTTTAAGTAAACAACTCCTATTTACGAGATTACCAACATAATAGATCGCTGAAAGCATTCGCTCCATTTATTATTCCGAATTTAAATGAAAGACAAGCTCCGAAAGTGGCAAGGTTCTAAAGCCTTCCCGAATTATTGTTCAATGATAAAGCGATATAATTAATAATGAGCCAGCGGGAGATAGATATCCAATTTAAAGACGATGTATTATTAATTAATTATCTCCTTAAAAAAAATTATCCTGAACTATCAGCGCCATCTACGCGATCATCGCCGAACTCGATGACACCAAATCGCTAGCGCCATCTATTTAAAACAATCTTAATCTAAATTATTAACATTTTAATTTAACGTATTTAATTTATAATAATTAACTTATAACTAATAATTAAACATTCTATCATCAAATCATAATTAATTCGCATTAATTTCGTTATTAATAACCCGAGATACAAACCAAAATTTACTCTAAAAAAAAAACATGTTAAATGTTAATTTAAACACACAAATTTATCAAATAAACAATACGGAATTAAAAATTTACAATTTCGCGAATTTCCATCGATTTTTTGCCCGGACTTATTCGCTTCACCTCAATATAACGAGATAAAACCGTGTCCTGTAATGAAAATGGGTGAGATTAATAAAATGGCTTAATTTCGAACGAAACGGAAAATGATGTAAAAATGCATCATTTGATCGCGTTCAATTTATTCCTAGGATTAATTTATATTACAAACTGTAAGTAAACCCCCTATTTACCTCTTCAAACTCGCAAGAATCGAATAAGATTTTTTTGAGGTTATGTCAATTCAAATTTTATAAACTCTAATTATTTTTCGTCCCTCCTCATTTAGGTGATGTATCCTTACAAATTATTAGGAACACTGATGAGAATTACACCCCTGTAAATAATGCTATTAGCGAGAGAGCTGGAACTAACCTCACTTTAAGCTGCGAGCTCCTTTCGGATGTTAACGATAATAAAATGGATGATCAAATTACTTGGGAGAAAGCTTCGCCGCAAATCAGGTTTTAATCCATCTACTATGAGAGCGATCTAATCGATTTAATATTGATTAATTTTAGTTTGAGAACGCGACAGGATCTCGAGCAATTAACGAAGAAAACCAAGACGTTCTATTCCATCCTTAAACCTAGCGATACGAACAAGGCTGTTAAAAATTTTATCCCGCTCAAGCTCGAAGATACCGGGATGTATTTCTGTATCAGTTTCAAATATCTTTTATTTAAAGCGATTTATATTAACGTTGGAAATAATACTCAAACGCGTGTACCGTTTAAAAACAGCTTTAATTCGTTGATTCGGGAGGAGTGCGGGCCAAAGATGTTCCAATGCATGTTGAATGGTGTCTGTATCAATCAAGTTTATGTTTGCGACGGGCATAAGGATTGTCCTGACGGTTCTGACGAAGCGTTTGAAAAATGTGATGGTGATCCATGTCGAGGTAGTATTTACCATTTGATCGATTTAGGATAATCGGAATTGTTTTAGAAAAGTTACAATGTGACGACGGTAGGTGTATACCATCGTTTTGGTGTTGCGATCGACATCACGATGTGAATTGTAACGTAACATATCGCCCCGATTGTTGTCAACAATTATCGGATTGTAAGTATAGGATATTTAATAAATGTTTATTAAATTACATTTATTGCAGCTTATGACGATTTAGAATCTCCGAATAATATCACAGAAACCAAATCGACGGATAGCCGATACTTTTTTATAACATTCTGCATTCTAGCCACATTCGTATCGGTTATATTAATGCTGTTAATTGTATCGAGAGTTTTCATCTTCGCAAACAAGACTGCGTGTGCTCACCCTCGTAATATATTCCAATTAGAAGAGTTAACGTTGCGACAAAATAATAACGATATAACTCCATTCCAGAGCAATTTATTAAGCCGATCATATCGGAATAGGTTGATTTTAAGCAACGTTCGATATGTGGATAATTGCAACGAAGTTCTAGAACCGATCAGTGAGGTATCTGATCCGTTGTTATCACCCGGATCACCCGAAAGGGGTATCTGTCGTATTTACATTCAAGATCAACCTCCGTCTTATTCGGAAGTTGTCGAAAATCAATCGGAACCACCTCCACCGTACACGAGTAGGGAATATTTGAATGTATCCGATGATAGATCCCGTAGGGATTGAGATTTGTTTCGTATTCTTGATATTTCGAGGTTTTTTTTTTAAGGTTTACGAAAGAAGTGCAATAATTTTTGTTTTATATTATATTAGATCGTAAGCTTAAATGCGGAATTGTATTATATTATGTTCTCCCTTCCTAAAGTATTATTTTTTAATTTGTATGAAATTAATCAATCTCAATCTATAAATGAAAAAAAATAATGTCTGTGATTGCATTAAAAAAAAAAATACTTATATCTGATCGTCATTTTAAACATATCATTGCAGCAATATCAATATACGGTTTGTATATCGAAACACCTCGACATTCATAAAATGTTATATGACAATAAATTTATATCAATTTAATTATTATGTGAATTTCATATAATATTACTAATCCAAACTGTAAATTAGTTAAAGAAAGAAGTGCCTTAACTATATAGTTATTATTATTATTAATTATTACTATTATTACTTCATAAAGTAACTACTTGTAGACTGAAAATTATAGATTACGTTATTAGAAATTAGTCCGCCTTGTTTCTTAAATATTACCAGAGATGCAACGCTTATTAAAGTATGTTACATATTTTTCTAAGCGATGCATCATTTAATCTGTACATAGTTTAAATTGTGTTTTACCGTTTAAGATTTCATCACTTGTATCGAAATTTATTGAAAAATCAATGATATTGTATTTAGATATTATTTTTATACATCTAGAATTAGTTTCTGATAAGAATTAGTACTATTAACGAATTGATATTTAAAAGAAAATTATATTTGGAAAAGTCGTGTTTAAATAAAAATTTGCAACCAAATATTTTAGTTTTATTTCAAAATTAAAAAAAAAATCATACATATTTTACTGATCAGACTGTATACTTTCTTGAAACGATTTCTACTTTACCGATTCGGTCTATGGTCTACATAATCTCTGTAATCTATTTAATAGATGTCGCCAGGATCTGGGCATTATCTAGGCAGCGCCATCTATAGAGTACCTATTTACTACCATTTGGCGAATCTTAGAAATGTTTTCTTATCTTATGGATGGCTATTTTTCATACATAAGATTTTGAAATTTATTTATTTTTCTAATCTTATTTTAAAATTATAATGGAGTAGATCAACATCAAAAAAAAATTACTATAATTAGGGTGTGCTTATTCAATCTTCAAATATACCGCAATTTTTTTGGAATATGTGACGTCATTCTATAGATGGCAGCACCAGTAAATGGTTGTTTTTAGAGTGGCCAGTTTATTTCTTGGGTCGTCTATGGATGTCGCCACCATCGAAATAATTTGACATTTCAAATTAATTTTTAAAAATTTTGGTTTTGCTTAGAAAAAAACACGTAAGCAAAATCTATTACCGTAAAGTGATAAGAAATCGTATTTAAATAAGACTAAAAATTAAAAGTTATGCACTAAAATTTAATATAATAAATTTTTAATTTAAAAATCTAATCGATAACGACCCTTCGAAACATCAAATATGGGAAGTAAGGTTATATTAGTAACTGGTGGATCAGGATTAATTGGTAAAGCAATTCAAACGATAATAGAATCTGAGAAGAAATTACAAGATGAAAAATGGATATTTTTAAGCAGTAAAGACGGAGATTTATGGTAATATATAAATAATAAATTATCACAACTTAGTTTTATTTTTTTATAGCGATTTTAATGCAACGAAAACTATATTCGAGAAATACAAACCGACTCATGTTATACATTTAGCAGCAATGGTCGGTGGACTATTTCATAATATGTCGCATAATTTAGATTTCTTCGTAAGTAACCACCTTCCGATTTATTTAAAAAAATCTCCGCTTCGATAATTTGATTTTAGAGGAAAAATATGCATATGAACGATAATATCTTGCAAATTAGTCACGAAACTGGGGTGAAAAAGGTCGTATCTTGCTTGTCGACTTGTATATTCCCGGATAAAACTAGTTATCCAATCGATGAAACAATGGTTCGTTTCTATCTATCTAATTTACTATTTTGACTTATCCCGTATATAACAGGTACATAACGGTCCACCACATTCCTCAAATTTTGGATATAGTTACGCTAAACGTATGATCGATGTCGAAAACCGTGCGTACCACCAACAACACGGTGATTTATTTACCTCGGTGATACCCTGCAACGTCTTCGGTCCCCACGATAATTTTAATCTAGAATCCAGCCATGTAATCCCCGGATTGATACGTAAATTATTCGATATAATCGAGGGAGGTGGCGATACTTTCACTGTATTGGGTAGTGGGAAACCGTTACGGCAATTTATATATTCGTTAGATTTAGCGAGATTATTCATATGGGTTTTACGTGAATATAACGAAGTTGATCCTATAATATTATCAGGTATCGTAAAGTATTTGGTTTGATTTATATTCTTGATGTAATAAATTTATTTTTGTAGTCGATGAGGAGGCTGAGGTTTCGATTAAAGATTTAGCTATCGAATTAGCGCAAGCTTTCGATTTTAAAGGTAAAATTGTGTACGATACTACGAAAGCTGACGGGCAATATAAAAAGACTGCGAGTAATAAGAAATTGAGGAAATATCTACCCGATTTTGAATTTACTCCGTTTAGCAAGGCGATAAAAGATACTGTCGAATGGTATAAGGAAAATCATACGAACGCTCGCAATTAAAGAAGTCAATCTGTTATAAAAATATGTTTTATTATTATTTTCTTTGAAATAAATAAAATAATTTTAATCTAATTAGTTTTATTATTACATAATATATTCTTAATATATACTATACAAAATATTTACATCGTAATTATTTAAAGCGATCATACATCTTGTGTTATAATATAATTCTCAGCTTCGCTAACTAATGCATCGATATTATAGAAAGCAGCGTGAATCGTTATAATAAAGAAGGATGCTCCTAATACCCAAAACATCGCTCCGTGAGCACCGACCATATAATAAACAGGCATCGAACATAGAGCGATAATTCCGTATTGCTGAGCTAACGTTAACTCTTTCCCGAACAAAATAAATTTCTTTTCTTTGTGCCGTTGCGATAGCTTGTAACCAGCGTAAAAGCTAACGCAGATCGCTAACAAAACTAACGGGGATGTTATCAAGCAATACGCAACTAATCCGAGGAAAACGAACAAATAATTACTTTGAAAATATTCGATATTCCTCATTATCCTCCTGCTGAGTCGAGGAATCGAAGGTGGTGGTTTAAAATTAGACGTTTGCATGAAAACGAGCCACGGTCGAACATTCTGTCGTTGCTGTTGGAACCAATCTTTCGGATCAGGGATTTGTGTTGAGAATTGGAAGAAACTAAAATATCCATATTATTTATAAGAGATAAAGATAAAACTAATTTAAATAAGTACTTAAATTGCGTTTTTTTCGTTTGAAACTCTAATGGAGTCACCATCTGACCTGACACATCAATAGCCACGCTTTCCGTCATTTTTCAACTTTAAATTAATATTTATAGCAAAAATCGATATTTTATACAGAAAAATATAAATAAAAATATGTTTACCTTTAAATGAATAATATTGCTGACGTACACTGTCAATTTTTTCCACGAAATGTCAAAAAATTCTGTTCTCTTCTTCTTACAAAAGATCTAATCCAATCAGAATTCACTTTCGAACACATGAACACAAAGAAGTGACGTCTACCAATCACACCGCTCGGGATTATAATTCGAAAATTTCCCGGCGTTTTAATTGGTGGAATTCATACGGGCAGATGCGTCATCCGCCATATTAACCGTTTTACACAAGTTTACCAAGCCAAAACATCGTATTGTGGTGAAAATTAGTGCGTTTTTCAGTGTTTTTTCGTGGATTTTCAGGTAATTTTCGTCGTGAAATTTCACGTACCGACGCGGGTGTGAGATGAGTTACACCACGGGAAGGAATTCGGACCTCAGAGACGCCGAAAGTGAAGAATTGGACGTCTCTTCGGGTTGTGACATGTCTTTCGAACTCTCCAGTGATAACATTTCGTGTTTGAGCCCGACTACGACGGCTCACGTCCCTAGAAAATTGGATTTTAGTGATTGTGATACGCATATGGAAACGCCGGAACCTAAAACGAGTATCTGTTATAGTCCTCCGTATAAGAGGGTTAGGGCTTTGAGATTATTCGATAGTCCGCTAACGCCGAAGACTATCTTGGAGAAATCGGCGGTTTGTGCGACCCCTGCTCCTAGAACAAGGTTGTTTGCTTCGGATAAACCTAGAGCTGTCGCTAGCGCTTATGCGAATAAGAATGATCGACCTGCAGCTAATGTCAATCCTTTTACCCCGAATGGTATGTTTATCTCATTAAATTCGTGTATAAAATGTTGTAATATATCATTAATTACAGGTATGTTATTAACGAAGAAGCGTACAAGATCTATAAGATCATTAGTGGGATCTCCGGAAGTTAGCGTTTCGAAATTGGAATTAAACGATTCTGATATTTCCGATGGTGAAATTGAACAACCGACGAAACGTGTTGCTTTACATGTAAGTACTATTTTAAATTTTATTTAATAAATTTAATAATCTTTTTAAAAAATTCGAAATAGGAAAGTAATATATCGAGGTATCACCAAGAATTTTACGAATTAGAATTAATCGGTTCCGGACAATTTGGATACGTTTATAAATGTATAAATCGACTCGATGGTTGTATTTATGCCATAAAGAAATCGACAAGGCCTGTAGCAGGGAGTATTTTAGAAAAGACAGCTTTAAACGAGGTTTACGCCCACGCCGTTCTAGGTAGGAATAAATCCAACATTATTGAACGTACCAAATTTAATATCCTAATTTAATTTGTAGGTAAACATCAGCATGTTGTTCGGTATTATTCAGCGTGGGCCGAGGATAACCATATGATAATACAGAACGAGTATTGTAACGGCGGTTCTCTGGCAGACCGTATCAGTCAAGAAGCGTTAAGTGCGGCTGAATTAAGGAAATTATTGCTACACGTCGCTGAAGGATTACGATACATTCATTCAGAAGGATTAGTGCATCTAGATATAAAACCGGGGAATATATTTATATCGCGGGAGAAACGGATACAATTTACGAATTATGATTCCGCCGATGATGGTTTCGAGGATTTAGAGGAGATGTCGCATGGGGAAGAGGAATTGACGTATAAAATTGGAGATTTAGGACATGTTACGAGTATAAGCAATCCGCAGGTAAGCAATTTTAAATCCGTTATATATGGTTTAACGATAAAATTAAAATATTTCTTTTTAGGTTGAGGAAGGTGATTGTCGATATTTACCCTCGGAAATCCTCCATGAAGATTATCGCCACCTTCCGAAAGCTGATATATTTGCTCTTGGATTAACGGCTTTGGAAGCAGCGGGTTGTGGACCCTTACCTAAGAACGGAGATAAATGGCACAGAATTAGGAACAAGGAATTACCAACACTTCCGCAGACATTACCGAGGGATACGATTGATCTTATAAAATCGATGATAGATCCGGATCCTTCGGATAGACCGACTGCGATTCAAGTGTTACAGCATCGATCGTTATCACCTGTTGGGAATAAATCGAAGGCGCAATTGCATAGGGAGTTGAATGCGGAGAGGTTGAAGAACGAGATCTTATCGAAACAGCTATTGGAGGCGGCTAAATGTATTAAATCGATTGCACCCGAATCGAAACAGTTGAAATCTGTTACTAGGTTGACTTCGAAATTGATCGGTAAGAAAGTTAATAGAAGTGTTAGCACAACGACATTTTAGATTTCCTTTTTTTTTTAATTATTATTTTGGAATAAAATGGAAGATACAGATTTTATTTTTATTTTTTTAATGCGGTGCCTAATGTAATTAGTTTAGCATTCTTTCGTTTATTAATTGATATGATTCAATATAAATGGATTTCGCAACTTTATATTTTAAAATAAAGTTAAACGAAGTCTCTGTCTCGAAGTCATTAGGCCCTTTATTATTTTTTTTTAAACGTGCACCATTTTTCACAATATTTTAATTCTTAATATTTTTCAAGGTACGATTTTGTCGTTTTGTGATTAAACTGTGTTTTCGCAAAGGCTGTTGATTTAATTTTTTTTTAAATAATTTTTCTTGCGTAAATAGGTAATAGGTTCTCTAATAATATTTGAAGCTTTTAATTGCTTCCGTCTTTTTGTTTTTTCTTTCTCATACGTAAATAAAATTTTAAATTAATCTAATCCAAAATTAAAGTTACTTTCACCACCGATTAATTTCAATAACGGAGCAATATTATAATATTGCTTGTTTATCGAAATTAATCGAGGGAAATATATTTTTTGCCTAATATTATTTTTAATTCGATTAATCTTTGCTAAAACTAAAACTTATGTGATATAAACTTCTCGACAACTCCCTTTAAATAAATGTTTTATTGTTATGATTAGTTGTAATGATAAATCGTAAATTAAAGTTGTAATCTCCACACGTTCGAAATATATATGATAACGAGCCCTTTAATTCTTTGACTGTTACTCGTAGAATTTAAGATATAAAAACTGACATTCCTATATGTGCCTTTTTTTTTTAAAAAACACAACTCTTTATTACATATTATTATTATTATTATTATAACTTGTAGTTGGTAATGATTAATAAATATTATATATATTATTATTATATGAGAAGATTGTAAGATTATTTTGTAGTAATGTTAATGGTTAGGTTTATCTTCCTTTTTGTATTTAATTAAAAAAAAAATTATTTTGTAAAAAAATTATTACCAAATATATTTAAATATATGATAAAAATATCAATTTTGTTTCATTGATTTGTCGAACTGACTGCGTCAGTTGTAGCCTATAACTTTTTTTTCTGCTAATTTTTTTTTAGAAAAATACCATCTACACAAGTAATTAAACTAATTCGAAGGATAAATAATTTATTTTTAAAGATACATCATAAATTACAAAAATAAAAACAAAAAAAATCACATAATTATATAATACAAAAATAACTTACAAGTATATAAAATTAAAAAAGAAAAATGAGATTCCATCAAATCAGAACTCACAGAGTCCTAGAGAAAAAAGGGGACACCTAAATATAATAACATTGACGAACAATAATACATTAAATCGATTTATACTCTAATATAAACCATCGAGTTGGGCCCAAAATACTGAAAATCCAATAATCTCTTCTTTCGCTAACTCTTTTTCTTTTAAAATGTAAAATCACAGGTCGAATGCAATAAAAACACGTTTTTATTTTTTTTTAATTTAAAAAGGGAGAGAGGTAGAATCGTGGATGGGGAGGATCAGGGGTACGAAAGGAAGGTGACATAAATATATATATCAATAAAATTTTTTTGTAATTTTTTTTTTGTTTTAAATATCTTCGTATTTTATTTTTTTGTATTATTTTCTTCAATTTTATTTGACTAGTCTTTTTTTTTTCTTTAATTGTTTATATCTTAAACATTAATAATACTAACGGTTGGTGCAGAAATCTCTGGAGCAAGTCGTTAAATTCTAATTCCATCGTTTTGATATATCGACATCAGGACCGTCCGGAACAGAAATATAAGGTGAGCATTTCGAGCATCAAATCAAATCGATCACCGATGTGGATGTTTCTCATTTTCTTTCTCATCTTTAGAATTTAACGCTTGCTCCCTATAGCTAGTTGCCTGGGAAAACTACAAATTCTATATCGTTATTAGCTAATTCCAGCTGAGAATACATTATATTTAAACACCTATTAAGACGATAAAGATAGTACGACATTAATAAACACGTTATTACATATTTTACGATGAATATCTTATAATAATAATAATCTACGTTAAATCTCGCTTCACTCCTATCCCAATTACAATTAATATAACTTATACGAATTAAATCGAGGAAATTAAAGTAATCGTAAACTTCGAATTGGAACATATTTTGACTTACGCTATCTTTTAAAACGAAGACATTCGAAAATACACTTAATAAAAACAACATCTCGATTAAATTAAAATTAGATCTACGATTAAGATCAATTGGTTTCCTTTTAACACATAACATACCAGTAATAGAAGACATCGACTTCAACAACAACACACATCGAAACAGATCCATTTTAGTTGCGGTAACCGACTTGCGTTACGGGCTGTGCCCTTTCTTGCTTTTCTTCAATGATACATCATCGACCTCTTCGCCCTTCTTCACCTCAGTATATCGTTCCCCTTTTAAACTCACGATCTTATTATCTCGGTAGCGAACGAGCTTCTTCGGCTCGACTTTAGGCGCAACCGGCCTATGCTCTTTCAAAAACGAATCCTTATCGACGTACGAATACCTCTCGATGATCCTATTTTTCAACTCGTTATCATCGATAACTTTATTTTGATTTTGTAAATGCAACGTTAACGAATTATTCGGGTTTAAACTCTGTCCGTTTTCTTGGCGATGCAACAATATCTGCGTTGCACGTTCGACATCACCGCAAGCTATCGCAAGACAATATCGAATCTGCGAAATTAACAAATTTAATTTAAATTTTAATAAATATAGCGAAATACCTCGAGAGTACAAACGTGCGGAAACATCTCCTGTAAAGTATCGATTTCCTCGATATAATCGCTGCACGAACTATCCGTAGAACCACCGTCACTCATCTCAGATATCTTATGTATCCGTTTCGGTGTATCCACACTTTCCGAATTGCTATCCGACCTAAAAATTCATAAATTAAAAAGATTTCCCCCGAACGACCCAAAATAACGTAAAAACCAACCTTGCTTTGACTTTAGGTAGAATCTCAGGTAATGATAGATCTAATAACGATATGCTTCTTTCGGAAGTTTCCTCCTCCCCGACACTCCTTAATTTAGCCTCCAATTCGAACATCCACTGGCAAACGGTGGCATGATTTATAGATTCGAATTCCGGGAAGTATGCACTCATCATCTCGCAGAATCCTACAAATATAATAAATTCATTCGATCGAAAAGGGAATAAGAGTCGATATCGGTTAGGGGACCTTCGACATCGAACACTGGATCGGAGCTGACATCCTCTAAGATAGCCACAACATAGGATAATACGATTTCATCGATTAACGTTAAATCCGCGTCCGGGATATGCTTCTTGACGAATTCGAAGAGGGAATCCTTGATCGTCGATTCTTGCTCGGCGATTTTACGCGTCGACATCATCCTTTCCAGGCGCAGAAGATGGAATTTTCCTTGCCCTTTTTAGCTTCCTTTTCTGGGGTCGCCGACGACGGCGATCTTTCCACACGGAAAAAAATTAAATTACTAACATAACACGCGGCCGTATCAAATGGATTTAGGTGATTTTCGATGCGAAAGACGCGATTTTCCCCAGGTCGAGGCCGCCTCGGTGGAAATTCGAGGGAAATTTTGCGATTTTTCGAGCCTCAGCACATCCCAAATCAATAATCACAACAAAGACGAAAATATTTTCGCAGAGATTTGACGTGAATTATACCTAAAGGTTATCCGGACTAAATCAATAGTTGTGTTTACAATTTAAATATAGTATTATTTATTAATTTAACGTCATTAACAATTAAAATTAATTAATTTAATGCGTTTTATCAACGTAGTATTAAATAATTTCATCGGATTTATTAAATTAATTAATTGGATTAGATGATTTTTTTGTTAAAAATAAATTGAATTTAATTATTTATATTTAGTCCTTATTTTATTGTGTTAATATTTAATTTATTTAAATAAAAATAAATTAGAGGTGGTTATTAATTTGAATCAAAATGATGTTTTAGATGAAATGTGTTTGGTAAACAAAATTTGTCCTAATTCGAAAATTTAAAAATTCTCTTAAAAAAGCGGTTTTTACGCGAAAACTTAAACAGACGCGTTTTATTTAAATCGGAATTAATTTAATTTAAATTTAGCTGTTTTAAATTAACGCAAATTAAGAATTAATTCGTAAAAATCGATCGTTAATTAGTACGCGAATACGGCGGGAGGTGGCGCCATCGGCCACGCAAAATGTCCATCCCTTCTGACGTCATTATTTCGGGGTCCACAATCCCTATCACAAGGACGCTAGATCTCGAAACCGCGTTATACCGCACCCAAAAACCCTAAAACGTGTTCGTCTCGGTCGAAAAATCCGCCCTTTACGTTCAGGGGGGCCCTTCTAACATATATGACAAATCGCGCTCACCCATATACATGCAACAGAACGGAAGGTGGCTTGTATGGGTATTGAGCCGAGTATAATAACTGAATTGTGGTGTTGTCGAAGAGGGAAGTTTTACTTTGGATAGCCGGATAAAATTCGGTGTGTGTTTGTGTAGTGTTGGCTCGAAGATAAATAATATTGTGTGTAGGAAAAGGTAGGATTCGATCTAATTTAGTTTTAGTTACGTTTGGGACGATTAAAACGTTAAAATCGGATGAATTTGTGCACTTGAATCGGGCAGGTGTAATGCATTGGGAATTGAGTGTCATGGCGGCCTATATATTATTTTTATTCGATTTTTAAACGGTTTCTAGCCGAGATAAGGATCTTCGGAGATAAATTTCGATCATTTTACGATTAAATTTGATTTATATTTTAAAGTAATTCGCTTAGATGATCCTTTATTGCATAGGGAACGATATAAATACGACCCATATCTAGCAGATTTAATATATGGGCGTAGCTTACTAGATACTAAGGTAACTATGATCTATATCTACAATTTGCGTTAAAATTCGATTTAATAATTAAATAAATTCGGTTTAAAACGAAATTAGAATATGGTTTTAACGTTTAAATGGGGGAAATATTCAATTTGAGATCGGTATAAAAGGAGATACGTGATTAACAATTTGTTAAATCAATAATTCCTTTTTAGTGATATTGTAGTTGTATTTATGAGTTAATTTCTTTCGTATTTATAGGTTAGATTTATTCAATTATTTTCTTTAATCAGTCGACGTAATCTCTATAGAATTTATCGTTTATAATAGGAGGAAATTCTCTTAATAAAAGAATGAAAGAAAGGAAGTAGAAATATATTTAAATGTGATGATTTATTACGTGTTATATCTTTGTTTTTATCGTTTCGTATGGGAGGGGAAGAAAAAAATGAATTGTTTTATAATGTTTATGCATCAAACACGAAATTACTACTTCCTGTTACTATTCTTGAACGTTCAAGTACTAAATTTAATCCAAGACCGATGCTAAAAATACCGCCCGAATTAATAAAATGCCGTAAAATTAATCTGTATCAGTTTACACACAGATATACCGCGTTATATTTATTTGTGATTGCGTTTTAAATTGACTCATTCGTAACTTCCTGTTCTTTTCAGGAATCTAATCGTTTTATTTAATGTAGATTTCGTAACCGGGTTTTTCCTTATCAACATTTTAAACAGGAAAAAAAACACGATTTATAATAAATTGACGTTTTTCAATATAAACGTCAAAAACATACATAAATGTCAAAAATTGACAGTTGTCAAAATAAATTTTATTTTGAGGTTATTTTCGATTCTAGGTGTTGCATATTTAGCAAACGGTGGTCAGTGACATTATGAACGAGCTTGATTCTCTCAGACAGGAAGCGGAAACATTAAAAAATGCTATCCGGGTAAGTTCGATTCAATTTTTTTTTTTTGATCGTACTATTTTTAGTACTAGAACGGCAACTTGTTGGAACTGATCGTAATACACCCCCTCCCCGGCACCCTTCCACCCCCTCTACGAACCTCCTCCCCCTCCCCCTCCAGTATACACATCGTTCAATTTAATTACAAGACAACCCCTTATATATATTTTAGGCGATTTTCTTCGTCGTGTTTGACTTGACGACACCCTTTCCGCGATAATTTTTCGGGGAGCACTGTATCTATATCTCGGCCGTGGTGAATTGGTGGTAGTAGCGGCGGTGGTGGGGAACCTGACACGGAAAGATCAATATATTCATATAGCCATAGGAGGTCTCAGCTTCGTATTGTTATAAATATAGTTTTTTTTTATTGTTGTTGGTCGTTTACGATAAAATCTGGTGGGGTAAATAAATTTTGGGGTGTGGGTGGGAGAGAGTCGGTGGGTGTGGGGTGAGAAGAGGAAGAAGTTAAATAATTTATTGATATCTTTATTTGAGGGAATTCCCGGAACAGATTAGTGAAAATTTTAATGATGCATCTTGTGTTGTCTACTTCTCGACTTGATCGTAGAATGCACCTGTTGAGATACCTGTTGATAAAATAAAATCACAAAATAGATTTCACATACAATGTTTTGTCGTGGACGACCAGGTTTCATCACTTTGATAATTAACTTTCGAAATGATTTTGATCCTGGATGAAGGCACGTTGTAAACAGTAAACAAAATACAAAACAGACTTCACCACCTCTAGAAAAAATGAAAAACGGCGAAAAACACCTCCAAACATGAGCCAACTTTAAAATAGTGTTGTGGAGCGAGAAATTCAACTTGTCTTCAATCTTGTTGACTCAGTTTGTATCTAATAGTCGCAGAAATGTTTTAAAATACATGCTGTACAACATTGCAAAGACGAAATTAATATTTTTTTTGCTAATTAATATTTTTTTTTATTTTAAAATTGATGTTTTAGTTTGAAATGCATTGAATTCCATTTTCAAAACGAGATTTGTGACAAGGTGACGTCTTTTTGTTTTGCATTCATATCGCTCATCGTATCAAAATATTGTTAAATAGTAAAGAAGTTGAATTTCCCGCTTAAAATTCTTCATCTGTGGTTGGTCAAAATGACTGAAAATCTAGTTCAACTTTTCAGTCAGTTCGACCAACCTCCAAGATGAAAAATATGACGATTGACGTGATATTTTCTTGTCTTAGGTTGGTCAAAATGATTCAAAATCTCTTTCAACTTCTCAGTCATGTTGACCAACTCCTAAGACAAAAAAAATATCGACATTGACTTGATATTGTTTTAACCAACCTCCAAAAATATGCAGATTGGCTTGATATTTTTTTTATCTTAGGTTTGTCAAACTGGCTAAAAAGTTGAAATAGATGTTTAGCCATTTTAACCAACCTAAGATAAAAAAAATATATGAAAATTGACGTGATATTTTCTTGTCTTAGGTTGGTCAAAATTCTTCTTCTTCTTAATAAGGACAAAGATGGTGTTTATTCCCTGCCAGAAGCCTCGGAACTAAACTAAAACCAATGGTCAAAATGATTCAAAATCTCTTTCAACTTCTCAATCATTATGACCAACCTCTAAGATAAAAAAAACATGGAGATTGACGTGATATTTTTTTATCTTAGGTTTGTCAAACTGGCTAAAAAGTTGAAATAGATGTTTAGCCATTTTAACCAACCTCTAAGATAAAAAAAATATATGAAAATTGACGTGATATTTTCTTGTCTTAGGTTGGTCAAAATTCTTCTTCTTTTTAATAAAGACAAGGATGGTGTTTATTCCCTGCCAAACGCCTCGGAACTTAACTAAAATCAATGGTCAAAATGATTAAAAGTCTCTTTCAACTTCTCAGTCATTTTAACCAACCCCTAAGATTAAAAATATGAGGATTGACTTGATATTATTTTGTCTTAGCTTGGTGAAAATGATTGAAAATCTTTTTCAAACTTCTCAGTCATTATGACCAACCTCTAAGATAAAAAAAAACATGGAGATTGACTTGATATTTTTTAACCAAACTTCAAGATAAAAAAAAAATGCAGATTGACTTGATATTTTTTTATCTTAGGTTTGTCAAACTGACTAAAAAATTCAAATAAATGTTTAGCCATTTTAACCAACCCCTAAAATAAAAAAATATATGAAGATTCACGTCATATTTCTTGTTTTAGGTTGGTCAAAATGATTGAAAATCTCTTTCAACTTCTCATTCATTTTAACTTCTCATTCATTTTAACCAACCCCTAAGATAAAAAAATTTGAAGATTGATGTGATAAAAAAAATTATGAAGATTGACGTGATTTTTTGACCAACCTCCAAGATAAAAAAAAAAAAATATGAAGATTGACGTGATATTTTGTCTTAGGTTGGTCAACATGATTAAAAAATCGCTTTCAACTTCCCAGTAATTTTGACCAACTCCTAAGATAAAAATATTGACGCGATAGATTGACTTGATATTTTTTTATCTTAGGTTTGTTAAACTGGCTAAAAAGTTGAAATAGATGTTTAGCCATTTTAACCAAGCTAAGATTTAAAAACATATATGAAGATTGACGTAATATTTTCTTGTCTTAGGTTGGTAAAAATAGCTAAACAAATATTTCAACTTTTTAGCTAGTTTGACCAACTTCTACGATAAAAAAATATGAAGATTGATCTGATATTTTTTTGACCAAGCCCTAAGATAAAAAAATATGACGATTGACTTGATATTTTTTTATTTTAGCTTTGTCAAACTGTCTAAACAGTTGAAATAGTTGTTTAGCCATTTTAACCAACCTAATATTTTAAAAAAAATATCGAGATTAACGTGATATTTTGTTAGCCAATCTCCAAGATAAGAAAATATGAAGATTGATTCGATATTTTTTTATCTTAGGTTTGTCAAACTGGCTAAACAGTTGAAATAGATGTTTAGCCATTTTAACCAACCTAAGATTAAAAAAATATATGAAGATTTATGTGATATTGTCTTGTCTTAGGTTGATCAGAATGATTGAAAAGTTCTTGTTCTTATTCTTAATTTAATTGACCTCCGGATTGGTCCATTTCAGCCAGTCACTTTTCTAATATAAAGTCATAGATTTGTCTTTGGTTGACGCAGACACGTTTAGATTGGGAGAGATATCTGTAAGGACGTATGAATATGGTAGAGTTAAGTTTAATATGACAAGCTATTTGTACTTCAGCTACAGTGGCATGCAAAATTAAGCAAAGCAAGTTGTCTATCTAACTACTGTGCAAGCAGGATTTTAAAGTTTACGGTTGGTCTTCTTTAAAGAATTCCATAACATTCATAATCGTTTCTTTGTTTGTATTTTCTAAGAAGGAGAATACGTTTAACGGTGATTGCATGTTTTGGCTGATTAGTTTCCTGTATTTCGGACTTTACAACAAAGTTGTCTTTGCCTTGTCTCGTCTTGTACAAGCCTTTTGACAGACAATATAATGCTTTCTCTGGTCACTATTTTTGTCAAGCACGATACGTTACTGTTACCCATAATTCTGTTCCACATTCTGGAGTTACAATAATTTTTGAGTTACCTTTTAGGGAGCTTTTAAATAGACATTTTCAAGTTAGTATTTTTTTAGGATGCAAGGAAAGCAGCTTGCGACACAACTCTCGTCCTGGCAACGGCCAGTCTGGAACCCATCGGCAGAGTGCAGATGCGTACCAGGAGGACCCTCAGAGGTCACCTGGCGAAGATCTACGCGATGCATTGGGGTTCGGATTCCAGGAATCTAGTATCGGCCTCCCAAGATGGTAAACTCATCGTGTGGGACAGCCATACGACGAACAAGGTCCACGCCATACCGTTACGGTCGTCATGGGTCATGACCTGCGCCTACGCACCTTCCGGCAGTTACGTAGCTTGCGGCGGCCTCGATAATATCTGCTCCATTTACAGTCTGAAGACGAGGGAAGGTAACGTTAGGGTCAGCAGGGAACTGCCGGGACACACGGGATATTTATCCTGCTGTCGGTTCCTCGACGATAATCAAATTGTGACGAGTTCGGGAGATATGAGCTGGTGAGTTATCTCCTCATTTATTTATTTAATTTTTAATGTTAATCGTCGAAACAAAATAATTATAAAAATAAAAATTTCGTATCGTAACAGCGCCCTATGGGACATCGAGACGGGACAACAGGTCACATCCTTCCTAGGCCATACAGGTGACGTCATGTCGCTATCCTTATCGCCGGATATGCGGACGTTCGTTTCGGGAGCCTGCGACGCCTCCGCGAAACTGTGGGATATCAGGGAGGGCGTCTGCAAACAGACTTTCCCCGGTCACGAATCGGACATCAACGCCGTCACGTTTTTCCCCAACGGTTTCGCATTCGCCACAGGTAGCGACGACGCCACCTGTCGACTGTTCGATGTACGGGCGGATCAGGAACTGGCGATGTACAGTCACGATAACATCATCTGCGGCATCACAAGTGTCGCCTTCAGCAAATCCGGACGTCTGCTGTTAGCCGGCTACGACGATTTTAATTGCAACGTTTGGGATTCGATGAAGACGGAACGTGCGGGTAATTTTTTTTTATTATTATTCAATTATTTATCGCTAATACGGTTGTTTGTAACCTTTATTTGTGATCTTTACGGTTTAATGGTCATTTTTGTACAGTTTCGGACAAAATTATTGTCCCCTTTCAAAAATTGTACACTATTGAACAAAAATGTTGACACCCTGTAACAAACGCGATAGTTGAAAATTTTGTTATTACAATAAAATAATTTATTATTATTTTTCTAGGTATTCTAGCAGGTCACGATAATAGAGTGAGCTGCTTGGGCGTAACCGAAAACGGTATGGCTGTCGGTACAGGTTCGTGGGACAGTTTCTTGCGTATTTGGAATTAAGTGTTACCGAAACAACAACATCAACAACCTCACTTGCAACAACTACAACAACAACACGAACATCATCATCAGTTACATGATAACGAAGTAGAAGATTACCAACAACCGTATTACCAGAACAAGCAACAGAAAAAATCACACCGTCGACAACAAACAAAACTGCATTTACACAGGCGAAACAGGAAACAGTATCGGGAATCCCAAATCGACTTATTATCCTCGACGTAGAATGATCCAGTTTACGAACACACACATCTACACACAGACACGATAGGTTCTTATTTTTTATTTTTAATTTTAATATATCGAAATGATTCTTTTTATATTTCCGATACTACAATAATGATTGCATCACAGGTTATATAGTGCCCGATATATATATATATGTATTTAATATTTACACACGGACTTCAAAATAATGTGAATGGTTTGAATAGTTTTGTTTCGCTATTTTTTTTTTGTGTTCTTGGGAGTAAACGAGGAAGTTTGAGGTTAAAACAAGAAATTTGTGTCGAAGCATTTATATATAATTTTTTTTTTAATTACATTGTGTTCGGTACAATTTTGTGTTTATTATTATAGACGTGTTGAGTTATAGATAGTATCGTCTACTTGTTTTATTATTTTTTTTAATTTTTAGAATCCTATCATCTCCTTTTTGTTTCAATTTTATTTTATGTAAAAAGTTTTGTTTCGATTCTAATTTCATTTATTCGAGTTTCATAATTTTTGTCACCACCGTACTTTGAAGTGTATTATAATTTTTTTTTAAATATAATATGTACTTTTTCTATCCCCCAATTTTTTTTAAGGTATTTGTTAAAAAAATATATATATACCATTTTAGAAGAACCTTATATATATAAAAAAAAATTAAATATAATTTCTTCTATTTTATTTTTTTTTTATTTGTAATAATATATTTATTATTTTAATTATTAGTTATTATTATATTATTATTAGTTTATTAATTAATATGTGATTAGTAATATTACAAGAAATATACAAATAAATTTGAAAAAAAAATTAATTTATTTTTTTATTTAATTTAATTTTTAATTTCGTTTTAAAACTGTGTGCCATATTTTTTTAATTATTAACAAATACCTTATCGGAAACAAGATCTAACCTCAAATAATTAGAATTCCGAGATGAAAATAACTTTTCCGTTTTAAAAATGATGTTTTCCTCCATCTTCGAAATCATACACCGATTGTCACAGATAATATTTTTAGGGTGGAAATCTCTTTACGTGCAGTTTTATTATTGATCGGTTGATAGAAATATTATCTGCGATAAGTTGTATTTAAAAAAAAATTAATAAAATTCTAGTCCGATTGTAGTTTGTCCCTATTTTCCCAAGCGTATAACATATGAGGGGTATAATATTAAAACGTACAATCTCTTTTGTTTATGTTTGTTATATCAGATTTTTATAATTTTAATCTTTCCGATGTCACAGATCGGTAAGGTATAAATTTGTGATTTCGACTTATGCGAATAATAAAACTTAGATACTGCTGCTCAGTAATCGAATAATGTTCAGTTTCTGCAATAAAAATTTTATCGTATAATATTAAAATGTACAATCGCTTTAATGTTTTCTTAATTCTATTTTTAATGCTTCCGAACACACAAATCGGAAAGGTATAAATTTGTGATTTTGACTTGTACGAATAATAAAATTTGATTACTGCTCCTCTGTAATCGAATAATGTTCCTGTTTCCGCAATAAAAATTTGATCGTATAATACCAAAAATGTAGAATCGCTTTAATGTTTCAGTTTGCGTAATAAAAATTTAATCGTAATAGAAATTATTATAATCGAAACGAAATGGAGATATGTTATGTTTTAATATTAAACCTCTCGCTTACATGTATATTATCACATCGTGGGAATACAAATTTGCATTGCGTGTCTCCTCATGTTAAACGAACACGTTTAAGTGTCGAAACAAAAAAATTTTAAAAATGTATGTTGTGTCGTTTAGAAAAAGAGAAGCATAAAACAGTACATAGGAACCAAATTTTTTAAATAATATAATCTAAGAAAAAAAAATATGATACGTTATACCACATTACCTATATATAATAATAATAATAATAATAAATACATCTCAGATTTTACGAAGATTAATTAAAAGAAAAAAAGAAATTAAACGAGTAAAAAAAAGTGGGTTTCGAGTTTTTTGAGAAAATCAAATTCGATATACTGCCTCATCTATTATTAAATTGAAAAAAAAATTTAATAAATGAAAAAGAAAATATATTCATCACCATTATATATCCCATATATATATCGAAATAAGTCATTCATTAAAAACAAAAACAACAAAACACTATCTATACACTATAACATTATTAAGATACATAATATGTGGGGATTTCGTTCCTGTTTAATCTTCAATAATTGAAGAAACTATGTAAATAAAAAAAAATGAGAGACCATCTGTTATTATTTTCCGTTTTTCCTTTTTTTTTTAATTTTTACTCTAATTAAGTCCACGTAATCGCTAAATTTCGCTGTTATCACTAAATGACGTTTATAGTGAAAAATGAAATTTCCCCTAAATGAAAAAACAATGTTGAATCCCATGGAAATCATTTCTCATTAATAAAATAGGGCGTTAAAACAAAACAAGTATGGTGAAAGAAACAAGTCGCTTCTTTGCTTTCCGTGGTATTATGATAAAAATATTTACATTAAAATGGGATAAAAAAAAATAAATATATAATATATCGTAAATTTTTTATTACTCTTGTAATTTATACATAATATATTTAAAAGTAATTAATTATAAGTAAGTATAATTAAAAATGAAAAAAAAAACACTATTACGAAATAGAAACTTTCTCTTCGAAATAATGCACCACCGATAAATCATATTTTAATTAAATTCTCTCGGATTTTATTTAAAAAAAAACAGTGCAACCCTCCGAAAGCTAATTCTCTGTATAATTCATTCGGTTTAGGAAATGTGTGCATGTGGAGAACGAACCAATTAATGGCACAAAATTTTAAAAAAATTATTCGAAAGGGGGTTCTCAATTTATAATTTCGAGTTAATCGATCGAAATCAAATTCTTTCGGAAACTGAAATTAAATCCCCCTTTCTTTCGTTTTTTTCGAGGAAAGGGGAAGGGGGGAGGGGGCTAAATTATATCAATTGCGTAATTAATATAGTATGAATGTTTTTGTATTTAAATAATAATAGTATAAATAATAATACAAAAAAATATATTATGCAAAGAAAAAAAAATTAAAATGGGTGAAAATTTGTAATTTTAACGTGTCAGGTTTAAATTTAAAATAAAAAAAAATGCTATTAATTAATATATTAAATATAATAAGAAAATGAAAAAAGAAAATATCGATATACTTAGATAAGTATATTAAAAAATTAAAAAAAAAAACAAATTTCAATGGGGCACAATAGTAGTAGTGCTTTCTTTTTTATAACCCTCGATTTTTATATAATTTTTCTTTTTAATTCTAATTTTACCTTTCCGAAACCAAAAAATAAATAAATAAAAATCTGGGGTCCCCCGTTTTCCAAAAATTTATTTCGAATTTTTTTTTATTCTTAAAATGGACGTACAATATACCTAATAAGTATAAATAATGCGAAAAAAAAAACTTTTTCATGTAGATGTAGATTGTAATTTTTTTATTGTTATTATTTTTATGGTTATAATTATAATTATTACTATTACAACATTATTTCTCAAAACAAAAAAAAAAACGTACATTGTATAACTACTTATACTAGCAAAAAAAAACTGTATGTTATATTGTATTGTGCGTAATAAACAATATAATAAATCCTCTTAGTTTTATTTCTATATTTTAACGGATAAATGACCGAAAAAACGCCTAAAATTGACGTTGGATTGTTCGCTGTGAAACCAAACAAATTTGATATAAAAATCTATTCAATATCAACGAAAATCAACAACTTTAAACAATCTGAACTGCTAAAATTACTGTTTAGTGTTTGACAACTGTCACTTTGACAGCAATTTTGGAATTTGACAGCTGTCAGATATACGTTTATAGGTCTCACAAATTAAATTTAGAATTTGAGTAGCTTGAGCTGTCAAAATTTTTTGCTACGTCCGAAATCGTAAAGGATAACCGATTTTATATGTTTGAAGCGAAACTAATCTAAAACGACATCGTGAAAGCGTCAATTTCACGTGTTTTTTAGGTCATTTAACCGTCATCTATGTCAAAACGAGCTGCATCGAACGTCATAGCAACAGAACGATTGAGACAAAAAAAAAATCTTGGAGAAATGGTGAGAATTTCCTACCACCCTCTCCCACTCCTCCAACCTCGTATTTCCACGAAAATGACGTAAAAAGAGTACGTCAAGATAGCGTCGATTTGTTTTGGCGAAAAAAATGGCACAAATTTTGTCTAGGGGTTGTCACTTATAATGCTGTTGTTGGTAGATTTCTGTAATTTTACCGTTTAAAAACTGTCAAAGTAAGTCTTTAAATCTGTAACGATAAGCACGCCTCTGGCGCGCAGCGCTTTTTTGACAGCTCCAAGTCGTTCGATATCAGATAAGAAAATGTTGGGCGTTAGAAATGAAAACATTGCTTCGTAATTATTGCAAAAATATATTTTAAAATATCGTGCAATTACACCTCTAAAATATCCCTTTTTAACAATCTTCTTTAGACGCCAATTGCATCTCTAAAGTACAAGTGATATCCCTCTTTATAATTGGCAGCACTGCCTTTTCAATTTCCCCACCTACCTCTTTATTCGAATCGATAACGTCAGCGACACCTGTCAAAAGTTCGTCGACCTCCTCGTTTGAATCATTTTCAATTTTTTCGGCGGTTTCTTCGATTGATTGTTTATAGTTAGACGGAAAGATGATCTTTTCAAAATTAGTATCGTTCATATCGACGCCGATTGAATGTTTATTTAGAATTTTCTCGGTGATATCATCATCGATTTTCTCGTATTCGACTTCGACGTCAGTCGAGTCGGTATCGTTGGAATCCTCGATATCGGCGGTGGTAATTTTCTTAGCTAGTTTGGTGCGTTCAGCCTCTTCGTCTTGCTTTTTGACGTACAAATCCCAATATTCGTTGTAAGCTCGTAATAATTCTTCGTATTTCCCATCGTATTGGGCGGTGATGTCCTCTAGGATATTAGTAAAGGAGCGCATATCCTCGCGGAGATCCGAGATATTATTACTAGCGATTATAGAATTATCTTTAGTCGTATCTTCAGTTTCTTCGTCGTTATTAATTGTGTTAATAATGGTGTTTCCGTGTTGTTCGAAGATGGAGTAACTTTTCGACATTTTAAGGACGTTAGATATCTTGGGCGGTTCAACATCAGCTGGCGACGTTTTAAAATCTATCATCCTAACGTATTGATGCGCTTCAGACGATGAGGATTTAATCACACCAGACGGTTCTTCCAATTTAATCTTCTCATTCGTGTTTAGAAGCATTTCGTAACCGCCTAGAGTGAAATAATCGTCATCTTCAGGTTTCGGCTTACGTATAATAGGCTGCAACATAATCCTATTCTCGCTTTTCCGCTCTAAATTCCAATTTAACAGCTCTTTAATGTCATTTAAATCTTTATTTATATTCATGAAGATCTCACGATTACTAGTAGAAGGGATATCTTCGCTTAAAGATATCGATTCTTTAGTTAGAACTTCCTGTTCCTCGTTCGTACATTCGATCGGATCGCATTCGATCTCTTTCGCGTTATCTAAAGCTTGGTAGTACTGCTGCTCTTCGTCGCTATCTTCACTCGATGACGAATCTGTCAAGTTGTGGCGGTAAATTTGAACTAAAGTTTCGAAATCCTCGGCAGGTTTTTTAATTTCAATTTGATCTTCTGATGTGGGTTTGTCTTCATCTGATTTATTGATGGTAGTGATATCCGGATCAATAATCACGTAACGTTTAGGTTGATTCATACGCGTTTTTTCTTCGAAAATATCTTCGTTGATACTGGTACTGATAGATTCGGGTTCTTCCCGGGGATTTTCTTGTTCCTCGCACGATTTTAAATAGCTGGAAATTGTCGAATTCCTGTAATAAATTGCGTTTGTTAATTTTAAAACGGACTTACCTTATAACAGCTTGAGCGATGTCACTTTTATCGATTTCATCTTCGGTGATCGATTCGTCCTCGCTGGTACGATTTTCTTCAATTTTTGTCGGAGATATCTCTTGATTCTGAGCTGGATTCTCTTGTTTATCTCCTAGAATCGGTGCTTCATCGATATTCGAAGGGATTTCTTCAATTTTTGAAGGGATTTCCTCAATTTTTGAAGGGATTTCTTCATTATTTGAAGGGATTTCTTCAATTTTTAAAGGAATTTTCTCAATTTCTGAAGGAACTTCCTCCTCAATTATTGAAGCCCTATCCTCAATCTTCTCCTCGACAATTTTTTCAAGCTTTCGCGTCTCTACTTCACATATAAAATCTTCTTTATTAGTTTCTGGTTCAGTTATCGGAGCGGAAACGATTTCTTCAATTAAACATTTCTTCTGCTTCCTACCTCGTTTCTTATCTGGACCAAAATCGAAAATTCTCTCCCTATAATCTTCATAGTCCTCAGTTGTTCCCTTCTCGCGCATGAAATCTTCACTATCGCTTGAAGAACTCGAAGAAACGTCATCATTTTCTTCGCCACCATCTCGATCATCATCACTAGCGTTGGCGTAATCGTACCTCGATTCTTTAGGACTTTCCTCGATTAATTCTCCCCCAATTTCTTCATCAGCTTCAGGTAAAACGTTAATATTCGATAGCGAAGCACTCGATGAAGGCGGATTGGTCGAATCAACAGATCCATTCTCAAGATCTTGTCGCTTAGGAGGTTGCTCCGATAAACTCTCAGGTTCGCTTTCAGAATCGTTGATCGACGTCCCCATTCCACTATCTTGAGATTGTTGCGCCATCGCTGCCCGCCTAGCATCACGCATAGCAACCAGAGCTGCACAAACATCGATTAAAATACAGGGTGATCGATCAAGACCACCGACTATTAGCAAGATTGGGCCCCCTAATCATAATAATTTCCTGCAAAATTGTATACGCATATAAGGTAATTAAATCTATTCAACAGAAATATTTTCAAGATGGCGGCACTTCCGGAAGTACCGGAAATCGACATCAACTTCCTTATTTTAAATGGAATCATCTAGTTTTCTTTGCATTTTCGGAATCTACCCATTATTTTAGAGGGAGTTTTACTACCATTCCCTATACTTAAGTGTAGTCGTTTTCGAGATTTTTAAACTTTTTCGAAAATTTTTTGGATTTAAGATTTATGATGTTTAATATCACATACCGCCGTTATTTTTGGAGCGAAAATTTTGAAATTAAGGGTATGTATAGAAGAAATCTTGACGTTTCTGCTACAGTTCTTAGAATTAGCGTATTATATACAGGATGTCCAAAATTTAATTGTTATTTTAGTACAAACTTCAAACCATTAAAACTCGATTTTTTCAAATACAACTATAATTTTTTTTTTCTAATATTCTGAAGCAGAATTAAATTCTGCATCGAACTGTATTAGCATTCCCTATACCTATCTGTCATAATTTTTGAGTTATTAATTGTTTGTTTTTTTTTATAAAGATATGGCAACAAATGAATAATTTTCGTTTTCCATTTTGAGGTTATCATTAGGAGGCCCGGTAATCTCAATCAATCACCCTGTATAGTTTAAATCTTACCATTCACGCTATCCATAATCCTCTGACGTTCGCGTTCGATCCAGCGTTGCCGCTCAGCATGCTCTTCAGTGGTACCACCCCTTTCCCTATAAAAATTAAATTTAATCTAAAACTAAAAATAAATTGACGTTTAATAAATAGGTTACCAAGCTTCTGCGCATGCTCTATCTCGCGGAAAAACGGGCCTGTCATCTAAATATTTTAAATCTTTCTATAACAAAAGCGTTAGGACTAAAAATTATTACGACTAAACAAGCTTACGCAGGATAGAATCATCGTTTTCCTATAGGATGGTACTTTGCGGATTACGGGATTCCCCATCAAGTTTAAGACGCCTAAATTGGGCATAGCACCCAGTACTTTAACTATTAAAGGATCATCTATATGATTATTAGATAAATCGAGTACGGATAGTTCCCTGAGCTTCTCCAGGTGTTCAACATCTTCTAGCGATTCTAAATAATTATTGGCTAGATTTAAAGTGCGCAAGCTTTTGATGGAATCTAAAATTTCAATTGTGATTTATTTATTATCGTGTAATAACAGCAAAGCCTACCTAAATTCTCGATTTTCCTCACTTGATTATGTGACAAATTCAAAGTGTCTAAAATGGCACAATTCTCCAAATTCTCGATTTTCCGTATCAAATTATAGTGCAAGAACAAGCTGCGTAGATTCTTCTGATTATCCAAACCGCTAATCTGTCGTATCCCGTTATTTTCCAGCCACAAACACTTCAAACCCGTGTACTCTTCCAAATTCTCGATCTGGGAGAATCCTTTAAAGTGCAAGTATAGGACGTCGTTTAGATAGGGTGTGGTGTATAATTTCTGCTCCTTACAATGTTTAACGATGAATTCCTTCGTCATCCTGTGGAATAATACGAGAAAAATTGGATAAATTCCTAATTTGTGGTGTTTGTTTTTACCTGGGGCCCCGACACAATTTACTAATCGGGGTTTCCTCTTCGGTCTTCGTCACCGTTCCCGGATTATCCTGAACTTCGACTTTCGTCTCAGCAATCACCGACATCGCCGAGTTCTTCTCAATTAATCGACAAATCTGGTCTCTAAATAAATATATTTGCGAAATAAAATTATAGATCAAACAATTTAAATTTGCACCCTAGCAACTACGACCAATCAGATTCGATTTAAACGTCAAATTTAACCAATCACAATCGTCGATTCGTCGCCATTTTTTTTTTTGGAGTTTCGGAGGGAATTGAAACTGTCATCGCATTAATTATAGCCCATCAATATTTTAATTACCGATTAATTAGAAGCGATTTTTTCTAATTTAATCCCAATTCAAGATGCCGTGCGAGATGATAACGTTACAATTAGGCCAATGCGGTAACCAGAGTAAGTTGAAATCGTCTTGTTTATATCGAATTTTGAGGTTATCCTCTTGTTATTTTTTTGAAGTTGGATTCGAATTTTGGAAACGTTTATGCGCCGAACACGGGATAAATCCCGAAGGTATACTCGAAGATTTCGCCACCGAAGGTGTCGATAGAAAGGATGTCTTCTTTTATCAAGCTGACGATGAGCATTACATTCCAAGAGCTGTATTACTCGATTTAGAACCGAGAGTCATCAATACCATCATGAATTCGCCTTATTCTAAGTTATATAATCAAGAGAATGTTTTCTTATCGAAGAATGGAGGTGGTGCTGGTAATAATTGGGCTAGCGGTTACTCACAAGGTGAGAAATTGAACGAGGAAATCTTCGATATCATCGATCGAGAGGCGGATGGTTCCGACAGCTTAGAAGTATTCCCATTTCAAATCGAAACATCTTTATAATTAATTTTCATATGTATTTAATAGGGATTCGTGTTATGTCACTCAATCGCTGGCGGCACCGGATCTGGAATGGGTTCGAATATCCTCGAAAAGTTATCCGATCGATTTCCGAAGAAATTAGTCCAAACTTATAGTGTTTTCCCGAATCAGGATGAAATTAGGTAAATCGCAGTAAATTTTCAAATTTGTAATAATAATTTCGATTTATTCCAGCGATGTTGTCGTACAACCTTATAATTCGTTACTGACATTAAAACGGCTGACGAAATCTGCAGATTCCGTTGTCGTATTAGATAACACAGCCTTAAATCGAATCGCTGCCGATCGTTTACGTATACAAAACCCAACGTTTACTCAGATTAACAGTTTGGTATCGACGATAATGTCCGTTTCGACTACGACTTTACGTTATCCATCGTATATGAATAACGATCTCATGGGATTGTTAGCGCCTTTAATTCCGACACCACGGTTACATTTCTTGATGACCGGTTACACACCATTATCGACGGATACAGATGAAGTCAGTGTTAGGAAAACGACTGTTTTAGATGTTATGCGACGTTTATTACAACCGAAGAATATGATGGTGTCGACGACTCAAGATAGAAACTCGCAGCATTGTTTTATATCGATTTTAAACATTATTCAAGTGAGATTGCATTTTATCGTTATAATCACCTTACAGTTATTGTGATTACGTTTCAGGGTGAGGTTGATCCGACACAAGTTCATAAATCGTTACAACGTATTCGTGAGAGGAAATTAGCTCAATTTATACCGTGGGGACCAGCTAGTATACAAGTTGCTTTATCGAGGAAGTCGCCATATATTCAGACTGCCCATCGAGTTTCGGGACTTATGTTAGCTAATCATACGAATATTAGTTCGGTAAATCGATTAAAACTGTTTTAAAATGTTGCTTGCGGAGCTCATCGTTTTAATTTTACAGCTGTTCGAGAGGGCGTTACAACAGTATGATAAGCTACGTAAAAGGGAGGCATTCCTCGAGCAATTCCGAAAGGAAGAGATGTTTAAGGATAATTTAAATGAGTTAGACGATAGTAGAGAGGTGGTACAAGATTTAGTCGATGAATACATCGCAGCTACACGAGCTGATTATTGTAATTGGGGACAGACATAGCCTTAAGATTCAAACAAATTAATTCTAACCAATGTTATTATACGATGTTAAAAAAAAAGATTTTGTTAATATCTCATTAACACGATATCCAGAGTCTCATTAATATTGTTAATTTATTTATTCGATAAATATGTAGAAATTTAGTTTATAGTGCCATTTTTTGATAATAATATTGTATTTACCTCTTTTTTTGTAATAATAAAATTTTATTATGACTTGTTTATTTGAATTTCCCGCTCTTAACGTTCTTGTTAGTACAATAGATGAGCACAAGTTATATTGGCGCTGCAATACGTATTAGTTCCACTTTATGCCACTTAGAGCGCTATTGTTTATGGTGCCATCTATATTTAAGACCGATTAATTAGCTCATATTTTTAACGCTAGATGGAACTCATCCACAATCAAATTTGAAATTAAATTATAGTTTATATTATTCTGATTAATTTTGATTGTGAATGATTCTACAGTTATAGTAGAAGTGCTGCTGCAAACTACCTAACGTAAACTAAGTAGCTTTTTTTCAAATTAAATTATTATATTGAGTGTCCGGTGCCTGGTTAGTACACAATTGACAGTTATCGATAAAATCCGCTAGCAGCGCCACATATCACAGTGATGCGACAAATATGGCGGCTATCTTGTCAAAATTTTCTGCCTGATTCAAAACAACGATTTCAAGATGTGGCGTACTTTACTAGCACCGATAAAAGGGGGTGAAACGATCAGCGTACGTTAAACGGGCCCCCATCGTGATGGCGGCGGCCTTAGAATCGCCGGGTAGCGACAGCGATTGGGCGGAGTTTTGTGAAAGGCACGCTACAGCGGCAGCACAAGACTTCTCCAAGAGCTGCGTACAGTACATTTCGCGGACTTTGCATGAGAACACGAGGGCGACCATAGGTCACAAGGATTTCCTACGCAAGTTCATCGAATGTTTCAGCGAACAATTCGAGAAAGACTTTTGTAAACGTCGGTTAACCCATCAGGGTACTAAAGTGGTTAACGGCACCAATACCGAAGATTTAAATGACACTTCCGATATTGAAGAGGGTTCGCCGAAGATGCATCATAAACACTTCTTAAGAAGGTAAAATTCCATTCCGCATCATTTAAAATTGAATTGTGATACATCATTCGATTGCAGATTTAGCTTTAAAATGTTGCGTAAAGGTCGAGATTTGTTCCACAAACAGCATTCGGATGATGTCGATTTATCTCACAGCAAAACTAAGTTAGCTAAGATCGTCGTTGAATGTCGTAAAGATGGTACGGTCAATTATTCAACTCCGGAAAGTTTGGATCAACCAGGCGGACCACCGAAATGGGAGAAATGTCGATTAGCTTTAATAAAAGCTGTCGGAGGTTATATGTTAGAATTTTATTCACCTCCAAAGAGTACAAAGGTTAGTTGTATTAATCGTTTTATTTTATATGATTACCGATGAGATTATAGCCTCGAAGTGGCGTTTTTTGTGCTTTAATTACGGAGGCGAGGGAAACGACAGCTTTAGAAATGCCCGATCATGAGAATACGTTCGTTTTGAAGGCTGTTAATAATATGGAGTTTGTAATCGAAGCTCAAGACACTGACGATATGCGGTAATTCTGTGGTGCGATATAATTATGCTAGTTGATTATAAGTTTTAATCTTGTATGCAGATCTTGGTTAGCGACGATTCGTTATTGCATGAAAGCCACTCCAGGCCCCGATGGTGCGATGGGAGATTATTCGAATAAGCAAGATTACCACGGTGATCCACCCGAAGTTCCACCAAGGCATTTACCGGGAGGTCGAGCAGGTGATCGATTATCGTCAAGTAGTAATTTTGAAATTTCTCCCGCAATCAGATGTTAACGGAGGTAATACCATCACGATAGCACTTGTGTTTTAATGCTCTGGTTTAATTATATTTATTCGGAAGGTGCGGAAACTGATATTGGTCAAACTTTAAAGAAAGAATTTTGGTTCCACGGCACTCTAGGCCGATCAGAAGCTGCACAGTTAGTCTTGCACGACGGAGCTGTCGGACATGGGTTATTTTTAGTGCGACAGAGTGAAACGAGGACCGGGGAGTTTGTATTAACGTTTAATTTCCAAGTAAATCTTATTCGAGAATTTTTAGATACGAATAAAATTTTTTTTGTATTTTAGGGCAGAGCCAAGCATTTACGTATGACAATAAACGAACAAGGTCAATGTCGTGTTCAACATTTCTGGTTCCAAACGATCTATGAGATGTTGGAACATTTCCGTCAGCAACCGATACCCCTGGAGAGTGGTGGTAATTCAGACGTCACCTTGACGGATTACGTCGTCAATCCGAACGCCAGGACCCAATTGCAGGGTTCTATCGGACGTGGTGGGGCTCATGGAGGGAGTGGGGCTCAGAATGCGACTTCAACGGGGAGCCAAGATAGACGACTGGTGCCTCCGATACCTGAAATTCGACATGTGAGATAATAGTTTTAAAAGAAACTGTTTTTTATTTTCGTTTTTTTATTTTTAATGTCTGTGTTCTGCTCTATTTGTTGGCAAAAATTTTTTTGTTTTGCTGCGATAAGTGAGATTGTGTCTTATATCGTATATATTGATAAATCGAATCTTGGCTCTCATTAATTAAAGATATTATTTTGTAAAGCGATGCAATCTCAAATTATTCGCAATCAATTTTTTTGTTGTCGAAATTGATTTCGTTATAGTGATTTTTTGTTTTTATTTTTTTTAATTTTGCTTCTGTTGTATTTAATGTACATATATATATTTAAAATTAGAAGGAGAATTCTTACTACTAAGATATATAAAAATAAATATTACTAAGTGTTCAGGCAGTAAGTAAGTGTTGCTGAAAACGTTTAAAGAAAACAATAGTACAAGTACAGTGTTTATTTTTATTTTATTTATTATCTTATATATATGCTATTAATTATAAACAATTAAAAAAAGTATATGGTTGTTTTAAACCGGAAATGATGAAATTAAAGTTATACGATTAGTTCCTTGCTATATTACACGTATGCGTTTAGATGTAATCAATCTCGAAAGTGTATTGTCTCGAAACTCATATCCTCCATATTGTTTATCGATCTAATATAGCAAGAAAGTAATTTTTTTAAGGATTTAGATACAATGCTGTAAATAATTATAGGTTCCCAAGTATTAATCAATCTTTCTATTATAATGCTTTATTTACTCGATCGATGAATCGTATTCCATATAGAAAGAATGCAGATAAATGTACGGTGGGATATTAGTGCAACGAAGTCCAATTACACATTTATAGAGGAGAGTTGCATTGAGAAGACCTGCAAGTTGTTGCAGGATTGAAGGTTGTGGTCAGGATTTCGCTTGCCGTCTTTTTCTGAGTCCGACAAAATCATCGATGGACTACTCCCTTTGCATGTAACTGATTCGAGTGAGGTTCCGTTGGCTACGAAATGATGTACCATCCCCTATAAATTGGTAGACAACATATCGAAACCCTAAAGAATGAATGTATGGAATTAGTACACACATAGAAAAAAAATAATTGCAATGCTTTTATGAAATAGTTTCCAAACTCGTAAAACAGTTTTCTCAAGTCGATATGCATAACGGTCTCTTCTCGTAAGATCCTCTGATGTTACGATTATAGAATAATAAATTTTTTTGTGTTTGTACAGCTTCCGAGCTTAGCTCACCCTTTTACCCAGAATAATATCAAGTTTAGGAAGCTCAGAATGTTTGTACTTTTGATTTAAATATCAGGAGAGCAACACACATTGATTTTTCGTGATAAATACTGACCTGTAATTATTTAAAGCATTGTAGAAAGCCTGCGACCATCAAAAACTAGTTCGAATCGATCATTTTTGCAAACTATCTGATATTTTTGTACATTACCACATGATATTAAAATTGTAGTGGAATAATTATTATTTTAATTCTCTTTGAATAGTGAATCATCAATTTCGTATCGTCCTGTATACGAATTTTATACGAAATATTAATCGAAAATGTCCAAACTTACATTTTTATTGTTATATTACGTTTGCAAGCTTTATGTATGGTAGAGTTCTGTCATGTTTATTGTATTAAAAAGAAAAAAAAATGTAACAATAAAAAGTCTTAACGTTCCTGCAGGATTTATATTTAAATAATTTATTTTTGTTTTTATTTTTTTTTTTTCTATCTGCTACATATTCGAGTGTGTTGTATATATATATATCTATATATTTAATATAAATGTCTTTTTTTAATTTAATTTAATTTAATTACGATTAATTAGTAATACCTTTTCCAGGTTATATTTATTAAATATTAAATTGCAGAAAAAATATGTAAATATTAATTAATAATATATTTATTACTTAAATTGAATTAAACAATATTTAAAAAAATGGATTATTAAAGGAAAATGCAGGAAATCTCCTCTAATCACCCGCACCCCCTCGAATACAATATTATTTTATAGTTTCCATCTTAATAAATAAATAAATAAATGTGAATTGTAAATTTCCTCTAATTTAATTACATAATAATGATTTTAAAAAAAGAATCTTGTAAAATTGATATTAGTTTAAATAAATAAAGCGAAAATTTAGTATTTTTTAATTCTATCTCGATGTACTGAAACTGATTAATCTCCAGATCGAAATGGAAACTCGATATTCCTAATCGGTGTGCTACATTTATCAAATTTGTCGATATCGAGGTTTCATTTCGAACTGAACATCCCTTATTTAATTTTTATTTATTTTTTTTATATATAAATGTGTAATATATACTTGAATATTTTTTTGTTTGCTCTATCACTCTCTGTGTCTCTCTCTTACTCTCGATTTAGCAAGATTTGCGTGTAATTCGAAGGAAACAGACTCGAAATTTTTCTTTACAGGTACAGACTCACAACGGTAGTGTTCGGACCCAAGAAACGACTCTAGAACAGATAAACGAAGCCTCAAATAGGGCCATCGAGAATCAATATAGTTTTGTGTAGTAGGTATTTGTATTAAAAACAAAAAAAAAAAAAAAAAAACACTGTTTGTTAATATTTATTATATGTAATAATAATACAAAAGTATAGAAATGAGAACTGATATATATATATATGTATATAGGGTGATGTGTTACGTGTGCTAACAAATCATCCTGTATAGTAGTGTCCACCTATTATGTACTATATAGGTGATCACACACTGATGTGTGTAGAATTAGCTTCGGATCAGAGATCTATTGTACCTTTTTCCGAGCTTATTCTACAAGATTTAAATTAACGAGCAACAGGAAAATGGTATTAATGTTCCACAGAAACCATGACAAAGAAATCCCTCTCTCTCACACAATTTAAACGATTTATTTTTATACTTTCATCTCGAAGCATAAACTCAGTATTATATAAAATTACCTGCTTACGGTGTATATATATTCGATGAGATAATTGGTGTCGGATATTTATTTGTTTTCGGAGATTGCAGCTCAATGTTCGTACAACCCTATATTACCCCGCAAAACAAACAAAATTAAATAAATAAAAGCAGTATTGTATTGAATCATTGTATTTATAAATGTTTATACATATGTAAGTAATTATTATCAGAGATCAATTTAAATCAAGAAAATCTACAAATGTTTTACAGTGAAAGCATTAATTGTTGATTAAAACTCGATAAATAAAATCCAAAAAAATATATATCAAAATTGTATTTATTATTTCTACGAGAAAAAAAAAACAAAATATATAATTGAATGATTATATCTTATAACTATTTTATTTTAAAAAATATACATTTAAAAATCCCGCTTTAATTAAATTTTAAACGTTTTAAATATAGATGGCGCTGTTTGATGTGGATATTAAAACGATTAAATCACAGTTGGTAAGTTAAAAGTTGTCACAGTGACAGTTATCGATATCAAAACATAACCTATCTATATATATATATTTTTTTTATATCAAAAACATTCACAGAACTTCAGACATAATTTTCAACGATTCAACAAAATATAAATCGGACGTTTCCACCTTAATAAATTCTTCGGTTATTTTCATTAATTTCAATGCTAAAACATGTTTGCACATTACTATGTTAGCCGATTCTAAAACATCTTTCCGGAATGTGTTGCAAAAGCAGAAATTGATGTCTTCGAACAGTCTTAATTGTTTATCACCTGTACCAATAACATATAATGAACGTTTGCTATCCGTAGCATAATATTGAATCACTGTCCTTCTATCGATGATATCTAACGCTTGACTTAAGCTTGTCGAGTAGACTGAATGAAGTTCTACTAAGATTGTATCTGTAACTAGTTTTAATTTTTTTTTAATTATTGAATTAAAGTTTGCGTGAAAAATCTACTTACAATATCCTTTTTGTTTATAAATAGTTTCGGCTTTCTTCAGTATCGATTCACCTAGAACTGGCAAGAGAAGTTTATTTCTAAAAGAATGATTTGATTGAAATTAATAATTGCGTATAATTTTGATTTAATTTTACTTTCTCATTATTAATTTAAAGTCAATAAATAATCCATAAATTAATTGTTGGATCTCGTCATTTTCTTGGAACTAGTTACACGGAACTGTTACAACTGGAACTAAATGAAATCATAGAAAAAAAATATATTTATTGCTAATCTAAATCTAAATAATGAATTTTATAAATTTATATACCCCGTTGGGTAGTTCATTATTAATTGATTTAAATTCACCTTCAAATAATTAGTATTACGGAGTGATTGCTCCGTCTTGTGATTGAACCTGTGATTTCACGATTTAAATTTCCAATAAGTACCTAACTTCAGTGTTGTGTCACTTGGTGGTCGAGTAAAACAACTTCGAGATGTTTTAATTTTATTTTAATGTTCTGTTAATTTTCGTCCTTTATTTGTCTACGTTCGTTAATGTAAGTGTTCCCCCCAATAATTATGTTTGTTCTTACGTTATAATATGATGCTGTCGTTTAATAGAATGTAACTTTTAAAGTGTTTTTGATCGGGAGTGTTTTTCGGCGCCCAAAATGCTAAACCTGTCAAAGAATGGCGTCCCAATTTTAATTATTCTTTAAACATTTTTAAATACAATTCTCTCGTCAACTTCGGCAGGATTACGATTGCAATTTATTAGTACCCGTATACCGACATAAACGTAAGTAATCGTTAGTGTTAAAATATTAATTTTAATTTAAAATTAAATAATGTTCGGGGGGGCTTTAATTTATCTCATATACATTACAGATGGAATATTCATCATGTGTTTACAATAACACGCCCGAAGACTCAGGGTTAGGCGAATCCTCCCGAAACGAATCCAATTCCAACAGTTTATACACCCCAACGACATCCTTCGTTACATCACGTAAACGTAAGATCATAGACCAGCAATCGTTGAAGTCTGCCGATCTGAAACAGACACCTAACGTTGATTCGATCGAATCATCACCTTGGATTAAGAATTCCGAGATATTATCGAGTACGCTCAATGATTCGATCACGACAGGCGTAGAGAATTGTAAACTGATAGAGAATTACAATTGTAGTTATTACGTAGAAACTTCGAACAATAATTTAAAAGATATAAAAGAACCGTCGACACCTGAGAAATCCTCATCGACTAAACGTTATTGCACATCACCTCGAATGAGTCCGATGTTAAAATTGGGCTCGCCGGAACGGAATGATATCTTATATCCGAACCGTTCGAATCTTGCCAGGTTATCCGAGAGTAAACGGTGTTCCCCTGCAAAGAAGAATTTATTCCCTTCGAATGCGCGGAAGGATCCTGTAGTATTTTTTTCTAGGGAACGTGCTTGTAGTCACGTTACTTATAAGATATTTTTATCGTTATGTGACGGTGATCTTTATACCTGTTCGAAGGTATCCCCGATTTGGAGACGGGAGATCGCAAACAACGAACGATTAAAGAAGCGATTGCAGATGTTTAAAACAAGGCGTATTATGAATAAAGAGAATAATTGTGAATTTCCGCTTGTCGCTAGTCAAATGAAGCAATCGACACCGATTCAAGCCTTACCGATGATGTACGAGGTAATATAGCATTAAAAATTTATATAATAATCATTCTAATTTTGTTTTTATTACATTTTAGATAACGAATTCGCTTACCGAAGATCAACATCTCGAAAAATGCCTCTTTTGCGGCAGGCCGGTGGCTGTAGTCGAACGTAATATTAGTCAATGTACGAGTCCTAAATGCGGGGCAATTCGCTGCTTAAACTGTAACAGCATTTCGAAAACCGGCCCGAAAGATTTCGTCAATAAATGCCAACAATCGACTTTACTCCTCGATAAACCATCATCACGTCTTTCGCTTTTAGACAGTCCGAAACGTTACCAGAACACCGAAGGTGGGATCCCAACATTCCTACTTAACGATTCATTAAATACATCGCAAACGTTCAACTCATCGGGGTATTTAACGGATGGGGAACTGAATCAAACTGCGACGACCCCTCAAAATTCCTCGTCATTTACGATTAAAGATAAGGAGAAGGCCGATATGTCTCGAGTGTTAAAAAATTGTAATTCGAGGGTTTTAAATAGATTGGATAAGAATTGGGAGGTTCGTAATTCTATATTGCCAGTGATTAGTGTAGCGAGGCAAAGGGAGGAGATTATTGAGCCGTCGAGTCCTCCGAAAGTTAAACACGTTGCTGGTTCGAAGAAGAGTAAAAAGATGCTTAAACGGCTTAATTTGTAAGCCGGTAAACCTATTTGCTGTGATTCCTTATTTTAACGAAAGAAACTGCAGTTCGAAGTAGTGTTAATAGTTTGTTTTTTATTTTTTGGACGGTATTATTTTTCGAGATACTTACAAGAATAAGACTGCGGTTTTATTCAGATTATCCACCGTTTTTTTATTATTTAAGTTTTTTTTTTTTAATTGTTTTAAGTTTCTCAACATTCCTTTTATAGAAAAATAAAAGAAAAAAGCTGTATCCTAAAGGTGAGATGTTATAAATAGTGTAACACGTTTTAATTGGCGAGGTGTTACAAATATTGACAATTAAAAGGTGTACCATTTTTACGAAGCGAAAATAAAATATTTATTAAAATAAAATTGTGTTTATTTTCAAAGAGAATCTTCAGTCGATAGAATTGATGCAATAAAGATGTGAAAATATAAATTTTAAATATTAAAACGTGATTTCTTAATTTTTACTTCATTATATGTCGTGAAAGAACACGTATTTATCCAATTAAATATTAAAATAATTTTACCCGCAATTTAAATCTCCCGCCAAATTCGAAATTAAAACAAGGTCACCTTTGACTTCGGTAACTGGCGGCGTTTAGCGGTTGTTTTTGTTACTAAACTTTATTGTTTATTAATTTAAAAAGTTAAAGTTGTGTTGGAGTTAGTTCTGTTTGCGTTTTTATATAAATAATCTATATTATTTAAAATGCTTCCATAGTGTTCCAATTACTGAATATCTAGTATAGAGAAATTAAGGAGGAAAAACATCAGTGTCTAATTCGAACGTGTGTTCACCTCGCTATAATAGTAAATATAATTTTTAGGTGAGTATATAAATTTTTTAACATCTCGACATATTTTTTTACCTCCTCGTTTTAAATTTTCGATAATACGGCTTTAATTAATCGCGTTTTATTCGAATATATTTGGTCGTATAAATGAACGACGATTACGTCAAATTTTTAAAAATATTATTATTAAAAATTAATAATAACGGTCGAATTAGTTAAAATTGCATCCGTTTGTATCAAAAATCTACCGTTTTTTATTGTAAATCGTCCTAATTTCGAGATATTTTCATTAATTTCGGAGGGTTTGAATTTCGTAGTTCCGCTAATGGATACTACGCGGCGTTCGATGACATATCAAATTAGAGGGAAATTTAAATTGAATCTAATCAAATTATCTTTAAATAAATTGCTATAAATGCAATTTCATCGATTACAAGCGTAAATAATTACTATTATAAGGGTATCACTGATACTATTATCAAAATAAATTATTTCCGGCTTCTCTTTTAAATTAATGAGAAAATATCTTCTAATTTAATTTTTTTAATTACTTCCTGTTATTTATTTTAATTTTAAGAGAATATTCGGAGATAATTTTAAATTTGGCGCTTTCCCCCTGTATCGAATTGCACGTATTTTCTACCCAAAACGGAAATTGAATTTAACCGCGCAAAATCGGGTTCATTCGCGATTGGCTGGCGGGTTCAGCGAATCGAGCTCGGCGATTGGCGGACGGGACGACGCCATTTTATCCATGGTTCCGTTTGTAGTGCAAACGACTTTAGTTTTTAAATATTTTGTGTATTACTTTGTTAAAATTCACTAATGAATCCGAAAAATACGATACGGCTAACGCACGAAGTAAGTAATCGTCCGTAATTACAGTTGTCAGGTGCAAATTTTCATACATTCTTTGCATTTTCATCTTGGTCCGATTGTATTAGTGTAGTACAAGTGTTGATGCATAACACAGAGAGCCTAACAGACCCTGCTTCGCTTTCGCTGCTTTCTGCGGCAATTCCGCGTCCCCCCCGGTGTTATCGTCGAGTGATGTGCGCGTGTATGTGTGTTTTCCCCGTATTGTTTCCGTTTATTTATTTATAAATATAAACGTGTTGTTCAATCGTCGCATAAACGAAAGTAGAATTGTGCGGGATCTTTGTGATCGTGGATCGGGATCGAAAAGGGGGTTGTCGCGCCATCCCCCCGTTTTAGCGTGGATTCACGATCGATCCGCGATCATGCACCGACGTTTTCCGCGTTATAAAGTCGAGGGGGCCCTTTATTTATCTCGATTCACATCGAAATGCTCCCCGTACGCGTCCATCTCTCTCTAACACCTATAGAATCCTATCTGGCGCATTTAGATTTCATTGTGTGAAAGTTATCCGCAAATAGGGCAGGAGGTTTCTAAAAGTAGGTCACATTTCTTAGGGATATACCCAGATTTTTTTTTCTCCCAATTCTCTACGCTATTTTAACGTTTTGAGTTGGTCATAGTGTTTTTTTCTAACTCTATTATTTTGTGTACCACCTTTATTAATATATCTATATAAGTAGGACTAATTTAATATTGATTTGAAAAGGGGAATGTATGAAAATTAACCTTGTTTTTAGTTAGATGAAACGCTGAGAAAAATTAGTTCTATCCTGATGTGCCGTATTTATTTTTGTAGCCACATCTCATAACCTCGTTCAGTGTTACGATTTACAATAAGAAACAGGTGCAAAATTGAATTAAATCGATACACGAGGACTCTCGCTCTCTCTCTCTATATCGATATAACAAGAACGATACAAATATGTTCGATTCCGAAGGCATTGCTATCCATTATCGAAAATAACCGCACGTATACAATATATCACACAACACACGCATACAGTTTTATATGAAACGCAGCAACCTCTCGTTCTACAATCCCGCAGGTAGTTTTGAGTGTTTTTCTGTTTTGTGATACGATCAACGCTGCTGTCAGTCGATTTTTAAAGAGAAAGGAAACGAATCGGGATTTAATAAGAGAATAGATATTGAAGAGATAGTAATAATACACAATGTCTGCGATGAATCAGAGCAACGGTAAGAAGAATAATAGCAGTGGCAGTTCGGCTGTGAATACCCCAGCGAGTACCCCAGTTACGAGTGTAGCAAGCGTCTCTAATGGACAATCCGCAACGCAAACGTCACCCCCACCGAACAATAACGCACCCAAATATGGTGAGTTTTCTTAACGTAACGTAATATTGGTAGCTAACGAGAGCATTTTGAATACGTACATGTTCGTAACGATAATAATAAAACGATTTTTTTATATATACTAAATCACCTATTGTTTTTTTACTTGTATAGAATTTATAAGAGTGCATTAAAATTTAAAATATTAAAGTTAAACTATAAATATCGGAAAGAAATTTATTACACATTTTGCTTCTGTTTTGTTTCATCGAGTCCGGAGCATGGTTTTCCAGATTTTTCAGATGCAAATCCCATTGCAGTTATGTTGATACAGCCTAAACCGCTGCACTGTCTTTCCGTTCAGTTATTATAAAATTATTAATCGATTTTGTCCGCACTTCGATAAGAATTCATTTTTTTTTTTTTTGTGCGAGTCAGTGTTTGACGGATAATTTTCTCAAGTTGGTCGAGATAATATCGACAAGCTTCTAAAAATTTTATCAATGCTTCTGTGCTTTACCCGAAATGAAATAAAAATTAATAATTTTTGCACTGAAAGCTTGTTCTTTTGTTACTCTTAGTGGTTCTATAAATTGGTGCTGGACTACGGTCGTGGGCCTATTTTGACTTCGTAAGGGATAGCCTCCTTTTTGCCTGTCCTTTTCTCACATTTCACCTCGAATATAGCTCTTCATTTTCCAGAACTGCAACATTTATACCACTGTGACCTATTATAGTCCTCCAAACGTCTGAAGAAATCTAGGATTCTTTTAGGAGGCTATTCGAGGTAGTGGAGCCTCTGCTGGGCCATTGTTTCGCAGTGACATATTATGTGTTACATCATTTTGCTATGTTTCGAACAGAATTGGCATTTACCACAATCCACTTTGCCCATCTTCTTCAGGTGGTATCTGAGGAGGGCTGTGGACATGGATGGTGCCAAGATCTCTTCTGTTGAGCTCTAGCAAATTTTGGGGTGTTGAGGGGTCTACACCGTCGAACCAATTACGGTACATATTACAACAGATTATACAGGGTGGTTGGTTTTTCATTGTCTAGCCTTTATCAGCTTTATTATCAAAAATACAAAAAAAATGTTAGAGGAAAACGTTTCTTATCTCGAAATGGTCTATCATATTGCATCATTTGTAATTAGCTCATATTAATCAACTTTAATTTTTTAAATGGAACTCCCTGTATATTTTATGTCAAAATGAATCCTCATTAAATTCTTTGGCATTTGTTTAAAATTTCTCTCTCAAAATTTGTAAAAAATGCGATGCAAGAGGTTGTGGGCCATCTCGAAATAAAAAATGCGATTTTTTTTCTCATTTTTTTGTACTTTTGATAATAAAGCCCTTTAAAGGACGACGATGAAATAAATGGGTTTCTATTAGGAAGAAAGAAGCGAAATTGAAGATGGTTTGGCAGTTCCGAAACGTTAAATTAGTTTAGAGAGTTACCTCTACAGGTTTAAGAAAAATGAAAAGCGAATGACTTCCATTTGTTTAAGGCTGTAAGAAATAAGGGCTTTTTTAGCCTCGTTTTTCCCCCACCTAAGACATGGCTACACAAGAAGACACGTATGTCGTTGGAGGTAATACAGCTGGGGCTTAATATGTGGCTGGATCTTAAACAATAACTTGAGAGCCCCAGAAAATTGACGTGGAGACATCAAAGTCAATGTTCACCCTTTATCGTGATGGTGTTGCTGGTGAGTGGGTGATAGGGATTCCACTTTCGCGAGAAATGCATAGCTTCGCATTTGATGGGGTTGATCTTGTGCCTATATTTCTGCGACCATTCAATAATCTCTGTAGATCGCCAGTCTAGAGAATAAAGAATAAAGGTCGGTAGTAGGGAGCCTTGAGGGACACCAGCATGTATTGGCTGTAGGGGGAGGGCGAGAATTGGTTGTGGGATTTCGGATTTCAAACATAGGCAATTATTTTTATTTATTCATCAATTCTTGCAATCCTTTGTCCTCTTTCAAGGTCTCATTTTTATATTGGAGCGACAACGTTACTTCTAAACTTTATATTTTCGAAATTGTGCTTGTTAGGTGTTCGATCAAAACAAATTTTGTATATGAATGTATTTCACTGTTTAAAATAATACTCCTAATTAAAAAAAAAACGTACGAATTACAATATTTATATTGCCGTTGAAATCTGTATTGTTTTTTTTATTTTGTTTAGTTTTATTATTGCATGTGATAAAAACATAACATTATAAATAATATGCAGCGTTTCCTCAAGGTCGATCAATTCGGCGTACACACAAATAACGTGTAAAAATAATGTTTGCCGCTATTTCTTTCTATTGTGATCTAAAAATAAACGTCGCAAATAGTTGATAACCTTTTTAAATCTTAGAATTTGCCTTAAAGGAAATCGAATTAAATTAATATTACAATCCGAGATTCATTTTTCACATACATGCCTGTTATTGTTATTCAAACTGCTCATTTTAATCATTTGTTTGTTTTAATTCACGTTTCTTATTACAACACCACAATAAAGAAACGCTGCTTTCGTGATATAAACTGAGATAAGACTTAAGGCTCGAGTAATATGATTCACTCGTATATAACGCATTTAAATGAATAAACAGGCACCCTGGTACCCAATCGAATATTCGTCGGCGGTATCTCGGCCAATACAACAGAAGACGAACTGATGCAATTGTTCAACAATTACGGCAAAGTAAAAGCGGCGAAAATCATCCAGGACAGGGCCGGCGTCTCGAAAGGATACGGTTTCATCACTTTCGAGAGCGAGGACGACGCCAAACGTCTGCAGAGGGAAGCGGAGGACATCGTTCTAAAAGAGAGGAAGCTAAATATTGCGCCAGCCATTAAGAAACAGGTAAAGAGATTCAAATTTTCCCGCGTTTTATTCCGCTATCCGTCGATAGATGGCGCTCCAATCATGAGTTTGGCGCGAAATTTGAATGCGTCAATTAAAATTTTTCATTTTTAAATGTGGGATTCGTTAAAATCGTCGTTATAATAATTGTTGCTTCGTGTGGAGATTTCGGTTGAATGTCGAAATAATGCATGTGATAAGTTTTTATGAAGATGGAAGAATGACTGTTGATCGTTTAGATCATTGCGATTGTTATAAGGATGTTGTATCAGTGACTGTTGTAAATATTCTTTTATTTATTTAACTTTGATGTTAGAATAATTTTTTTTTAATTTAATATTTATAGCCGTTTAGTAGAACTTTCGATGGATCTAGTCCTCCGGCAGTAGCTGCTGGAAATCCAGCCCAGTTCTATTTCCAACCTGGCACAATACCTTACTTTCAAAGCGGTGTAGCTTATTACCCACCTCCAACTGCAGCATCTGGCGATCCGAACACTCAGCAACCGCCGATGTATCAAGGTATTTATCTTCAATTTAATTTAATTTAGTTATCGTAGAAGATAATTAATTTTGTTTGTGTCGAAATAGCAGCCCCTTCCGTATATCCAACGCAATCTGGACCCCATCAAACTGCAACTTATCCACCGGTGATATTCCCAGCTCAACCAATGTATATGCCGCAGCAGTATCCAATGCCAATGCCGGTGAGTATTATAATGTTTCGATTTAATTGTGTTTCGATTGTATAATTAACCGATATATCTATATATATATACGAAAGAAATTTACAACCGCAATTTGGTTTCGTTGTAAAATGATGTTTGTTTAGTCCAGCAATTACATATCGGAGGGGCTATATCCAGTTTCCCAGCCTGCGTACGTTTTGCTGGACGGCCTGCAGTACTGAGGGCCCCCTATGTCTCGCTCTGCCCCTTTCTTAAGGTCTGTGCGTGCAGCGCACAATTTATAGAACAGATTTATTTTTGCATGACTATACTGTTTGAATTTTTTTTTTTTTTCTCGAGAAGCATATTCGAACTATATCGAAAGCCCGTTTTACACTTAACAATGTTTATCGTAATATCACTACGTTTGACAAGTTTAGTCATTTAGTTTTTTTTCTTTTAACTATTGCATCTGATGTTCTTGTTGCTTATCTACGATGAATGCAAAGAAATAAAAGTCTGTACAATTATGAAATTACGGAGAAGTTGTTGAAGGTCGGAAGCTATCGTTGAGGAAATTGAGACAATATGGAATTTATCAAATGTTATCAGTGAAGTTGTAGTATTTTTATCTGCGAGAAGTGCAGGACTCGCTTCTTACAATTGTTAAATCGATGCAGATCATACACTCACAATAAAATTTGTCCGAGCTCTATAGTATCCACCCGCAACACCAAAAATAAAATGTGTTGAATCTATACGAAGTCAGATCGTTCTTCTTAAAGTTGCTTTCATCGCACACTTTTTATTGAGATTCGCTTCCATTTCGCTGGATTGGTAGTATCTTTATCGAGATTTTTAAGCAACTAAAAGCACCACTCGATTAAAAAAGATGACAACATCACAATACGAATAAGCACAAGCGACAAACCTGTACAGAAACCCATTTGTTCATCACGTATTAATTTGATAAGTGTAAAACGGGCATAATTACACAGACAGATTTTGAGGAACGAACATATTTATCCGAAAGCGAAATTATCACCCCTTTTAGTTTTATACTTAGATTATATTTTATTTTCCTAATTTCTTTCGTATGTTTTATTTAAAATAAAAAATAAAAACAAAAGAGAAAAACGCTTTTATGCATGTACATATTTAATTTTTTTTTTTGTTTAAATTTAATTCGAAAACGTTTAAAATATATTCTAACGCTTATTTTCCAGTATGAATACAACTATTACCCGAACGGAGCACCCCAATACATGGTGGGCGGCCAGGGCGGTCCCCAATCTCAGGTCCCACCATTGCAACGTCCCGGCAGTCCACCACGACAACCATGCTACGGTCAGCAGTTACAATACAACCCAGAGACCATGTACTACAATGTACCCATGTACGGCACCATGGAGGGCCCCGCACTCTATCAGGACTCCTTGGACATGGCCAACGGGGCCATTACTGAGGTTAGTTAGCCGTGGGAATTGGATTGATTATTTTTATTAGATCGTTTTTGGGCGGTGTTATGTCGGTACGCTTCTGCATGCGATTTTAAAAATAGATTAGATTTTAAATTTTGGAATTGATTGTCACTAAGTTGTTTATACGTGTGCAGGACTCCTACCCACCAATGGACAACGGTGTCCAAGATATAGAACAACATTCAACAACGGGTGGAGTTAATCAGATGGGTGATTTAAATAACGATGAAACACAACAACAACCCATTCCGACACAACCAACGGATACTACAAGGCAATCGAATACACCTGTCGTTTCTTTATTATCGCTGGATCAGCATCAGGAGAAGGATTTCAATTCGATGCAAGGTGGACGTAGGAGGAAAATCAACAATAACACACCGCCCGGAAATAATAATAATAACACGGCTCATAATTTCAACGGTTATACAGCGACGGCGCCACCGTATCCCCCCACAGGACCGTTTTACAGTAACATGTTGCCCCCACCGAATGGGAATAACTTGTACGGATATCCGAATAATTTTAATGCGTTCTATTCGAATCCTCCCAATTCGGGTTATGGGAAGTATCACGGCGGTTTAAATAATAAAGGTGCTCATAATTTAAACGGTCAAGTGGAGCATCGTAATACGTGGACTAGGAAGCGGAAGATCGAGAAACGTAGTAATATCGAGACTGGAAGTTTGTCGAGCCTCCGAACGGATTCGAATTCGTCGGCGAGCATCGTCGACGATACGAACAACAGGAACGACGATAAGAACTTGGTGACGACAGGTGTCGATACACCGCCCCCAGCGCCGTACTCACCCATGACGAATTACCTCCCGAATAACGCGAATAAGATGAACAATTCCAATATGACGAGGTATTTCCCTAGTAGGACCTTACGCGGCGGTCACAATAGTCATAGGAATAGTTACGTACCTTCTTCGTTGAACGCATCACCGAGGAATATGAACAAGACGAACAACAGAAGCGTACCCATAATAAACAGTAACGAACAGAGAAATTCCGAGCCTGTCAGTGTCTTAGTCGGTCAGAATAGTAGTAATAAACCTTCTGTGTCCCAATTCTCTCCGCAGGTGCATGCCGGTGCGAATCAGTCGCAGCATTTCGCTCCGCCGATGCGACGTGGTAGGAGATCCATGCGTCGTAGTGCCCAGGCGATCAACGAGATCGGTGCCGGGGATGCCCCCTTACCCAATTCAGATGTTTCGGACGCTTGCAAGAAACTCGATAGTCTAAAATTGTGATTGGACGACGAACAAAAAAAAAAGTAAATAATACCCGTAAATAACAAGTTATTTATATTAAAAAATAACAAATTTGAATAGAAGGAAAAGACACACCGTCCCTGTTACATAGCCAAAACTATTGCAAACAAAAAAAAATAATGGATATATATATATAAAAAAAAGATATATACAATAATGGAAACGATATGTTGTTGTTGTTGAAATATATATGAAAATTAAATTATATTAAAAAAAAAATTAAAAAGGAGGGTTCCCTGTTTTTTGTATTCGTATTTGAAAGGTACTGTGTGAGTCAAAATTGCTTCAATTCACCCCCACCCTATATTAAAAAAAAATTAAATTAAAGAGAAAACGGTGTTGTTATTAAAAATAAAAAGCAAGAAGACTGTGAAAGTAATATATATTTAAAAACAAAATGAAGTATATGTAATAATAATTTATTTAAATGTTTAAAAAGGATGAAAAAATAACATGCAAGTAAACCATACATAGACACTACTTAAGAAAGGGGTTAATATATATATATTTATTCTAATTAAATATAAAAACTTTTGTAAAGTATTATTTTTTAGCAAACCAAAACGAAAATCCTGTTATTTGTATGAAACGCTTTGTTAATTTTTTTTTTATTTGCGACATGCGAACTGTTTGTTTGTGGGTTATCTCAGTACTGCTGCGTAGTTATCGATTAACTTTCGAAATGTTATGTTTTGATTTGTATCGATAAGAAATTCCAGTTTCAAATTTCTGTTTCTTTCAACTTCAGATTAAAAGATTCAAATTTTAGTAAATATACTTCACAAGAACTCCACCCGAATTGCTCTCGACTTGATCATAAATGTCTTAGCGCAGACTTCATGTTTCAACCGACATGTTTCAATCTCGCTCCTTATATTTGTTTCATTTTTCTATCGATAATCGATTTACTTTCAAAATGTCTTGTTTCCGAACTGTTTTGTGTCTTGACTTGTACCAATCGTAAATTCCATTTTTCGATGTTAAATATATTGTTTCGTTTAGTATACATATTAGCATGCATGCATTATGCAGAATAGACGAGACATTGTTTCTTTAACAATTCCATAATTCTTGTTTATGTTGTATTAAAAGATTCAAATTTCAGTAAATATACTTTAGGAGAACTCCACCTGAATTGCTTTCGACTTGTTGATAATAAATGTCTTAACGCAGACCTCAGTTGCGATAATGATTTATTTTTTCCTTCATATTATATTTGATTAATCTTGTTCGTTTTTATTTTTCCTATCGATTATCGATTAACTTTCAAAATGTTTTGTTTCCGAACTGTTTTGTGTCTCGACTAATATGTTTAAATTGAAATTTATAAATTATACCAATCGTAAATTCTAGTTTCCGATCTTAATGTATTGTTTCACACATTAGATTATTCCTTTAACGATTCCATAATTAAAATTAAAATTTCACTAAAGATTATTCGAGACTCACCGAATTGCTATTGATTTCTTAGTAAGCCTTTAACACAAGTGAACTGCATGTCTCAAGCTCGAACTAAAGCAAAATTTAACTCGAAGTAGTTCGATTGTACTCGTTCTGTTGTACAGTTTTCGATACGATACTATAATGTTTAGATTTACGGTTTCTTTTTTGGGTTAATCTCTGATGTTTCTTCGCTATATAATTTACCATTTCCTAATACGTCGCAGCTGCAGATTATACAAAATTAGTTTTCCGAAACACAATTTCCTTAACGTTGAAAACATAAAACCTAAATTACAATGTTCTGTCTTGATATTTTCCTTGGAATGATTAAATTTACAGTAAGCAGCAGGCAGAGGTAATTTGTAGAACAAATGGCAAAATATATAAATGTATATTAAAAAAAAAAAAACTGAGTATCTACATAAATGACAATACAATAATGTTGTTATAAAAAAGATATGACATGATTCGCTAGTTAGCTATATAATAAATGTTATATAATACATGTATAAATATATATACAGAGTTGCCATTTACTTCAAATCTCTCTTTGTTTTTAAATTTAAAAAATAAAAAATGAAGCTCTTGTTCAGTACTGTGCGTACGTGAGCCACCTTTTTGTTTGTCTTTTTTGTGTATAGATAACAGAAGTAAATTTAGATCGTAAGTTATTATTACCTTATTATTTATAATACTGTATATATATAGTAGTAAAAAAAGAGATAAAAGTATATATATATATATATAATAGAAATATATTTAGTCGTAAGCATTGTATATTATTATTATGTAAAATGAAATACGTCTAGCATCGTAAGGATATAGTTGTTTAAGAATGGGATCGCAGTAAGCTGTTGTTTTGTAATAATAATACTGCGTGATCGATCGTAGAAGAAATGTTTCTGTTACGTTCTTTATTTTTTGTTTCGCTGTTTTCCTTCGACTTCTTATTTCCATTTCGACAAAATGTTTTTGTAAAAAAAATTGTTAACGTTATTGCTTGTCTAATTTATATTTAAAGTTACTCGATCTAAATCAAAAAAAAAGAAAACATTTCTGAATAAATTTAAAATGATTAACGTAGAAAGCACTCAATTTGTGTTCGAATTCATGTTCCTCTTTTTTCTTAATTTAAGTATTACAATGTTATAAAAGAGACACTTTCCGTATCCTTTTTTTCTCTCTCTGATGATATCGAACATTTTTTATAACGCCTTTCGATAAATGGCCTAATCGTAGTTCTGCTGATGATATAACGATGAAAAGATGTACTTGTATTTAGACTTTTTCTAAATATATATATCGTATAGCTGGTTATAGGAGATAATCTAATTAAAATATGATAATCACACACATACGCAGCAGAAATTCAATTCAAGATTATAACAAGAAAAGGGATTATCGTAAACAACATCAATAAACTGTCAATATTATTATATCGACAAGACAAGAAAAGTGAGTTACGTATCGAGAAAATGATTTATATTACTCTATATAGAATATATATTTAAAATGATATTGTTGAGAATATTACGTAAGGGTGTAGTTTGTAATATTTAAACTAAATTTTTCATTTTGTAAACATTCGATAAAAAAAGAAAAAAACAAATTGGTTGTGTCTATAATATGTGAAAGTCAATTAGTTTTGGAAGATTTTCAAATTAAATGTTTTTTGGTAAGAATAGTGTACGGTGTTACGGATTTTGTATTAATTTCAGTCCCCGATCTCTGTTTTTGAGTATTATCGACTAAAATTACTACAAGATTCGAATCGAAATTGACAAATTCTTTTGCTGGCCAAAAGTGACTCTCCTGTTATGTAGAATTTAGTCGAAACGTTTTAGAGGAAATATTTTTTTAATAACGAAAAATACATTTGTTGTTGCAGTTTTTTAAAACAAAAACAAAACGTATATATAATTAAAAATATTTTTCGCCCCTTTTTCTTTACGGGAATCAATTGTTTAACACGATGATATGAGATATTTTGCGACACCCTGTATAATGTTGATGAAAAGGGGTGAAAAAATGAAATAAAATGATTAAAAAAAAAATAAGTGAGAATTCGCTCAGTGCTGCCATGTTATTAAATGTAAAATATTCTATATTATTATAAATAGAAAAAAAAAGAGAAAATGAAAAATTTAATGATATACATAATATGTATTTCCTGTTAATTTTTTATCTAAAGCGAAGTAACTAGATCTTGTTCAGCATTAAGAGTTTGTGTGCTCCGTTTTCTTTTAACCAAAAACTTAAGCTTAAGAAGAGGAGATTTTTAGGCTGTGACCTTGCTAAAATAAACTTGAATTCAAAGCGAATATCAACGGAGCCTAAAAAAAAATTCTTTTTAACTTGCTTTTATATCGTTGCTGAAATTATATCTCCTATATTACAAACAAAATGGATAAAATAATACACGAATGACAAAAAAATAATAATGCCGGAGTTCCAAAGATTATTTAGTTGTATAAGTCGATTAATTTCAATAATAGAATCTTCGCTGAAAGTTGATGCTTCTATTATTAAAATATTATCGGTTTTCATTAAATAACACGTTACAATTAATTAGTAGTGCTTAGAATTATAAATTGTATGTAATGTAAGTATGTAGTTAGGATATAATATTGTATTTATTTATAAATATATATATATAAAATAAAACAGATGATATAAATATTATTAAAGCGTAGATTTAAGGATTTAAACGGATGAGAATTTTAATAGAATGTATACCCTTATCAAAGTTCTCATTAAAAGTTTTTAGGTCTTTTTAAACGAAAGACATCGGATAAACATGATAATGATCTTAAAATAGTAAATTTTAATGCGAGACTTGCAAAATCCCAACAGTAACAATTATTTCAGAGCAATATTTGATGAAATTTTGTCAATTTTTTTTCGTGTACATACATATAGGACAAAAATCAATACGATTTAATAATAATGAATCATAAAAATTAAGTAATAAATGCGACAAAATAAAGTAGCTATCGTATATATTAAAAAAAAAAAAAGTGAGATCGAAACAAATATTGTAATAAAACAAATGCTCTATTACGGTTGTGCAGAAACATAATATCCGTATATCGAATATATTCCACGTATTCATTTATATTTAAAAAAAATAAATCGATTACTGTTTTATATTCATATACGCATATTGAAAATATAATATTTTAGATTTTTAGGCTATATTAATAATATAATGTTACGATAGGGTACGTATTATTTAAAAACAAAAAAAAAGATTGTAGTTTCCAGAAAATAATATAACGGAATGGTCTTTTTCTGTAATTCTATAATAATAATAAAAACGTTGATACGATTAAGATAAAAGGGCATTCCGATTTAGTAAAATACAGAAATAATAAACATAATATTTAAAAATTAATATATTACTCTTTTAGTAATAATATTTATTATTAAGAGACAATGTAAAAGTGAGGTACGGCAAGCCAAAACTCTTGTGATAGTCCCCCCCTTTGTTAACTTTCCCTATTTTGAAGTAATAACTTAAACGTAAAACACAAAAAAATTAAATGGAATTATCGCAGAATATTGTGTTCTCGAGGAACGAAAGAATAAAGAATGCGGTAAACTTAAAAAGGTAAATATTCCCTACATCTTCGCTCTCAAAAAATGGAAATAATTATAAACGTATAGGGTTATACAGTATAAGATTATTGTATACTGCGTTTCTTTTTAGACTCTGCATCTTTGAAAAAGATATCATCAACGGAACATGTGTATTATCTCGGATGTGGGTTCTCTTCTTTACGTGATGATTATCGATGTTGATTTCAAAGCTGTGAAGTCACCCCTTTTTTCTTTTTTTTTAGTATTATCGAAATAGATAATATATTATTATTAACTATAATACATTAAAAAAAAAAACGACAAAAAGAAGAACATGTAAAAATATGCAATATCCTAGGAAGTAATGTAATATATATAATAAAGTAAAAAAAAAAAATAAACAGTGAGACCTATTTATTAAAATATGTTATATATTAAAAATAAGGCTATGTACAAATTATCTCAGATATACAATAAAAGAAATTTAAAATACTCAATTGTGTTTTTCTCGAAATAAAACAAAATTAAAAAATAATAAAACAGATTTATTAATAAAAACTATTAAATACGTGATCCAAAATTTATACAAATTTATAAAAAATACTGACATATGATTATCAATCTCGTCTAATTTGTCTTCGATGTTTCCATTGCTTTAATTCCTGCTTAACTAACCGTATTAAAAACAACAATGCTAACGCATCTGCTGCCATTAACATATAAAACACACTTTGCCAGCCGTATTTCTTCAAACAACCGGCTAGTAATGGCCCAACTGCAGCACCTATAGATCCTGTCCCATCGATAATTGCAGTCACCGTAGCTAAAGCTTTGGAGTTCCCTTCCAAACTCGAATGTGTACCTAACTCTGCAGAAACTGCAGTTGTTATCAGAGCGTAAGGTCCATTCACCAAAATCCCAACGATGATCAATAAGAGGATATTCACTGTGATACTAACCGAACCGAAATGTAAATACACAAACATCTAAAACGTTTTAATATAAATTAAACATAATCATTAATATATTCGATTATATCACCATCGGAGCAGCTCCCCATAACATTACGACACAAGTCGTAGCTGACATTCCACTATAATCACTTACGACACCAGCTAAGATAGCACCGACTATACCACCGACATCGAATAAAGTTGAAAAATCTGCACTCAACGCAGCTCCCATCTCAGCTAAATTGAATTAAATTAATCATTTAATAATAATAATGATGACAAAACCTTACTTGATGATTTTACATATAAAGGTAACCAATATAGGAATGTATAACTAACGAGCTTCGAAAAAAATAGACACGATGAAAATTCGATAACACCTGGAATTCGACAAGCACCGATGAATCCGATAGCTTGTTCCGAGTCTTCTTGTTGTTGTTTAGATAGGAGATAACTCCGCTCTGTTAATCTTCGTTGAATTTCCTGCAAATAATTTGTAAATCGGTATAATAATCCTGATAAGTACGAGATATACATCGACATGCACATTTATCACTGCACTAATATACCCTGGTTAAGCAAGCACTTACAAAATCTTGTGTAGTAGCATAATATTTTAAATGATCCTAGAATTAATAAAAAAAATCAATGTTAGTTTTGATTTTAAATCGAAACACTACAAACAATCATTTTTTAAATAAAAAAAAAGATTAAAGAATACCTGCTCTCCGATAAGTACTTCTGTATCGTCTGTTTCCGAACTTTCTCCTGAAGGTGGTTCAATATTTGCAGCACGATTCTCCAACACACGATAAGGATTCTATTCAACGGAATAAAAATTAAATCAACGTAATTACAAAATAATACAATTATTTACATTGTATCGTTTATTTCCTCGATCTGGAGGTATACAACCGACATCCGTAGGTCTAACGACAAGAAATAGGAATATGATGAAGCCAACCGCTCCGATTATGAAGCCCGGAATGATAAACGATAAAGACCAATCGGTTTCGACATATTTTCCAGCGATAATTGATCCTAGAATATTCCCGATGCTCGTATGCGAATTCCATATTCCGAATATTAAACCGCGTTTACTTTTCCCAAACCAATTCCCAACAACTGTCACAACTCCAGGCCAACCGGTAGTTTGCGCAATACCAGCCATCGCCTGAAATTAAGAAAATCATTACGACTCAATTTATAATTCGAATTTAAAAATTTTATTACCTGCATGAAGAGTAAATAACCGAAATTATGGATATTATACGTCTTAGCGATACCAAATAAGTAGCAAAAGATGCCGGAAAGTAACATTCCTATTGATAGGAAATATCGTAGATTGATCCGTTCAGCTATAAATCCTGAGGCGAACATAGCGATGGCATAAGCGAATAAAAACGCTGAATCTAAAGTTCCCAATAAAGCGTCTGCATCCGAATCGTCTAAAATCGTTTATTAAAGCGGAAAATTTTATAAATATATGGTTTTAAAATTACCGAAAGGTGCCCAATCGCACCAGGTGTTAATTTCACTCGGTGGTACATCGGTGCTCGGAGTTAATTGGCTGCAATTCTGATATAATACTGCTTTTACGACTGACAAAGGTTTCCGACTTAAATGATAGGACATATAAGCGAAATATGTCAGAACTAATACACTCGACCTGTAACTAATTGTTTCGTTAGCATATTCGTTTCACATCGTTAAAATTAAAATACTTACTACCATTCTCTATTGAAATGCAACCTTGGACAGCTATCGGTTAGCTTTTGTAATAATTTAACACCAATTGGGATATTATCACCGAATGAGCTCATTGTTGACTATTGTTTATTGTGAAAGGTCCAGGTCTATCTAATCTAAATACTAGAAAAATTAAATTGTTGGCACAAAATTTTTAATAATATAACCTTAAAACTTACCTTATTTACGCGAATATATAAATTCTGCATACATCTTTGTTAGATTCGCGAACTCCTTTGTGTAGTTACGAACGTTTGAAACGATTAGAGTTTGATAAAACACGAAATTGATCAGCAAAACATGATTACATCCATCCAGCTGTTCAATCCGAATTCACTCCATTACGATTATAATGAAGTTAGCCAAGAATTGTGTTGACTACTGTAAAAATTCTAATTACAATTTCGCTGATTTTAATATCCAAGGAATAAAAAATTATATAAAATAAATACGCAGAGGTCAAATCCGCTGGGATTAGATGTAATTTTAAAAGGAAATATGAACGAGACACGATAATATATCTCGTAAAATCACCCAATTAATGGTTGTTTATCAATTAATAATAACTGTAATAAAGTATGTTATCTCAAAATTCCTATTTTTTTTTATACACAATAATTAAATGCGATTAAACTAAAACGATATTAAAATAAACCTAAATTTTAATTTAAATTAGAATAAATCGAATTAATAAGATTGATAATAGATGACGCCAAAAAAAACAAAAGCGAAACGCATTTAAATATAACAGGCGTTTAAAAATTTAACATCATTTTTGCAATATTTCACCTTGAAACGATTATATTTTCCCGCAATTTTTGATATTAAACCATAAAATTAGTGCGGGGGAACATTTCTAGCGCTACGCTGCAAGAATTTCCGAAAAATTCCTGAACATTTTCAACTTTAAAAGTTAGCGTCCTTTCCGGAATGGGTTGGCGGCTTTCGTCCGGTCTCACCCGGTCAAGATTCGTATACGAACCCCCCTCGATAAACAGGTATGTAATTTTGATTTAATTCATTTTAAATCAGTCTAATAATCTATAAATAACTTTAAAATCTAAACGTCATTAATGTGACGCCCTTTTTAGCATTGTTTTAAGGGCATATTTCTATATAAAACTATTTTGATGAATTTTTTTCGACATCGTCAAAACAACGTCAGAAACACGTCATATCATGAAAGTATATTTAGTATCCTCGTGAAGGCGATTAAATATTCCTATCCACAAATAGGATTAGCTTACGACATCAGTTACAGTCTTTAAAGTCATGTCACCGAGGGCTGTGACGTAATTTCGTCATTTTTACATCAGTTTAACGTCAAAATATGTACTATATTGATGATTTTTTTTCGACATCGTCAAAACAACGTCATATCATGAAAGTATATTTAGTATTCTCTTGAAAGCGATCAAATATTCCCATATCCACAAATAGGATTAGTTTACATCAGTTGCAGTATTTAAAATGATGTCACGGGAGAGGCTGTGACGTATATTTCGTCATTTTTACATCAGTTTAACGTCAAAATAACATCTTTGTAATCAAATTTTTGAAATAGCACCTAAATACAGGGAATCGGAGGATTTTTTTACGTAAGTACATTTGTTTTCATTGTAACGTAGCTAACGATGCAATATACGCATTGCTTTGACGTCATTTCAAGATGCAACCAGCGTCACAGTATTTCCAAGGCTTTCTCAAAAGAATTGCTAATATCTATGTATTTAATAAATATAGCTGAATCAATTCAGAAGAAATAAATTTTCAGGGCGGGGGGGAGGGGGGAGTGTTGTGATTATAATCTCTTGCGATAATTCATATTATTTATTCAATAAATAAACGTTAGATGGCTTTGAAAACGAATTTAATGACGTTATAGCTCGATTGTTTTTGTTAGGAAGGTTGCAGAACCGTCAGGCGTGGAGAGTTTAGCGATTAAAAGGACGATTAGGGGATTGTTTAGTTAAATGCCTGAATAAGATCGAGTTTGTAAGCGGTAAATTGATAAATTTTCATACATTTTATCTAATATATAATAGAGTTTTGATTTTAAACGAAATAAATTTGATAAAATCGCTGCGTAATTATTATAGACGGATAGAGATATCAAGATGCTGTTTTGATTGAAATTTCAGTAATTTAATGTAGTTTAATGGTATTAATATAACAAATAGCATCGTTATATATTTTTTTGAAATTCGGCCAAATGCGTGATCGCCACACAAAGAAAAATGTATAAAATGCCTCATCAAATAAGCTTTAAAATATTCAGATCGGTTAAACGGTTTTTTTTCCCGTAGCTCTACGCCTAACAGTTTCCGAGATATACAGCCAATCGTTACCCTTATTGAATCACCCGGTACATACATATTTGGAAGTCCATCCATTTAACTAAAGTATTCCAATTTGCGGTGTTAATACAAATAAAAACAAACGATAATCCGTTCTGGGATGACGTCAATCGTGTACGTCGAATAGGGCGCTATCTATCGGCAATATTCGGTAATACAACGGTCAGTGCAGTAGATTCCTTGTGTGATCATGACTTTAGTTCGTCGGGCCAGTCTGTGAAGTAGTAGAGTGAAAAACATAGTTTAGTTGCGAAAAATGTCGGGAAAAACATTTCCAGTGGAGAAATTAGTGCGCGTAGGATATTACGAACTAGAAAAGACAATAGGGAAAGGGAATTTCGCCGTCGTAAAACTAGCAACACATATCGTTACGAAAACTAAGGTAAAATAAATCACATCTACTATATACAAGGCGAGAGACGACCGACTATAATATACTATCTAATATTTTACTACTGTACGTCTCTATTGTCATTATTCGAGAGATAAATGTCACGGTTTCACGTGAACGATGTTATATTCCGCATTCCTCGCCGTTTATTTTATCGATACAGTCGATTTTACGCTACCGAAAAAGAACTGTGCGATAATCGTAAGGATTTTGAGAGGTTAAGTCTGGAGCTGTCGCTATTGTCCGAAGCAACTTTTCGGGATGAACCACAATCGTGAATGACATTTACATTGTTTACCTAAACAGAATATGCGATTTAAGATAATTTATTATTTTTTTTGTTGTTGTTAGTTTGTCTAACATGTTTGAGACCGCAGATTTAGATTTTAGATAAATTGAGGAAAAAATGGATTTTTATTTTTCGGTCAACTTATCTTTAATACGATTTATACATTCATGATAATAAGTTATTATAGTTGTAATATTAATGTCAATTCGGATTTTTCTTATTACGTTTCAAGGACGTTCAATTTCTTAAGGCTACGTATGTGTCTGTTCGTAGTACGTTGTTGTGGAAAAGAAACGAGTTTTTTTTTCGCTTTTCGAAGTAATATAAAAACGAATTGAATGATAGGTATATGAAATTTGTGCGGGTAACACGGATAGTATTTTTTTATAGTGCGATTAAATTTTTTTTTTTTAACGCGTTGGTCCTATTATAGTGATAAATCAAATGTAACTGTCATTGTGTTTGTTTGTTTTGATTTATTGACACTTCAAAAATTAATCTTGAAGTTTGTAAAGGAGCGAGAAGAATCTCACTTTAGTTGCTGTCCTTTCATATTTGAAGTCTAAATTCCTCAATCTGGGAATTACCAATTTCTGTTCTTTAGCAGCAACAGGTCTTTAAAAAAAATATTAGAATTTGAAGCGAAGGACATACGAGGGAGCGTTTTTATATTCGCGGAATACATTTTTCACATCTTTCAATTAATTTATTTATACCCTCATAAAAAAATGATTTCTCTTTATCTGCAAAATACGCCGAAACTGCCTCCTTGACTTCATCATCGGCAGTAAATTTTTTTCATTTTCGGAAACAGGTAATAATCACTCGGGGCCAGGTCTGGGCTGTAGGGTGGGTGATTCACAATTTCGAAGCCCACTTTATGCAGGGCAGCTAACGCAACGCGGCTCTTGTGGACGGGCGCGTTGTCGTGCAAAAGCAGCACACCTTTCGTCAATTTTCCCCGTCTTTTCTCTTTAATGGCTCCTTTTAGTCGCTCTAATATTGTAGCGTAATATTCTCCGGTTATAGAAACACCTTTATCTTTACAATCAATCAACAATATTCCTTCCGAGTCCCAAAATACCGTTGCCATGAGTTTCCCAGCTGATTGTGACACTTTAAATTTCTTGGGAGGTGCTGTGCCCTTTTTATGCCACTGCATGGGGTCTTGTTTGGACTCAGGTTCATAATGATGTCCCAGTTTTGTTCGACTCAATACACCATCCTTGTCTTCATTACAGAGGTCTTAAAATGTACGCGAACACTCTACGCGCTGTTGTTTTTGCGGCGGCGTGAGCATTTTCGACACCCATCTTGCGCTGACCTTAGACATGCCGAGATGATCGTGTAGGATTTTAAAAATTGCTGTATCGGATACTCCAATCATTTCTGCGAGTTGTTTCTTCTTTAGTCGAGCATCTTCGAGTACAATTTCTTCAACTTTTTGGATAAGTGCTGGACCTCAATGCTCCTGCCCGGCCTCGGGTCGTCTTCAAGGGATTCCCTTCCTTGTTTAAATAAACTATGCCATTTGAGTACACCATGCTGGTTTTTCCTGGACAAGAGTCGCCGTAAACCAATGACATCTCATTCATTATGGTCGCGACTGATTTTCCTTGTAAGGAACTTTATAACGGAACGATATTCGATTTTTTCCATATTTCACTTTTCACTCCTGATTATGTTACTTAGTTGACGATAGCTCAAAGACTAACTGTCTAATAACAATGAAACTTCGTATTTATACTAATTATAAGTCGCTGCACTGGCTACGCCCACAATGCCCCTAATCACCCCCCTATAACCCACTCATTCCGCGAATATAAAAACGCTCCCTCGTAGCTTCAGTTTTATTTAAATTTATTTGAGCAATTGGAGCTTTTTGGTTGTATACATTCTGCCCCATTTGGGTAAAAAAATTTTGCTCCTAAATCAGCTTTACATACTCGTGTGACTGTAGTGATCATCAGACCACCCCCTGCCCACAAAAAAAACGCGATTAGTTTCAGCGAGTTCGGATTTTAGCACCTTTAAACATGATCAGTGCTGGTAGAGCCTTGCCAGTACTTTTTTTTAGCTGCCTGTTAAAACCACCTGAAACACGACAAAGAGCTTTTCCTGTACTTTCAATACCTCTAATCCTACTTCCTAGGACTTGTTAGCATTAAATAGGAAAAAAAAAACTGCCTTGTGACAACAAAACTTGTGAACTAGCTCCTGGTCCAGTTTTTTTTTTTTGGGACTGCACGGGCAGAGGAACCGTACCGACTGGTCAAGAGTTAGCAGCGAATTCGGATCTGACAAAGGCTTTGATGCTGCCATTCCCAACATGTAGGTCCTAGACTTACAAGTGCTCCCTCACTGGCACCTCTTAACTAATTTGTCAGGCAGTTCATTACCTCTGGGGCCCATCTTAGCGTTGTGTTGTGATGTTCCACCAGTTTTACGAGAATCTTATGGCACTTTACGCTCAGGTCTGGATTCCTGATATTAATTAATTAATACGTGATGACTCACTTCTTGATACGAAATTGTCTTTAAATGGAGTCTTCAATAACCTTGACTGATAACTAATTGTCACAGTTCAATTTTACCACAGAGAAGACCCTAACCTAAGCTACTATCAAAATTTGATGACCCCCCTGAACTCCCACTCATTTTTAAAGCAAAGAGAGCAAGCACATGCAAGCAAGCTTATGATATAGGATCATCTTACCTTATTCAGGTTTTGTCTGGAAATTTGGAGGTAATTGCATGTAAAGGATTGCACAGAGTTGTTATTAAACGATCAATTACTTATCACGAATAGTAGCGCGAAGCCAGACTTATCAGAATTAAATACAGAACCGCCTGTTGCATCAGCTAAATCCTTTCTTCATTTTTAAAGGTTTCCGGGAAGGATGGAGTCAACGGGGCATGATTGGTCGTCCTAAACGTTTGTCTAATTGTCTGATTCTGAACATTAATTTGTGTTTTTCTTCGCTTAAGTAATGTAGAATTTTTTGGTTGTTTCCTGGGGAGGGGTTGGTAAGGGTGAAATGATGAGATAGAAGGAATCATGAGGGGCGAGGGTTTCATTCATTTTATTCGCCCCTCACCCTTCATTCCCTCCTCCCTCTCTCCACCTTTCCCCTCGCCAGTTTGCTTTATTTCTGACTCGTTAAAGTTGAATAATTTTGATCAAATTAGGACTTTCAGAATTTTTAAATATCAGCTTTGGTTTCCTTTTATTTGAGGTTTGAGGATTTATATTGTCTTCACAGCCGGTAATACCGATTCGACGCCATTTTTTGTTTGTTTTTTTTTCGAATTGCGATTGGTAATTGGAAGATTTTGATTGATTAGATTTGTTCGGTGGTTTTGGCGCATTTTCAGTTTGGATTATGTTTGGCGATACGTATTTAGAACTGTTCAGAATTTTTGTATTGATTGGAATCTAGATTTTGCAGATTCTGGAGCTCAATTTTGTCTCATTTCCGTTTGGTCAGCATTGATTACATTTTGGTCGAATTAGAGACCGCTTGGGACAGCTTCTGCTCATCATTGAAGTATCGTTTTTCATTTCATCGTGTCACCTTGTTTCGACTCCATTCTGGTGAGCGTAGAGGTTTACTACAGAGATCCCAAGCAGCATTTATAGTCGTTGCTACGTCCCAGCGACTGTTGTTGGGAATTGTAAAATTGTGGTTACTAATGACGACAACGTTATTGCCACGTTTCCATTACGTGCCAACGACCAAAATGGGAAACATTTTGAAGGTGATAGCTACGTAAAAATTACTACCCCGCTACTTATACCGCTACGTCGCAGTTACGTTCCAACTAAGTGGCGGCGTGGTCATCGCTACTTTATAAGATTTCGTTTCTTTGCTTGTCGTTTTCGCCTCTTTCTCTTACCTACAGTACAAAGTAAACAGTAGTACAAAGAAATTCAAAACGCTTAAAAAAATTCTGTCAAAGGTGATGTTGATAGATTGCCATATCAAAATATATGTTTTACAATTTCTTTTTTCGGGAAGACAATAAAAAAACTGCATGAAATTGGTGAAAGGTGTTAAAATGTTTTTCTAACCTTACAGAAATTACTGCATAGTAGTATTGGCAGAGTGGGAAGTAAAAGTTACTGTGAAGTAGTTTTCGTGAGTAGCGAGATAATTAATTTCACCTTAAATATTACACACACAGTTCCATAACTTTGAAGGAATTGCAAAAGTAGAAACGACGTTGTAGTTACTTTCAACGCTACCATAAAGTAATAAAAACTTTGAAGTGAAATATTAGTAACAAAACAACGTTACTGGGACTATTGAATATCACTTTAAAGTTTGTGCCACCTTAAAGTTATTTTATTATAGTAACAGTCCCATTCCAGAAACTTCAAAGGCTACCTAGAAGTACTGAAACTATTAAGTTGCAAATTGTAATAATAATAATTACATAATTACCAAAAAAGTTTAAATAAAAGTAGGAAAAACTAGAAAGTCGTTTTTTTAGTGATATTAACGTAACAACGACTTGTCTGAAGTTCCGATCTCGGTTACCGATACTTTGATGCTGCTTGCGATGACCTTGAACACTGTAATAAATGATAACTCGATTTTTTTACTTCAAGGTCATTTTCTGGTGAGATATCCTCCTCCTGCTTATCGTGCGGATTTTTTTAATGACTGCTAAACATGATTTTGTTTGAATTTCATCCCTACATAGTCATGAATGTCAAGGGTGGAGCCGGGGGTGGCTCAAAATGACACGGATTTCGTTGCGATTTCATCTTGTTGCAACCACAATTGTAGCTAGTTTTCCAGCATTCATTTTGGTAAAAAAAGGACCTTTCTATGTTTGGAGAGAGAGAGGGAATTCGATAATTCGATTTTCATAATAAAGAATTGGAACTATGAAGCTCATTTTGCATGATATTATTTGCAGCGCCATCTATTCTCAAACGATCGATCTACTGGAATTATCTGTCCCAGTTTTGTGTTTAATCACAATCGATCCGATTAATTTAATTCGTGTACAGAATGGTTTAGGACCGCTGTAAAATTTAATGAATATTCCAATAATTACCCGATACTCATTACATTGTAGAAGTGGATAACGAACTCGTGTATTTTTCCCCCTCATCTATCATTGCTTATATTATATTATTATTACTGATAATGTAGATAAGATAGACTTTGTTTATCCTCCTAAAAACTGAAATTCGTCAAGATCAATAAGCTTGGAAATTCGCGCTTCGTAATCTATAATATTTTGCGTGTGTGTGACCTTGGCACAGAAAAAAATAAAATAAAAAGGATCGTATATGTGTATATCAAAATTGGGACACCTGTTTTTCTTTCATTTCGAGCTTAAAATGAAATTTAAGTTTAACGGTTTTTACGTAATGTCAAATTTATAAACTTGATTTTACATTTCTATTGCTAATACAGTTTTTTTTTTTTGCAACCGCAAAAAAAAAACCTCAAAGGTCAAAGAATAATCGTAAAATTTACTATTCTGTTGTGTCGAATAATGCTGTGAATAAACGATTCGATGCGTGTACAGTAGTTCGAATAAATGACCGGAATTTTGGCGAAATTAGGAAAAAGGAATCTCTCCACTTACGACCTTGACTTTATCATATGTTGAATTAGCACAATATAATAAGTGATAAGACCACCTGATAACGACACCTGGTTCACATAGGGTCTCCTCGTGCACGGCTTAGACTTACACACGAGCTATTTCTGAGTGGGGATGTAGTAATAAGTGACGATCGTATCTACTGAGGAAGGATTTTTTTTTCATCACATAATCACATGATGCTTATCGTCGCTTAAATAAATAGCGATGTTATGAACTCAAAATCCGTTATATTGTAATATACGTACTACGTCAAGGTTAGAGACTTCTTGATACTTATGAATTATTGAAAATATTTACAATGTTGCTAGTTTTAAAATAATACGCTTGAAGTGTAAAATAAATAAATGAAGAAGACGTTTATAATTTATTTAATGTTGGAATAATTAACTCAAATTCAGGGTGTGTTCGGTGAATTATGTTTGACAGTGTATTTTCTGCATTTTAATCGAAGATTTTCGAGAGCGCAGGTTTTCGCGACCGTCGTTTGAAGTCTTCCAGGTGCTTCTTAAGCTAACAACATGATCAACCCCGTTAAATAATCGAAATTTAACTAATTTAATACGTCCATTCGAAAATTACAAAAATCTGGATGGACGATTATAATTAAACGGTACCCAAGCAGCATTTTTAGTCGTTGCTACGTCCCAGCGACTGTTGTTGGGAATTGTAAAGTTGTGGTTACTAATGACGGGAACGTTATTGCCACGTTTCCATTACGTGCCAAGGACCAAAATTGGGAACATTTTGAAGGTGATAGCTACGTAAAAATTACTACCCCGCTCCTTATACCGCTACGTCGCACTTACGTTCCAACTAAGTAACTAATTTCACCGTCAATTCATATAATAGAAATAATATTTGTAGGTTTAAGGAAATATATCTACACATTGAGCTTTTCCAAAGAAATTCAAAACGCTTTCTGTCAAATGTGATGTTGATTTGAAAAATTAAACATCTCAAAATATATGTTTTACAATTCTTTTTTTTCGGGAAGACAATAAAAAAATGCATGAAATTGGTGAAAGGTGTTGAAATGTTTTTCTAACCTTTCTCCTAATTATAGGAATTCAGTTTCGCTTTAATTGATCTTTTTCTTATGATATTTTGAGGATACTTTAATTGTTGTACAATTTTACAGAAATTACTGCAAAGTACCATTGGCAGAGTGAAAAGTAAAAAATTACTGTTAAGTAGTTTTGGTGAGTAGAAATAATTTCAGTAAATATTACAAAATAACAACAAAAGTTCGTAGTTACTTTCAATGCATGAATAAAAACTTTGATGAAATATTAGTAACAAAACAACGTTATGACTATCAAATATCACTTTAAAGTTTCTGCCACCTTAAAGTTATTTTATATAGTAACAGTCCCATTCCAGAAACTTCAAAAGCTACCTAGAAGTACTGAAACTATTAAGTTCCAAATTGTAGTAATAATAACTACATAATTACCAAAAAAGTTTAAATAAAAGTAGGAAAAACTAGAAAGTCGTTTTTTTAGTGATATTAACGTAACAACGACTTGTCTGAAGTTCCGATCTCGGTTACCGATACTTTGATGCTGCTTGGGTAAGGAGTTTTGAAAAACCTTTCTGGGATTTGATTGAGGACTACATGGATCACGTTTTAAAAATATTTTTGTTATACAGAGTGATCGAATCAAACTTGTTTTTTTTTTAATGGAACACTCGGTATTAGAATATTCCAATCGATTTTGCTATAATAAATACAAACAATTTGATGTCACATTAGTTGGGTCTAAAACCCTTATTTACGGAGGGAAAAGTGATTAAAACGCTTCAATGTCGTCCATTTTATACCAAAACCGGAAATGAATATTAAAAGATTATTCACCATTATACAGGGCGATCGAATTTTGTAAATCCAATTCGGACTTACTTTTTTCAATTGGAACACCCTGTATATTATTTTTCAATGTTAAAGAGCACTTTATTAGCTGTCCAAAAATACCACACATTTACCCTTTAACTGATGGTTTCTAAACAAATTGACTGCAAGGGTTTTTCGAAATTCCTCATCAAACTCAAACTCGACGTTTCGCCACGAATGTAAGCAGCTCCTTCAGTAGCTAAACTGGATGTGGGGCGCCAGAAAGTTACGATAACTCGATTTGTCAATCACGTTAGAGGTTAAAACCTTTTGACGGTGGCCAAAATCTGGATAAGGGGCGCCAAAAACTCACGATAACTCGACGTGTCAACCACGCTAGAGGCGAAGATCTTCTGTCAAACTCCCGAAAGTCTTTGTAACAGAGACTCGGACCGTGGAACATTTGATAATCCGAACCATTTTCGGTCCAAATTAGTTCGGATTATCGAGAGTCTACTGTATTAGACAAATTATGTTGCATATCTGTTACTTATTGGAAAAAATCAACTAAGACGTATTGGGAGGGGGTGGGAGACGGGGTAGGACGTCAAAGAACACGTATTTATTGTATTTTTCAGATTATATTTATCTTCAGGATGTTTCATTTGACTGTTCCAAATGCTACTCGGTGATCAACTATTTCCTTAAAACAGATTTCGATCAAATTTAGAGTTTGTTTGAATCAATTCTAAAGGTTGTGGTGCAGCTCTTGTTGAGTAAATGTGTCTTTAAGGGCTTTATTACAATACAATTATGTTAATTGTGTCCAAACAGCGAATGATAGCTCAATCGGAGTACTAACTGGAGAAAAAATGAAAGAATTAGTTTGTTATTCAATACCATTACTTAGCTTGAATTTAATTTCAGAAATTGAACACTCTCACACTTAGCCTCTTCAAGCAGGTCATCCAGTGCATTCAAAGTTTGTTTTAACGGTTTTTTTGTTGTTGTTGACGATACTGAAGGTGAGGTAGCTCAGTTTTTGTACTGTACATGTACATGCCTCTTTAAATTTGCTAAAACTGTTTTGTATTCTCGTAAAATACAGATAACGATCGCTAACACCAACCATCGCAACGCTTAATTAATGAATTAAATAATTCGGGACGGGTGTTTCGAATACCTCAATTTGGATACAAAATTCTCCACAACTTTTGCAGAAATCTTATTTTTAATATGACGAATGAAAATTATGGTTGAAATGGCATCTCTTCTTTTGTTTTGATAAATTTTTGACAATTTTGTATTTCCAAGATTTTTCTCCCTCTTTTTGCCTCGGCACAAAAGGTATGATACTACAACCAGATTTCCATTTTTTTTTTTTTTAATTAAAAAGCTGGAGAAAACGAAACATAATTACAAAATTAAACACAACTACGAGTACCCACCCCATTTCTCAGGGGTGAGAAATAAAGAACATATTATGAAGATCGATCCAAAATTCGAAAAAAATGTCACAATTCAATTGCAAAAAATATATCACTGTGATTTCAAGGTATATGCTGTCGTACGTTACAGATTATAGTCGGTAACACCAAACACCACAACGCTCAATCAATTAATTAATTCGGGACGCGTGTTTCGAAGGCCGAATCCACTTTTGATAGAAACTTTGTAATCGTAACTAAAATTGGGACATCAAGATTTTTTGAGCTCAATTAACCGATTTTGTTGCTCCAATAATAACGAAGTTAGCAATTGTGCGCATTCAATTTCGAACACCCTGTATACTATAAAATTATTAAAATTATTATTAATTGTAACAATTATATTGTGGGGTGGGGGAGGGAGGAGTTTCATATTACATAAGAGTGATTTACGTACAAAAATATATATATATATACAGGTGTTCCAGTAAAAAAAAGATCAGATATTCCTTATTGTGCGAAAATGTGATATAAAGGATTTTTCGTTAAACTTGATTACTTGGTTATGGAGCACCGTGTATAGTTCATTTTATCATTCATAATTCATTGATATTAAACGGAGAATTGAAGGTATTACAAAACGATATCGCTAATCGTTTAATAAATAATGTATAATACAAATGAAACGTGTGGTACGAACGATTCAAGATATCAATCAAATACTCAACAAATTCTAGTTATGTACGCATGTAGATAAATAATACGCAACAATACTTTTCAATAACGATTAATTGATAATAATATATTCATAAGGGTAATAAAATAAAGCAATTAATACAACACGAAAACATCTTCCTTTAGTAGAACGAAACGATAGATAGTCATGAATAAATAACAGCTAATTTATTGTTTACATTTTACAATTTCATTAACAAAGAATGTTGTCCTGAACGTTCTGTTAGTACTACAGCCGCTATATACGTTTCATATAATGTTATATAGGAATATCCAAGTAAGCGTTGTATGTAGATAATTGTATGATTGACTTTAATTTGTGAAATTGACCTGTATGGAACTGACCCGATGTGAAAAACTTAACGCAGCCTTAACTCTATCTACATTGTTCACAATTTATCCAACCCAATTTTTATTATTATTATTAATTTTAATAAAGACCATTTTTTTTTAAATTAATTATTAACAGGTGGCCATAAAAATTATCGATAAGACTGCACTGGACGAAGAAAATCTAACGAAGATATTCCGCGAAACAGCCATACTGAAGAAATTAAGGCATCCTCACATTACGAGACTGTACCAGCTGATGGAAACGGATCAGACTATCTATTTAGTGACCGAGTATGCCAGTAAAGGTGAAATTTTCGGTAAGTTTAATTTTAATTGATCTCCCCGCGTATAGAAACTGCAAAATGCACCGCCCTCGATGAAATGCAAGTCTTATACGCCGCACAAAATCCTGACCAAACTCAATATTATTACCTGACGCTTGACGTCATCGCAGAACTTGCGCAAGGATATTTCGATTTGTTTTACCTCCGATATATACCTGGAGAATCCCAGGTAAGCTTGTAAACGTAATAAAACAAATAATTTGCCGAGCATTGCGAAGTAATACGCCCTTAAACATATTTCAGGCGAATGATCCAATTTATATTTACCTACAAGTATAATAATGAAATGAATCGAAATAAAATTGCGAGAAATGCCTAAAATGATGGCTCAATTTTTAGTTTTAAGCCATTTGTAATCGTGAGTCATTGTCCTAATTTTGTGAATAACTGTACTACTGGCTCATTTTCAAATTTAGAGCCACAAACTTTGCCAACCTTCCTCCTTCCTCGCCCTCAGAGATCGATTAAAAAAACGAAAAGTGAATTTCATACATTTTTTACCTATTTTGAAGCTTTGAGTCATTTTAATCCGAACACTTCTGGTTTCTAACAAATAATAATTTTGAGCCATGATTATAGATAAATAAAATGGCTCGTTATCACAATATATTTTTTAATATTCCAATTACAAATCATTCGATTCTAAGTTGCAGCAGTTGTTGTGAGCCATTTTCAGTCAATTTAGTTAATTGGAGCTAATTTTGTCAATAATCGCTTAAGTTTGATCAAAAAAGTCGTATTTTTCTTTTGAGTCATAATAGATAAAAATGGCTCATTTTCAAATTTAGATCCACAAATTTCATCAACCCCTCTCCCCCTCTTTTCCTCTCTCGCCCTCAGAGATCGATTTAAAAAGACGAAAAGTGGATTTGATACACTTTTTAACATTTTGAAGCTTTGAGCCATTTTAATCCGACCACTTCTGGTTTCTAACAAATAATAACTTAAAACAACAACAACAAAAAACATTACATTTTAATTATAAATTATTTTCTTTTAAATTGCTGCTTATTCATTATGGATCAATTTTTAATTTTGAACCGTTTGTAGTCATGAGCCATTTCAAATTCGAATTGTTTCCCCTCCACCGCGTTTGTTTTGTTTTTGTCATTTTGAGTCAATTTTGTCAATAACGAGCCATTTTCAAGTTCCCAGCCATTTTAATTCGAATTTTTTTGAGCCATTTGTAACCGTGAGACATTTTAAGTAATTTTGGTCAATTGGTGCTAATTTAGTTAATAACCGTTTTAGTTTGATAAAAAAAAACCGTATCAGTTTAATTTTTATGTCTAAGAAAAAATTTTTTTTTGAGTCATAATAGATAAAATGGCCCATTACGGCAATATTTTAATTATAAATCATTTTCTTTTAAATTGGAGCTAATTCATTACGGATCAATTTTTAATTTTGCACCGTTTGCAGTCGTGAGTCATTTCAAATTTGAATTGCCCCCCCTCCTCCTCCCCCGCGCGTTTGTTTTGTTTTTGTCATTTTGAGCAAATTTTATCGATAGCTAAAACGAGCCATTTTCGAGTTTCCAACCATTTTAATTCGATCAAAACAAATGAATTTGTTTGAGCCATTCGTAGTCGTCGTACATTTTAAGTCAGTTTGGTCAATTGGAGTTAATTTTGGTAATAACCGATTTAGTTTGATAAAAAAAGTAGTATCATTTTACTTTTTATGTCTAAGAACAATTTTTTTCGAGTCATAATAGATAAAATGGCTCATTACGGCAATATTTTTATTACATTTTAATTATAAATCATTTTCTTTTAAATTGCAGCTTATTCATTATGGATCACTTTTTTATTTTGAATCGTTTGTAGTCGTGAGTCATTTCAAATTTGAATTGCTCCCCCCCCCCTTTATTTTATTTTTGTCATTTTGAGCCAATTGTGTCAATAGCTATTTCTAAGAAAAAAAAAATTGTTGAGCCATAATAGATAAAACGACTCATTGTTTGTTTTTCAGCGCGTTTTGTTTTATTGTTGTCATTTTCAACCAATTTCGTCAAAGTTTAAGTTTCCAGCCATTTTAATTTGATTAAAAAGTAAATTCGTTTGAGCCATTTATCGTCGTGAGTCATTTTAAGTGCTCGTTTAACCATTTTAATTCTATTAAATAGAAATCACATCTTACTTATTGTTTCTAGAACGAAAAAAAAAACTAAAAATAATTTTGAGTCATAATGATAGATAGATGAAATTTAATTTTTTTAATTACAGATTATTCATTATGAATCAGTTTCAAGGTCATTTTACGCTAAAGAAATAATTTTAAGCCATTTGTAGTCATGACTCACTTCAGATTTAAACAGTTTTTTTTGTAGCTCAGTTTTTTATTTCGTAATATTTTTTTAGAAATTCTAATAACTTTGGATTATTTTTTAAATTTTGAGCCATTTATAGATATGAGTCATAAGATAATAATAATTATTTACTTCTAATTCCAGATTATTTAGTAGCGAAAGGGAGAATGTCAGAACCGGAAGCGAAACGTATCTTTTCTCAAATAGTATCCGCTCTATCGTACTGTCACTCGCAGGGCGTCGTACACAGGGATTTAAAAGCCGAGAATCTGCTTCTAGACCAGAATATGAATATTAAGGTGAGTTTCCACTTCGTTTTTAACGGGTCACCGTTGACGTAATAACATGCTGTATAGATGCATTCTCTTTAAACGACATTCAACGTCATCGCAATAGTAGCGTGCCTTTTAATAATAATATTTAGAGCTTGTAGAACGTGCGAAATATCTTTTGATATGAAACGTTCGAAATATCTTGGCTTGAATATTGTATTTTTCTTTAGTTTAAGTTTGTGCCAAGATTACATAAATAATTTACGAATTATAATAATATTGTGCTGCGGCTTAGGTTTAGATTTATTGTGGAAAATTCGTTTTTTTTGTTTGGCATTGTTACAAAAGATTTTTTTTTGATTGGTAGTTGGCAGATTTTGGATTTAGTAACCAATACACAGAAGGTTGTCTCCTATCAACATGGTGCGGGTCACCACCGTACGCAGCTCCAGAATTATTCCAGGGACTCAAATACGACGGTCCTAAAGCTGATATTTGGGTAAAATTTCAAATCACCCCGATTTAATCTATTTTTAACGCTTGATTCTTACAGAGTTTAGGCGTCGTTTTATACGTGCTAGTATGCGGTTCCTTACCTTTCGACGGCCTGACGTTGCAAGCCCTACGAAACGTTGTAATCGAAGGGAAATTTCGAATACCCTATTTCATGTCACAAGGTATAAAAATTCGATATTACAAAACTTTAATTAATCTGAATTAAATTATTTCTATCTAGAATGCGAACATTTAATCCGGCATATGTTGGTCGTCGAACCCGAGAAGAGATTAACGATAAATCAAATCGAGAAGCATAAATGGTTGGCGGACGCACCACCTGTCGATACCGGCCCCGATTTAGAGATGGAACAATTGAATTTGACCGTCATCGATCACATGCTGCAATTACCCGGGCTAACGCAGAGTATGATCTTGCAGTCATTGAAGGGGAACCTATTCGATCATATTTACGCCATATATAACTTATTAGTCGATAAATTACATTTACGTACGATGAAATTCCAATCGAAGATTTGCCAACCGCCTACTTTAAATGCTACGGATGTCATCGATAGCGATCACGGTAATAGGGCGCCGAAAATTAACGAAAGAAGCGAGTCGTTTAACGAGCAATTGGTCACAAATCTTACGAATGATGTTAATAGTAAATCTAGCGAGGTAATTGTAATAATTGGTTGAAATTTTTTTGTTTAATATAATAATAATTTGTTGAATAGATTATGGGTAATAGGATTGAAACTCCATTAAACTGCAGGAGGGAGAGTTTCAATGAGAATTGCTTACGAAGCGTTAGAGATGAGGTTAAAGAGAGGCGGAGATCGTTGAACGAAGCTGCTGAAGACGCTGGATCTCCTTTCGTGTCAATGCCAACGATACCGGCTGTGTATTTAGTCGGGGATCAAGCTAATCAACCTTTAGAAAAGGTAATTTTTATATGAATGATATTCTGTCGTTGCTAACCCCTTAATACACTTCCACAAACAATGGTGGGTGCCATCTCTCCCTATGCGCCTCACATTTTGTCCACTCCCCTTCTATCTCTCTTCATTCAATTTAGCCTCCCTCCTAGTCATTCAATTCTTGCTCTTTTCCTGCATTTCATTTCCCGCATTCTCTTCTAGTTTTTTAGTTCTTGTATCACACACTGATGAGGACAAATAAGTTCGAAACACGTGTCTGTGTGCCAGGATTGAAGTTCTATTGTGGTGTCCAGTGTTACCGATGATTATTTTTATTTATATAAATATATAATATTTAAATTTTTTATATTTTTATCTGTATTCGATTAAAAATCAAGGCCTGCCAGCCCTCGAAACACCCGTCCAGAATTAATTAAATTCGTGTCTTATATTTCTAGTTTGGCGAAATGGACTTGGACACAACCGAAGACAATTCACATTCTTTAACGGTGCCATCAACCTCAGCCGGTTACGGGAGCTTCGCATCGGGATCCAGCGATAGATACCTCACAGTTCGAAGACACACAGTTGGCCCCGGAGATCCCGCCCACGAACAAGTACGTCGATTATAATTACAAATTTTACTCTTTAATTAATTAACATTTTTAACCTTGAAAATTAGGTTCTGGAGACTCACTACATGTCGCAACCGCCGCAAGATCCCACCATGAGCAGATTACTTCCCCACACTAATCTTCCTCTACATTTACCTCTATTGGGCCAACAGAATCCGCATTATTTCAGCGGGAAAGATCCACATCTATTGAAGCCGCCCACCGTTTTAAACGCCGCCGGCGGTTTCGGAAGGAGAGCTTCAGGTTTGTCCCTTCTTTTTTTTTTTTTTTTTTAGGTCAATCTCGGATATAACGAATTAGATATTTTATTTTGAATATACAGACGGCGGGGCTAATTTGCATATGGCTTGGGGGGCGCCCGGTTCACACGATCAATTGAGTGGGATGTCGACGAGTTCGAGCGGAAATCCGAGTTTGAGTAGCGGTACCAACACCCAAGCCCTAGATCATAGTCAACCCGCTTTAGACGAGCTAGCGGATCCTTACGCTGTAACGAGGTACATGCAAAATCGTGGTAATTCTAAGAGGCATACACTCCCTGAAGAGGATCACCCATCTCTGCCGTCGATGAGTACATCTGGAAGTCGGACGAGAAGGACTGGATTGTTAACTGTTATGGAGAGACCGCCAGGTAATCATTTCTTTTCTAGATGCAAAAAAAATTAATAATAATTACGATTAAAAGGTAGGTTAGTCGTTGTGTGCTGTGTTATTTTTTTTTTTTTTTTTTTTGTCTACCTAATTTTTTTTTAATAAAATAAAAACTAATACAATAAAATATAAGGTAAGTTTAGTAATAATTATTTTGTAATAATATATTTCCTGTATTTACGTAACAGCACCACCTACACCTGCAATTATATTAATTTAATTTTGTTTAAATAAAGCCACAATTTTTTTTTTTAATTTTATTTTCGTTTTGAATTCAATGTAAACGTTTTGCATGCATTTTTGTTACTCAGTTATATCGCCAGAATTAGTCATGGAGGTAGAGGCACGTATGAAACGTAATTATATGCCACCAATGTTGCCACAACAACGCAAACATTCTAGACACGCAGCTAAACCCCATCTACCTACGGTACAAGAACTGCAAGGTAAGTTACCCCCTTCTATGGTATCCACCTTTTTACATTTATAACACGAACACGATTTCACTCAAAGAAACTAATTTACAGGACGGGAACAAAAATCACTGGAGAGATTTAGCCCAGTCCGAAGAGGTAGCGAAGGTTCTGCTAGCGGAAGCAGAACGTTAAGTCCATCGACACCTCAACAAGAATGCCAGCGTTTACAACGCGGATTAGTACCACGTGCTAGTCCACCCAGATCAATACCAGGTAAATATTACAACGTAAAAAGTTTATTCGAACAACATCGATATTAATTCTCAGGTTCTCCGATTCATCAAATGGTTCCGGAACAACACCGACATCAAATTACAGAAACTACATCCCCGATACATCAACTTTATACAAACATAGCAGATCCCGCCACCGCCAATTTACCAGAATTCCAAAAATATGTCACAGGTCGTGATCACAATTTTAAATTATCGGACTCTACTCTTATACCACCAGCCGATGCTTATCAGAATCATCCGCAGAACTTTTACGATTTAAATAGGAGCTTCTCAAATAGTCCTTTACATTCCGGAAACATCTCTCCGTATGCTGGTAATTCAAGCGGTGGATTAGGCTCACCGATTCATCAGAGTTTATACGGACAGTTGCCTAATTTAGGCTTATATTCAGGTGGTAACTCACCTATTTTAAATCCGTTATTGAGTCCGAACACATCACCTGTTTACGGGGGTCTGCAACAGCCTAGCAGCATTTCCTCGATAACTCAAGGTATCAGCGGTTTAAACACAACCGGATCTATCACTCAAGGTACACCTTCGACTAGTCTACAATTGGAGCTACGGAATCAACTACAACAAGTCGAGGAGGTTAAAATGGACACTTCTGCAGCGTACGCTGCTAATTATTTACCCAGTCAAGGGAATTTCTTGCATCAAACAGGGATGCCGCACCATATGCATCACATTCTTAATATACATAATCATCGCAGTCTAACAAATTCCCCGATTAGTAATCCTGGAAGTCCAGGTCTCGATATGATACAGGAGGAGATGCCGCAAGTACCTGGTATGTTGAAAATGGAACAGCAAACTGTTTGTCACCCCCAGATATCAGTTACTGATGTATTAGGTAGCGAAGTCACTTTAGTAGCTGGTTCCGATACTTCAGAGGATTCGATGGATAGTCTCGATAACCAGAAAGTTTCAAAAATTCCTTCGTTTCTAATTTCGGAGCCTTCGGATAATCAACCTTCGATTACAAGAGGAATCGGAAGGAAAACCAGCTCCGAAAATGAAGATGGGAAATTTTTTAGGGAGCAGCCGAAATTAAATCAACCACCCGATCAGCAATCTCAAGATTTGTCAATAGCGTGTAACCCCCAACATACATCGGATGAGTTTTTTCTGAGGAGGAATTCGGATAAGAGCTCCTGTTATTCGGATGATTCCTTATCGAACGACAGCTTCAGTATAGGCAATCAAAGTCCTAGTTCGTCATCGAATACCCAAAGCAGTCACGGTGGTGGTTTCGATATGGAAATCAGAACGAAAGCGATGGAGAATTATGAGAAAATGCAAATTAATCATGAATTGAATAACGCTGGGACACAGAATTTTCAAATTTTTCGAAATTTAAATCTAACGTTAGAGACTGAAGATGGTACTTCTAGATTTTGTATCAAAAACGAGAACGACGAGGAATTAAATAAGATGTAAGTTTAATTTTTTTTCCGATTTGATTTAAATTAATTTTTAATGTTAATAGGTCTCCGAACGATAAAAATGTTTTAACGACATCTGATGCTAATTTCAGCGACTACCTTAAGAATTCAGGATCGTATGAGTTGGAATTATCTGAGATGTGTTCGAAATGGGGTACGACTGATATACTCGAGATGGTGAAGCAGACGATAAACAGCCAAATCCCTCCGAAGATGTGTATAGTAAAATCGGCTTCCGAGGACTTGTCAGAGAAATTATCCCTGGAGTACGAAGGTGGAATACAGATCGAATTAAAAATTATAGACAAGCAGAAAGATTATAAGGGTATAAAGATGCGTAGGATATCTGGGGATCATCTCGTGTACAACCAATTGTGCCAGCAACTGATATCGTGTATGACTGTCTCCTAGCATTTCGTGTGAATTACCCCTTCTTCTGGTGATAATCCGAATTAATTCAAATTGAGTTTTTCGTCCCACCCACCCGATATATATATAAAAATATACATAAATACCTGTGTTATTGAGGAAAAAAGGGACTTTAACGAAGTTGAAGTTCTTTACGATATATATTTATTAGGAGAGGGTTAAATAGGGAGAAATGTTTTAATCCGAAGGAGAGAATAATTTTTTTGTATATATAGTGGTTACGATCTCAAATATGATAGCGGCTCTGCGATTATGAAGATTTTAGAGCTGCGTCGATTGTATAGGATTACTTTGCGGATTGAGATGTTGCACGATGAACTAAATAAAGGGAAATCGAATGAACTCAAGAGGCTTCGTTAGAAATCAGGAAGCCCCGACTTAATTAAATATAAATTGACTAGATCGAAAAGGCATACGATTGTCTTCGATACAATCCGATATAGACTTACGATGATTCGAAATTGATATCTTGAAATATTCCAAAAAAAAACAAAACACATTCCAAGCGATTTTAGTTTTTTTTTTCTTTTTTGATTGTTTTAATTTTTTTAAGAGGAAGTGAGATAGAGAGAGAGAATATGATAAATTTTAATTTGATTTCGTTCATCTTCAATTTTTATTTTCGTATCGATTTTATTTAGATCTGAACGCTGTAATTTAAAAAAAAATGAGAAAATTGAATTCAGCTGACGTATGAATAGGTTCGATTATGATTAAAAAAATGGGAATTATCGAGAGGAATCGATAACATTTCCTGATCGTTATTGTATTTTATCTGTAAAGCCATATATAGAGAAATGATTTTATTATATATTTGTAAATAATTTTTATTGAGCTTCTTCAAATTATTATATACTATATTAGTTAGAATTATAAATATGTATCGATTAAAAAGAGAGCAGTGGAATAGATCGGAAAGATTCTTGTAAATATATATTATCGCACAATATTTTGTAAATAGTAGAAGAAACCTATATTAGCAAATTGATTAGGTAACAAACATACCTTTTTAACTGCGATTATTATTTCAAAAGTGCATATTAAAATATGTTTCTAATCGTTTATACATTTTAAAAAAAGGATTGCAGTAGACGTTCAATTTTCTTTTTTCCCTACTTTAAAGTAAATTTATTAATGGCAGATTAAGGTTGTTTTCCGTTAATCTCTTTTGCTAGTTTTACTAAATTCAATTGGGCACATAATTTGGGCAATAACCGGTGCCCTAAGCTGTTTATATTACAGAATCGCACATGGATAGAGATAATTTTCCGTTTATCAGCTATTTACATAATTGAGCGTTTATTGCAATTAAATATATGCTGTCTCCGATATATATATATAATATAAACTCTGATAGCTTTAAGGAAGAAGATATTTATTTCCAAATTTCATCAAATTTAACCTTGGAAATATGATTTGGAACAGCCTCTATATAGAATTTGAATTGTAATCTAATAAATTAATTATCTACGATAACATTCCGTTTAGCAAATTGTCTTTTTTTGTTTTTTAAGAAAAAAAAATGTTATGTCTATAGTAGCACAATTTCTTTAAGAAAGAATTGATGAAAATAGATTTTAAACAAAAAACATTATAAAATATACAGGGACACACGAGAGACCGACGGTTTTTTACACACCAGACTTGTTACTTTTTCAGTGTGTAGAGGTCGCTAGTGAATAAGGTGTGGAAACAGCTCCATTGAATTGTAAGCGAAATAATCCTACCGTTTCATAACAACTAAAATGGCCTCTTATAATAGATACCCAGCTCTCAGTACTACAGTCCGCGACAAAAGTATAGGACACTACATTTATTAAAGAAGTTTTATTCTTTTTTTAAGCATATCAAGTTTGGATATTTTTACTATATATGTTAAACAAATTTCACTATCTCTATTACTATTTGAGGCAAAAATACGCGATATAAGGATAATTTGGAGTTATTGACAAAATAGAGGTGCGTCAAAAGTATAGGACATGATTTATTCAAACCTTATAAATATGTAAAATAATAATTTATTTATCCATAAATAATTTTTAGTAGTGAGTTGGACCGCCACGCTTCTCTATCACTTCAAGCATTCGTTTTGGCAAACTACCAAACAACTTTTGTATATATTTTTGTTCTGTCCCATTCGATTAAAATACACGCTTTTAATTCATTAATTGAATTAAATTGTCTTCCACCGCTGTATACACGACGTGCTAAATAACCCCAGGCATTTTCAATTACACTACCGGCCATTAAAGTTAGGACAGCAAGTAAATTATTGAAAATATGAATAAAAATGATAGTAATTAAAACAAAACTAAAAATTTAATGCTAGAACTACAAATATATACAAATAAGAAAAAGAAATATCATAAAAAAATAAAACAAAACATTCTTATTACAAAACTATACTATATCGTCAAAATAGCCTCCTTTGGCGCGTAAAACTCCCTGGACCACTCGCGGCATACGTTCTGTCAATTTGGTTAAAGTTTCGCCGGGAATGTTCCACTCAATTTGAAGAAGCTCCCACAGATGTTTTTTTGAAGTTGGACAAACATTTCGAATTCGTCTATCAAGTTCATCCCACAGTAATTCGATGGGGTTCAAATCCGGACTCTGTGGTGGCCAGGGCATGATTTGCAGAACATTTGTTTCTTCTTGAGACGTTAAATATTCTTTGCAAATTCGTGCTGTATGTTTGGGGTCGTTATCATGTGCAAACACAAAGTTGTCTCCAATCAAACGCAATCCGGATGTCAGAGAGTTTTCCTCTAATATTAGTCTATAGTTCTCTTTGCGCATAATACCATCAATTTTTACAAGATCTCCGGTTCCTGCACTGCTGAAACAACCCCAAACCACCACAGAACCACCACCGTGTTTAACTGTGGGAACGACACATTCGCGCAACATTCTTTCCGCTCTCGTTCGTCTTACAAAGACTCTACGTTTCTGTCAAAAAATTTCGAATTTGGATTCGTCTGTCCAAAGAACATTTTTCCAATCTTCTGCCGTCCAATTTCTATATTGTTTGGCCCACTGTAGACGCTTTTGCCGATTTCCGCGACGTAACAATGGTTTTTTTACCGCAACGCGACCGTAAAGGCCGGCTTGTCTTAAACGACGTTTAGTAGTTGTTAGAGAAATCGGTCGCTCGCGTGCCCTGTTCATTTCTGCTGCGATTTCGGGCGCTGTCAATCGTCGGTTTCGCTTGCTTAGCACTTTAAGGCGTCGATCTTCCGCAGGGGTCGTCACTTTTGGTCGACCAGGTCGATTACGGTCTTCTAAAGTACCGCTGGTTTGGTACCGACGAATAGTGTAATGTACAGTTGATTTGCTCACTAGTACAGAATATCCTTCAGAATAGCTGATCGCTTTGCCAGAGTTATCGGCTTTCCTTTCGGCATCTTTTAAATAATACAAACACACTAATAGAACGTCCGTATCGTCAGTGGTTGATTAACAAACTGATTCACCACTGTTCACAGCGAATATGATAAGAACTTCTTTCTAATATAATAGCAAATATGCAGGTAAAATTTTACAGCCCCCTACATTTGTTTCCTTAATGGTAAACCTGCTAATCTGTTATTCATTGAATACCGTTTCTTAATGAGTTCTCTACATGCTATTGACATAAATTGAAATTTGTTTCTATTTCACGTATTATAATGAGGATTTTCGTCTTAAATACTTAAATATTCTTTGAAATTTGTTGTATAATCTTTTAAAATAATACCGACAGTATTTGATAGTGAAAACATTCCAATTTGTTAAATTTTAGTAATTGTCCTAACTTTAATGGCCAGGCGAACGGGCTGGCCACTCAAGAACTGATATTTCCTTTCGTCGAAAATAGTCTTGTACAATTCTAGCACGATGTACAGCAGCATTATCTTGCTGGAACACAAAGTCACGGCAAGCAATTTGTTCAGCATGTCTTGACATTTAATCGTCGATGAGATTTATATAATTAGCGCTATTCATTTTGCCATTACAGAGCTTGATTTCAGTTTTTCTATTATACCCTATACCTGCTCATATCATTACACTACCACCACCCATCTGCCTACGACTCAGCACTACCTCTTCCTTCCTTAAATCATGGTAATAACACTGATAGCCATTAGGACCGTCTAAATTAAATTTTTTCTCATCTGTAAAAATAATTTTTTGCCAGCGTTTACGTGTTGAAGGAGGTTTTTGTTGCAGTCGCTTTCGTTTTAGGTGAATTCTTGCTTTTAGCAGACGTTGAACATTTCATAGATTAGTGTTTACACCTGCTGTTTGTGCTATTTGTCTAGCAGTCATTGTTGAATTTGATGCACGACGTTCACGTTCTGTTATAGCTTTCGGTCTCCCAGTTTTGTGTCCTTTTCCATAATTTTCGCCTTTATTTAAAAAATTATGAACCACATGACGGCTTCTGCTCAAATTTGCTGCTATTTTTCCAACTGACCAATTTTGGTTGCGCCAACTACGGATTAAACTCATTTCGGTATTGGTTAATTGCTTACCACGAGGCATGTTTATATGATGAAAGCAGATTAGTACAGTAACATTAAATACGCCTTGTAAAATGTTTTTCTCAGTTGCACTGTACCCGTTGAGAACAAAACTGAAACTGATGACATGGCCTATACTTCTGTCGCATTTGAATGCGGGGTTTTCCCCGAATATCTTTGCTTATCCCCACTTTCGCAATGCCAGTACCAGAAATTACTGCAACCAACTTTATATGTTTGCAATACGGGTTGCCTAATCAAAATTTTTCATATAATAGGTACTTATTTTCTTTAAAATTTATGGGTGGCCTATACTTTTGTCGCGGACTGTACGTAGTTTAAAACCGTCCTTCTCCCGTGTGTCATCCTGTATATAATATATACAGTGGTGGACAAAAAAATAGGTGTATCCGGAATAATCCAGAATGTTATTCATATATTGGATGAGTCATTAAATATTTATGTTTTATTCATTTTTAATAGCTTGGTATAATTAAAATTAAACGATTCGTTGCATCAAAGCTAAACAATTTATTATGTTGTGTCAAAAAAGGACATTAAAGTAATTTTGGCTTAGACATAATAATAGGTGTGAATATTTTTTTGTTACAAAAAACGATGTGTACGAATTTTTTAATATTTTGTAGCACAACCTTTAGTTTTGAGAAATGAGGACGAATCATGTTCTCTGAACGGTTTATGAGTTTGTACGTCTTTCCTTCTCTTCGCAATTGTCTTCAATTAAATTTCTCTCATTTTCACTACAATGTGGTTTCCTGCCCATTTTATCTGTTAATATTAATTATGTATTTTTATATTTCTGTATAAATAAGATTAAAATTGTTATTACCTCGTTGATTTTCGGTTGCAAAATATAAATGATGATTACTGATAATACTTTTTCATTATCAAAATGAGACACCTATTTTTATGACCAGCTGCACTGCGACTGAATACCGGATATTGGCTTTTAGTTGATATAGCTCGGTTTAATTTAGTTCTATTCATTATAACATATTAACATGCATTGGACCTACATATTTATCGAAGATACCAATAGATGTTATCTGTACTACATAATAATATGTAATATAGATGCAAAGGTGGTATTATGGGCTACCACTTTGTTTTTTTTACTATAAATCCCTTAATTAACATAGGAATTAGCTGAAAATTTCCAAAAATGATCTTTATGTTTTTAATGAGTTAAACACACATTTTTTACTTTATTATCAGATACAGATAAACCAATAATACTAACTACATTTTACATTAAGGCTTGCAAAAATCACATATATAATGGTCGGTTTCACACCCAGCACACTCGTTGTGTGCCCACATTTGGCACTGTACCCACAATTCACCTTTTGTGCCTTTGGAATATAATCCATCATAAAAAAGGCAGTTTGCATCTTTAACTCCAGGGTTTTCAACTCCAATATTTGTCTCCCCTGACTCCCCAGAATCCATCGATCCCTCCTCTCAGCTCTCGGATGACGAGTATAGGTCGGAGAACAGTTTTCGCATCACTTTTGGAGTTTTTCTTTTCAATCCTTCTTTCTTTATTTCATCAACACCTGGCTTCCGTTTCATCTTCTTTTTATTTCCTTGTATAGCATAATTTTCCTTTTCTTCTCCAATCTCCCTTGCATTGTCCATTCCCTTTTCCTCAGCCTCCTTTTCTTCTTGTTTCTTTTTAGCTTCTTCCAAATTCATTTTGTAAGGCGATGATGTGATTACAGCTGACTTTCCTGGCTTAGGTCCTTTGTTTGATGTTTTTTTCTTATTTTTTTGGCAAAGGCAAAATATCCTTTGGTGATATATTCATTTCTCCTATCATAAAGTTATGCGCATTCGAAGGTCCAGCCTGTGCTAGATCTATTGCAGATGGTGAGTGCTGGATCTGGTTGCTAGTCATTGGTGCCTGGTGTGACCTCTCGATGGCTTGATCTTTGGAACGTGGTGTGTTGAGCTGGTTTTCTTGAGACCGCAAGGTTGGTGTTGTTTTGGAACGGTTCCTTCCTTTATGGGTCCGGAGAGTGATAAGATCCAACGTCTGTGAAAACATTTCGATTGCAAGGGAAAAAGTCCACAAGCATGGAACCCATTCACAGCTATTTGATAACTCTGGCACCTTAGATAGGCTTTTCCGAAGAGTTCAGCTACCTCATAATGACTAAGTGGCTTATCATTATGGAGCATCCATTGTCTAATGTTCTCGCTATAATGAAACTTCAGGGGAGACATGAATGATTTGTCTAGGGGCTGCATCTTATGTGAGGTGTGGGGCGGCAGACTTGCGATTGTGATATGGTTACTTCTTGCTAGATCCACGACATTAATATTCTTCGTATGCGTGTTATGCCCATCTAGGATAAGAAGAACTGGGCTTTCTTCAGTAGGCTTAACATATTTGATAAAGTGGGTTAACCATGCAGTAAACAAGTAGCCTTGAATCCAACCAGACGGATGGGCTGCACCTTTCATTAAAAGGTCAGACATATTTTTTCTGGGAAAAAAATTATCATTGGCGGAACAAACGTCCCACCAGCACTCATGCAACAAACAACGGTAACCAGGGATCCTCTTTCGGCAGAACTCGAGGCACCAACCTGTCGCTTACCTTTCAGGCCCACTACTTTAGCCACTTTACTCTGGACGACGGATAAACCCGTCTCATCCATATTGAAAATGCGGTCAGGATCATACTTCTTCGTTCTGTATTCTGTTTCAAGGATATCAAAAAATCCGAAGTAGCTGTGGGTTTTAAAACAGCCAACAAATCCTTATGGCGGTTTAAAAAATGGTCAAACCATGCTCTCCCTGCGACTCCGCCACCAGTGAAAGGATGATCTACTCCGTTCCTCTCACATAACTCATAAGCTAAACGCCTAACATCATTTCTTGTCAGACCGTAAAACTTTTGCTCCATTAGCAGCAAATAATGCACAAGTTCATCTTCCATCTCGGTAGACATAATTGGTTTCCTTCCCAACTTCCTGGACACAGCTTCTTCAGCTGGTAAGCCAAGATGAACAAGCCTTTGCAATGTGGATCGTGGTACAGAAAACTGTTTGGAAGCTTTTAAAAACCCCATTTTCTTTTCTGAAACTGCTTTAATTGCAGATATCATGTCATCCCGATCACAACATTGCCTGGAATTAGTTTTCTTTCGTGGATTCAGTACTTTGCGAGGCATCTGTAACAGAAAAACACAAAATGTTTGTAGGGTTGTAATATGGGCTATAGTTAAGTTGGGTAGCCCATTTAACCACCACAGTCGTTGCCCATATTACCACCTTCGCCCTCTTGGAAAGATATCGGTTAGAAACAGATTCTAAATAAACAACTTCAAGAGCATTACTAAGGTCAACACTTATGTAATACGTAGCTACTAAGTTAACAACTAACTGCACATTGGTAGTATGTCTATGATAGCTGTAAAGACTTACCTTTCAAAGTTTTGAAAACGGAAAAGTCACAAATCAGCTGACCAGTAACGTTTATCATAACAGACTGTGCCAGCGCTTACTCGAACTATCTACTAATTAGTTGAGATGGTCACCTCTAGAATACGTAAGCGTCCTTGTCAGATATACAGGTGGCCCGTATTGTCACCATGGCTCATAATACCACCTTTGCCTCTATAGGTAACTTAATGTACTCAAAATTATTCACACCGATTGTTATGTCCACCACTGTATATATAGGGATGGGTCACTAAGCGAGGTAAACATCTGTATTTGGAACTAGAAAATAATTTCCATCAATTTCTATTGACCACTTTTACTATCAAAATGTTTCCTGAGCTTACTGGCTCACCCTATACAAACACCTACATACATACATATTAAAAAAAAAACTATCAAATTAAATAGCATAAACGTATTATATTATACACTTAATTATCAATATTGAGGGGAAACAATTAGTTGCCTTGATTTCGTTCAGAGATCATTTCCAAATCGGCAACTGATTTCGAACTTGTATAAATTGTGTTTACTCCCATTTAATTTTAAATTATCTCATCGGAACACATACACACATATGTACATAATACCCTAAAAATAAAAAAATAAAAATACCATCCTCTTTAGATAGATTATTATAAAAAGTATATACAATAGTTCTTTTATATTAAATTAAATTGTGCAAAATATAATAAGAAATAGAAAGAAACATTATATATATAACTTGCTCTGTTTAAAAGCACCTATTGCAAATTATTCATAATATTTACATATTCAAGACATAATAAACCTGTAATTACTTAACAAAAAAAAAAAAAAAGTAAAAAAATGAAATTCAAAGGTTGTATAATATATAAAAAAAAAATTATTAGTATTTTTTGTCAATTCAAATCTGTGATGTGAATATAATAAAAGAAAAATGACTGGATGAAATTAATCGTCTACATTCTTTTCGATCCCCTCGATAACACTCTTTAAATTCTCCTTAAAATCAAACTCGCATTCACTTTTATAATCCCAAACAAACTTAAACACCTCCTTAACATCATATTTAACACTTCGTGAATCCACCACGATATCGTTAACACCCCCTTTACTCACAAAATAACGCACTAACTCAATAACCGGACTAATTTTACTCTCGTTAGATTTAATTAACACCGAAATTGTCTCGAGGAGATTCACAAACATATCCCGATCATATTTGACATTAAAAATTGGAAAAATTATAGTGAACGATTCGAAATAAAATGTTATCGATGATATAATCTCTTCCGTCGATTCCTTTATAATTTTTCGACACTCCACTGATATATCTTGAGATTTCCCTAAAAAATCTCTACGCACATCCGAATTTAATGTTTCGTTCACATATAATGCTAGATTTAACACAGTTTGCACGAATAAATTCACATATTTCAGGTTATCTCCGGGATCCTCATCATCGAATCCCGATTTATCACTTTTATTACTCGTTAAATATCGAAACCCAACTAATACGGACTCTAACACGTTTACATCCAATAATTCGCTTTCTAATTTAAAATCCGTTGTGATTTTCGATAAGGTTTCCATGGTGTACGATAATAATTCGATATTCGTTGAATTCGTTAGGATAAAACAAATTTTTTCTAGTATATCGGGGGTGATAAAGTCTAATTTGTGATTTCGATGATGAACGATAGCGATCACAAACCGCATTATCTGGATTAAAATCAAATGATCATCCGTATCCATTGCGTTTAAAACGATGCTGATTTCGACATCTGTTATATCAGGATCCACCTCTTTATTACTGCAGATATTTCCTAGAATTCCGATGATGATTTCGATCAATCGCGGTTCAGTATGTTTCAAAATTATAGCGGTGGCTATCGAAGGAAACGACAAGTGATATAAATACTCGCAAACATCCTTTTCAACCGTCATATCCCATAGGTAACATAAATCTTCTTCTAAATCTTTATTCCATTCGATATCCGATAATTGAAGTAAAATTTTTATAACGGAGGATTGACTGTACATGGTGTCTCCGATAGCATCTCCTCGTAACTTATCGATTGTTTCTTTATCGATGTCTTGTGAATTTATATTTGAAGAGTTTGTTTTATCTTCTTTTGTGTCGTTCGAAGAGTTTTGTTGGCATTTTATGGTTAATTCGGAAAAATTTCGATCTTCCATTTTTTTTTCTATGATATAGCACCGTGATCTGTGTGAATCCACTCAGCCATTCGCAATTTCTGAAAAAAACCAAATTTTTCGATAAAAGTGATTATATTTTAATGATAGCGTTAATTGCAGGTAAGTATATTGATTATCTTTGCGAAAATTACCCTTCTTTGTAAATAATTCATAAAAAGGTCTTTCGATACTTCATTGCCTGAAATAGTTGTATTAATTCATTCCGATACAGCTAACGCTGAGAATATAGATGAAGATAACAACACGAGAAGTAAAAATAAAACAATTTCCCCTGAATACTACGAAAGTAACTTTTTAATCCTGTATAACTCAATTTCGGAGCCTTTAAGTTCTTTCCAATGCTTCGTCTCTAATCTTCTTAAGTGTGTCTTTGCAACACGATATCACCATAAAATCCCGCACATAAATATGTGTCAGGAAAAAATGAAGCGGATAAGCAGCTTCAACTTCAATACGAGGAAATTCTTGATCGGTTTCATCTTTTAACGTATTCCCATCCCCCGATCATTATCATCGGAGGGTGGGACTGAATCACCCATTTACAAAGTAATTAACCTACATGCAATAAATTAAGCTTTCCGATGTTAAAATTCTCACCTTGTGGCAGATGATTTTAAATGGGGCCCTCAGTTAAACGTTTTATGATTGGATCACAAGGAAGCCAGATCGAAAGTCCTCTTCTATAAAAAAAAGATGTTATTTTTACATTTTGAGTTGTTTTTATTACGATTTATAATATGTTTACCTTAATATTTATAAATTTTGGTTATATTAAACATAACCTCAAATTTCTAATTGTTATTTTAATTTTTATCTGTTGGTAGTACTAATTTTCATTTTTAAAGGTTGGCTGCGCGAAAATGTTAGCTGTCAAATTGAAATTGACAGAATTGTCAAAATATTCCCAAATAAATAAAACTCCAAGATAAATCTTTATTTATTTTATTAAATTATTATTATTTAGCTGCAATAATTCTAAAATGGATTTATCAAAAATGTCAAACGACAAAAAATTAGATTTATGTCGACATTATTTTAAAGGTAGGTCAATTTACACATCTCCTTAAATTGTAACAAAGAATCGACACTCTTATCTAATTAAAGCTGGTTTCGCATTATTACCGTTCGTTTGGGCCGTCAACGCTATATGGTTCTTCAACGAAGCTTTTAAACGAGATAAATATGATGAGCAACCTCAGATAAAACGATGTTTGTATCTTAGAAATCTTAAAAGTCTTTTCGTAATAAATTCTTAATTTTTAGATGTAATATATTCAGCGATAGGTACCATATTATGGAGTATTATTATTGCGATATGGGTGATCGTATTTCAAGTATACCGTGTCAGTTGGGGTGCTATCGGTGATAATCTATCGTTTATAATTCCGTTTGGGACTCCGTAGATCTAAGATAAATTAATAAATAAAAAATGTGAACCTGTTTTATTTTTTTTAAATAAATATATTATTTAATAATCTGTAATCAATTTAATAATTCCTAACCTAAAATTCAAACTTGTCAATTAATGCGGCTAAGTTCACTCAAACCGCGAAAACAACTGAAAAACGAACGAACGCTTGTTTACAATTTTTTTCAAATCGATTATTCGTTTGATTCAAACGATGCTTTCGCTAAATTACACAGTTTGTTTTTATTTAACCTTAGAAGCGCTTGTTATTAATTAATATAAATTTAGAATGTCGCGAAAACCAGTTTCAAATCAACAAAATCGCGATCTTATTGGTTGGGAAACGTTGCCTACTTGATTATTAGTGAAATATAATAGCTCTGATATATTCTTTGTATGGAAGTTTTTTTTTTAAATCGCGTTTATCTGCGGTTGTTTTCAGTTTAAAAATGGTGTTTGCAGGTTAGAGTCGTTCTTTCTTTAATTTATTTATTTATTTGAAGTAAAGAGACTAAAATTCTAATTCGAACGTGATCTTAACAAAACTTAAATATTGATTTTTTTCCCCGTTTTCATCTCATAATAGGACTTGCGTTGAAATCGATTTCCTCGTAAAACCAGGAAGAGCGGAGTGCTAGTTAGTGCCGTTTCGTTTGAAGGGATTCGGTGACAGTTCCTCTTTTGTACGGGTAGACTTGAAAAGGGTGTCCTAACGGAAAAAATGTGAAGAAGAATCGTAGGAGAGTGCCAGTTCCAATTTCGATTTTGTTCCCCCTTAAAAAAATACCCCCTTACGAAAACGGCATAAAAATGAGGTTGATTCCCGTGAATTACTGTGGATTTACAGCTATGGATAGGCGATTCTCCAGCCCTATGCTGCCTTGGATAGTTTCCGAAATACGAAAGAGAGATTCATACGAAAAGGTAAGTTTTTTTTTTGTTGTCTATTATCTCGATTTTAATTCCAATTAAAGTAAGGAGTAATTAAATCATTTTGCAATCTTCGCTTAAAATAGAAACTGAATAGGACGTGTGTGCCAATTAATTACTTAATAGTAATAATACAAAAAAAAAAAATTGATCTTTATTTCTACAATCGTCCTTTTGCTTTTTAAAGGTTGCTTCAGTAAAACTTGTTATTCATCTAATATTATATAGTTACTACGAATTTTAATTTTTATTTTTTGTTAAGTCTGAGAAGACAGGTTCTTCTAGTTTTTAAAACTTACCTGTGTTAGTTACGTTCTCCATTATCATAATTTTGCCTTTAAAAAATTGTGAAACGATGAATAAACTTGTTGTGATATATTTTCGCTAAAAATAACGTTTAATGGGAAGGATAACCTTCCTTAATTCGATTTTAAGTCTTAAAACCGGATGTTTCGTTTAAGAAACTTTTTATTCAAACATTTAAAAACTATTAGGAAGAGGAAAGGTCCCTAGATATACACGATGGTATAATAAACGTTTAATTAACGTATAACAAATTCTGCTATGCCATAATATTATGTATTCCAAATCGTTCACATCGGATAGAATAGCCAAACCGATAATGTGACAATCACAGAATAACAATACGTAATCAATCTTCCTCAGGAACTTCCTAACGATCCCGTAATCGTTATAAGTGGCCTCCCTAACTTGTAAATAACCGGATATAGCGCTGTGATGGACGATGTACAATTCCTGAGAGAAATTCGATTCGGGTTTCGGCGCAGCTCTAACGAACACTTTCGTAGCTAACGGGGAAATTATGACTCTGACTTGGTATGCTCATAATGCAATAATCCCTTTTCGGGAATAACTCGAAGGACGCCTCTAAGAGTTGACTTAACGCCGCTTCGTGTTCGGGTCTCGCGGCCGCTATTTCCATCGCGAAGGCGTTTTCGGGACCGTTGAAAGTGGCCGACGTTTCGTCTTCGTAATCTACTGTAAGGATATGAATTCAGTGTTATAAGCTTGTATAAAAATCCCGAGTAAATCACATGATGGTATAATAAACGTTTAATTAACGTAATAATGGTATATTTAACGTAAACGGATATTATACGTTTTTTTAACGTATATTTTATACGTTCTTCGGTTTAATTCGCGTTTATTAAGGTGGATTGCTTAGTTAATGATGACGTAAGATTAATAATGTGATATAAAATTAGATCGGTGTGTGATTATTATATTTTAATTACTCCGGGAAATTAATTCCATTCATTGTTTACAATTACAAATCCTGCTACTGCTAGTTTAAGCTTGAATTGTCCTTCCGACATTCTCGAATTAGAATTAGATTCTTCTGAATATCCTGACATTTTTCTTACGTTAATAGCGGACTTTCTATGCAGTTTATTAATTAACGTTCGTTAAAGAATTGTATAAAAAAGCAGTTATTTGTCGAATATATTAAGTTTAAATGGAATTTTTCGCTGGTAGGGGGTGGATAAATATAAACGTATAATAAACGTATAATATTATACCTCAATTGTATCTTGCAGAAAAACTCTCAGATACGGCTGCAAGGAAAGCGATGATTTTACGATTAAACGATTGCAATTATCACTGAATGATGGAGTAGTACATTTTTTATTGCGTCTTTAAAAAAAAGAAAACAATAAGCACTTGTTTATCTCATCTTTAAGTACAAACTTCAACATTTACTCAAGCGAAAAAAATCTTCAAACATTGCTTAAACACTTTCAACGTCAATTCCATCTACGACTTTGTTTATTTTCGTTTAAACTCGATTTCTATAAACCTAAGCTTATATCGGAGAACTTGAGGTCGTCCTTGTGATCCGTCTATTACGTTAGTATCTCGAATCGTGTCAGCGTCGTTTCTGTTATGCACATAACGTGTACGATATAAAGGAGAACCATGTTGTATAATAATAACATGGAATTGGAATTAATTGATGCCAATTTGTTCTTGATGATTTTCTTGTAAATAAATTAACCGACGAGAATAAAATTAATTTTAAATTTTTCGTTGTATAATAAATTAGTAAACTAATTCCTGCGAATTTTGTAACAATGAAATTTGTGAGTGTAATTTCCTGTTTTTTTTTCCCGTAAAATTAGTGTTTAATGAATAGAAACGTTTCAAGGATATTTTTTTTCCTTTATTAAAATAAAAAAATATAATACAAAGTATTAAAAAATAAATAAAAATTAAATGGGACATAAAATAAAGATAAAAAAATATTCAGCTCTGCTACTATGTATTATTAAACATTGGGCTTACTTCGTACCCAGCTAATATGACGTTAACGGCCATCGGATTAGCATACATCGGTAGATAATTGTAGTTGTCGATCAGGAATTCCAACACCTTTTCGGTGACCTTCTTCTGATATTCAGATCCATTGAATTTCGTATGTTGATCGTGGAATTGCGAAGAAGTGAGCTGAAATTAAAATCGATTAAAACCTTCCCATATTACATCATCTAAAATCTCCTACTCTTTTCCAGCGATTATTCGCCAATTTTGCGATGATATCTTCCAGAATTGAAGTACCCTCCTCTTCCTAAAATAAACCTACCTCGTTATAAAACGATATCTTAATCGATTAGTTAGTATTAATTTTACCGTCATTAATCTTAAGATGTCGTTGATATCGGTATTGAGCTTATCGAATCTATCGTGATACAAAGTGTACGACCATGGCTCGGCGAAGAATGAGAACAGATCGGCTATGGTGACCATTTCAAATCGTGTCACTAAGTTATTGAGGAGCTTCTCGTGTTTACCCCAGAGGTGGGTTAAATTAACTTTTTCCAGTTCCTTTCCGGATGTTAATACATACATATGTGTTTCGAGAATGATTTTGAGCAATTTTGACTTACCTTCGTCGTTAAACATGTTATAGTTTCAACCGTATTGTATTGGTTCAGATGCAAACGGAAATAACCTTGTTTATCTAGGTTCTTGCAGTCTCCGCTGGTTAAAACTTGTCCCTTAACAAAAAAATTGTGTGTTATTGCCCATCAACGACTTCGATTTGACCACCTTTTGTTTAGGCTAAGATCTAATGGCACAAAATGTTTGACCACCACCCACCGTATCAGACCTTTTAAAACTACAGCTTGTTGCTTGATGATCGCTTCATCACCCACCGGTTAATTTTTATCCGACCTTGAAATTACATTTAACAAAGTACCCAAAATTCATTACATTTACCCAATCTTAAAAGGTGATTTGAACGCTGAAAACGGTATAACTTATTGTTTCATGTCTTTAGATCACAAAAAATCGAACATGATCATTTAACCACCCACCGGTTAATTTTTATCCGACTTTGACCCTACATAACACAGAGTTTCAAAAGTTTAGCTCATTTTTCAGACGGTTTAAGAGATGGTTAAACGCTAAAAATACTACAGCTTGTCGTCTGATGTCTTTAGATCGTAAAAATTTGAAAATTATCATTTGATCCTTCACCGGTTAAATTTTATCCGACCTTGAAGTTAGAAATAGTTTATCATCAACTTTAAGTTGTAGTCTCTCTCTGAAAATAATAGAGCTTGCTGCCTGATATCTCTAGATTACAAAAAAAATGAAAATCATCGTTTAACCACCCTCCGGCTAATTTTTATCCATATAACAGAGTTTTCAAAATTTATCACGCTTTTCACAAACTTTAAGAGCTGGTCAAACGCTAAAAACGATACAATTTGGTACTGACGGCCTTTTAACCAGAAAAAATCGCAAATCATCATTTAACCGCCCACCGGTTAATTTTTACCCAAAATTGAAATTACAACATAACAAAGTTCCCAAAATTCATCATACAAGATGGTTAAACGCTGAAAATTGTAGGGATTGTTGACTCGCGTCTCTAAACCGCTAATCATCGTTTTGACCGGACACCGGTTAAATTTTATCCGACCTCGAAGTTAAAAAAACACGAATTTTCAAAGTTCACAGCCCTTTTCATCTACTTTAAGTTGTAGTTTCTCTCTAAAAATACTAGAGCTGGCTGCCTGATATCTCTAGATTACAAAAAATTGATAATCATCATTTAACCACCCTCCGGTTAATTTTTATCCGATATTGAAATTACATTTAACAAAGTCCTCAAACTTCATCTTTGGCAGATTGCTAAACGCTGAAAGTGGTAGGGATTGGTGCATCGCGTCTCTAAACCGCTAATCATCGTTTTGACCGGACACCGGTTGAATTTATCCGACCTTGAAGTTAGCTGTAGCAGAATTTTCAAAATTCATCGCATTTTTCACCAAGTTTTGGAGGTTGGCAATCGGTGAACATAGTGCAGATCGTTAACTTATGGTTTTAGATTACAAAAAAATTGAAAATCATCATTTGACAGTTCACCGGTTAAATTTTCTCCGACCTTGAAGTTAGCTGTAGCCGAATTTTCAAAATTCATCGCATTTTTCACCAAGTTTGGGAGGTTGGCAATCGGTGAACATAGTGCAGATCGTTAACTCATGGTTTTAGATTACAAAAAAATTGAAAATCATCATTTGACAGTTCACCGGTTAAATTTTATCCGACCTTGAAGTTAGCTGTAGCAGAATTTTCAAAATTCATCGCATTTTTCACCAAGTTTGGGAGGTTGGCAATCGCTGAACATAGTGCAGATCATTAACTCATGGATTTTAGATTACAAAAAAATTGAAAATCTTCATTTGACCGTTCACCGGTTAAATTTTATCCGACCTTGAAGTTAGCTGTAGCAGAATTTTCAAAATTCATCGCATTTTTCACCAAGTTTGGGAGGTTGGCAATCGGTGAACATAGTGCAGATCGTTAACTCATGGTTTTAGATTACAAAAAAATTGAAAATCATCATTTGACAGTTCACCGGTTAAATTTTATCCGACCTTGAAGTTAGCTGTAGCAGAATTTTCAAAATTCATCGCATTTTTCACCAAGTTTGGGAGGTTGGCAATCGCTGAACATAGTGCAGATCATTAACTCATGGATTTTAGATTACAAAAAAATTGAAAATCATCATTTGACCGTTCACCGGTTAAATTTTATCCGAACTTGAAGTTAAAAAAACTCGAATTTTCAAAGTTCATCTCCCGGTTCATCCACTTTAAGAGGTGCTCTCGCTCTGGAAATAGTAGAGCTTGTTGCCTGATGTGCCTAGATCATAAAAATTTGAAAATTATCGTTTGACCGCCCACCGGTTAATTTTTATCCGATCTTGAAATTATAAATAAACTCTTCAAAGTTCATTGCAATTTTTAAAAACTTTGGAAAGTAGTCAAACGTTGAAACCAATACAGGACGTTGTCTAAAGTCGTTAGTTGAGAAAAAATCGAAAATCATCGCTTCACCACCCACCGGATAATTTTTATCCGATCTTGAAGTTAAAAAAAACTCGAATTTTCAAAGTTCACCGCCCTTTTCATCAATATTAAGAGGTGGCTCTCGCTCTGAAAATAGTAGAGCTTGTTGCCTGATGTGTCTAGATCATAAAAATTTGAAAATTATCGTTTGAGCGCACCGGTTAAATTTTATCCGACCTTGAAGTAAAAAAAACTCGAATTTTCAAAGTTCACCGCCCTTTTCATCCACTTTAAGAGGTGGTTCTCGCTTTGAAAATCGTAGAGCTTCTTGCCTGATGTGTTTAGATAATAAAAATTTGAAAATTATCGTTTGACCGCCTACCGGTTAATTTTTATCCGACCTTGAAATTACATTTAATTAATTCCCAAAATTGATTACATTTCCCCAACTTTGAAAGGTGATTTGAATGCTGGAAATGGAATAAGTTATTGTTGCATGTCTTTTGATCACAAAAAATCGAACATGATCATTTAACCACCCACCGGCTAAATTTTATCCGACCTTGAAACTATATAGCCGCATTTGAAACTTTGAGAGCTGGTCAAGCGATGAAAACGGTACAGGTTGTCGTCTGATGTCTCCTAAACCACAAACATTAAAAAAAATCATTTAACCACCCACCGGTTAATTTTTATCCGACCTTGAAACCAAAAAACCCAAAAATTACGGAGTTTCTCGACCATTTTGCGGTGCCACTTCGCGCACTTCACTCGCATACTTACATAATCATCAGCAGTCATCGCCACCTCCAGCGGACACTCCACGCCGGGCTTCTTGACCGACATATAGTTAATTTTACCGGGCAACCTCGCGAAGACGGATAAGGGCTGCGTGTATCTCGGCACCAACTTCTTCCCTTCCGGTCTACAATTCGTGAAGATGTTCTCGCTGTCTTCGGACGGGCTCGAACCTCTCATCAGCTTGTTCAGGATGTAGTGACCCAGCGTGTTACCGATCTCCGTTCTGTTGTAGTAACACTGTTTCATGTGTTCAGCGTAATACCTGAGGAAATATTTCCGAGGACGAAAAATAATATCTGTGTTTATTTTTTCCTATTATTAGCCATAATTTAGAGGCAGTTCCTTACTTGTTATACATCGTTTGATGCAATATAAATTTTTTTGTATTTTTTGATGTTGATATAGGCTGGGCAATAAAAAACCAATCACCCTGTATATTTATTGTGGAGAACTGGAAAAACTAGTCATATAAATAAACGATAAATAACAGTTTATTAATAGTGTTGTTGTCTAGTGAATAATATTATAGATACAGGAATATTTTTAAATGATATAATCTTATAGATCTCTTGAAGGAGGTATACAGGGTGTCACAATAGTCTGTTATTTATAAGCCTAACATTTAATAATGCACGAAAGTTTAGGAAAGTATTGGACAATGAATTAAATCTGATTACCTTCTCGAATACTTCGAAATAGTACCAGCTGCGTAGATATTCGGATCGTTAGTACAACAATTATTATCAACGACGACGCCACCGTCGAAAATCAGATTGCAATTAGTGACGGCTTTAAACGTTTTGGTGCTGATCCTCTTCTTCTCGTACATGAAGACGGCCATGCAATCAACATCTAGCAGCCTCGTCTTGGACTCGAACCTGATCGATATGATATTGTGGTTCTTGTCATCGAAAGTCCAATCGACGAACTCGTAATCGACATACATTTGTATCCCTAATTTTTTAATCTTATCGTTAACCGCATCTTCCACGTCATTATCGTTGAAAATCGTGTTATGAACGTAAGGATCCTCAGTCGTACGCGGTGGCAAAATGAAGTAGACCCTATTAAAAGGTACACCTAATTCGATAACGGCTTCAACGCAACAATACGCGTCTAAAGTGTAGCCGTACACAATGATATGACCTGTATAGGAGGAGGAATTAACTCGATTAAAATGAAAAGAGAAATTAAAAATTTAAAATTTACCAGGATGATCATTCGTCACTAATTCTTTTAAGGTCTTTATAACGATATCGATATCAGTCTCAGTATTTACGATAAACACATTATTGGGTCTCTCTACAGTTTTCCCTCGCTTATCCTCGGCACGTTTCGGCATTTGATACTGTTTCCCGCAAGTTAGGAACAGCAAATCATAACTTAAACTCGTCCCATTCACCAGGATACTCTTATTTTTACGATCAATCGCCGACATCACTCCAGTAATCACAGTCACGTACGTGCACAACGATAACAGAGATAAATAATATCCGGAGACTTCGCTCGTATTCGGCGTCATTATATCCCTAAATCGGTTACTCCTAACAAAAAAAAATTTAGATAGATCAGAAGCTGAGAATGCTTGCAAAAACTTACCTGTAAGGTACCAAACCATGGGTCGAAACCAATATGATATTATTGAAGGTGACTCTAATATTTTGGGTGCTATGGAAGATTAAACCGACCAAGAAGGCGATGCCCACATCGCTAGCTCCGACCACGATGATTTTATCGTTAATTTCTTGCCTGGTTAATCCGCAAAATACCGGTGTCGAGATGTAGATGGCGTAAGGTCTCTCGACGCGTCCGACGGCTTCCGGTAGGTTCCACGAACTAGCGCTGACGGTGCAGTATTCCGGAATCTTCGATGGGATTACCGGGATTAAATCGCCGAGAACGCAGCATAGGGCTTTCGAAGAAGTTACTGAAAAGTTATTAAAATTTTGGAATCCGAAGACACCATCTCTAAAGGCTGTCATTTATTGCAATTTTTCTTTAACACTTATTTTGACCACATCTCAGATGCATCAGATAATGAGGCTTAGTTTTATTTTTGCACGTTTATTTTTGTTAAAACTGTTTGTTTATGTGTTCAAGTGATAAATAAAGCTCTTTTAATTTAATTGCTTAAGATTTCAATAAAATTGCGTCACTCACATGTTATTAGTCTTTGTCTTCCATTTTATGAACATTCAGCTTGAAAACTTGGAGAAATATGAACCTCTTTGATTTGTTAGAAGGGATATCTGAAGAACAGGCTGAAAATTCTGATGTTGGCTGAAGACACACCATCTTCTATGTTGACTATACTTTTGATTTTGATCTTGAAGATATCAGTGATAGTGATACAGAAAACGAAGATGATTACAATGATATACAAAAAAATTCCTCTTTCGATTTCGTTGAAAATGAAGATCCTCAATTTGATGCTGAAAATTGCTCACCAGCACAATTACTTCTAAAAAACAATCGACCACAGCACTTTAGAGTTTATTGTTACACAATCGAATCTACATATTATATGCTATAGATACAAAAAGGAAATAATCTAGAAATGACAGTGGAAGAGCTGAAAGCTTTTCTAGGTATACTAGGGCTTAGTAATGTCTTTGAGAAGATTTTTACAAATCTTAAGTTTGCTTCACATTAATGACAACTCAAAAATGCCCAAAAGAGGAGAAAAAAATTTTGATAAACTTTATAAAGTTAGATCCATTATCGATAATCTGAATAATAATTTCGAAGAACTATATCAGCCATCTAGATATCTTAGTGTGGACGAAAGTCTGGCGAATGTAGGCTTTCACGGCCACTGTTCCATAAAGATGTATCTTTCGGGTATTGCCGTGGTTGTTGTGATAAACTTGACGTTTCGCTGATCATACTGTCAGCTTCTTCAGAAGTTCTCTAAAGACTGATGTTGATGTCTTCTGCTCCTCGTTATATACCCAGTCCCTGTTCCGCTCCAGTGATGCGTATCCGTTCCAGTCCGCTGAACCGTATCCGTTGTCGTTCTCGTTATAACCGTCAATTTTTTTTTTGCCAACTACAACATTGTAAAAACTATATTTTTCTGTAGAGCTGTCAAGATTACAAAAAAAAAATATTTCTTACGTATCTACCAAGATATTTCTGACAGCTGTCAAATTGTAAAAACTATATTTTTCTGTAGAAATTTGACAGTTCTGATTGTCCAAATACACCAGAAAGCTGTCAAAATTCCAAAAAATTTCATTGTGTAAGTATCAAACTATTTCCGGCAGCTGTCAAATTGCAAAAAAAAAACAATTATTGTTCATTGGTTATAACCGTCACAAATTTTTTAGACAACTGCAACATTGTAAAAACTATATTTTTCTGTAGAGAGTTGACAGTCGTCCAAATACATCCGAGAGCTGTCAAGATTGCAAAAAAATTATTTTTTACGTATCTATCAAGATATTTCTGACAGCTGTCAAATTGTAAAAACAGTATATTCTTATGTAGAAATTTGACAGTTCTGGTTGTCCAAATACACCAGAGAGCTGTCAAAATTCAAAAAAAATTCTTTTGTACGTATCAAAATATGTCTCACAACTGTCAAATTACACAAAAAACAATTATTTTTCATTGGTTATAACCGTCAAAATTTTTTAGACATCCGCAACATTGTAAAAACTATATTTTTCTGTAGAGAGTTGACAGTCGTCCAAATACATCCGAGAACTGTCAAAATTGCAAAAAAATTATTTCTTACGTATCTACCAAGATAATTTTGACAGCTCTCAAAATGTAAAAACAGTCATATTGTTTCAAGTTATAATATCGAGCATTATAACGGTCAAAAATGTTTTGACAGCTGTCATATTGTAAAAACTATATTCTTCTGTAGAAATTTGACAGTTCTGGTTGTCCAAATACACCAGAGAGCTGTCAAAATTCAAAAAAAGTTCTTTTGTACGTATCAAAATATGTCTCACAACTGTCAAATTACACAAAAAACAATTATTTTTCATTGGTTATAAACGTCAAAATTTTTTAGACATCCGCAACATTGTAAAAACTATATTTTTCTGTAGAGAGTTGACAGTCGTCCAAATACATCCGAGAACTGTCAAAATTGCAAAAAAATTATTTCTTACATATCTACCAAGATAATTTTGATAGCTATCAAATTGTAAAAACAGTCATATTGTTTCAAGTTATAATATCGAGCATTATAACGGTCAAAAATGTTTTGACAGCTGTCATATTGTAAAAACTATATTCTTCTGTAGAAATTTGACAGTTCTGGTTGTCCAAATACACCAGAGAGCTGTCAAAATTCAAAAAAAAATTTTTTGTACGTATCAAAATATGTCTCACAACTGTCAAATTACACAAAAAAACAATTATTTTTCATTGGTTATAACCGTCAAAATTTTTTAGACATCTGCAACATTGTCGTCTGCTTACGCTGCTCGTCTGGTGCTTCGGGCTCTCCAGCGCTAACTTCTATACCTTACTTAATCTGTATCCGTCTTCCCGGTTGAAGTTGTTCGGATTCTTCATTATTTCCAGGGATTCTCTTACTATCCGTGGGTAGTAGTGATTGCTTTTGGCTAGTATCTTCACGTCATTGTAGTCGATTACGTGACTGCTTCCGGTGTGGTAGTGTTCAGCTACTGCAGATTTTCCAGTATTTCGACATCTCTGCGATGCTCTTTCACTCTACACTGTATACTGCGCCCGGTTTGTCCAATATACGATTTCCCGCACTGGCATTGAAGTTCGTAGATGCCTTTAGCTTGTAGTCTCGGTATGGAGTCTTTGTTGGATGGAAGCAGTTCTTTTATTTTCTTGACTGTGCTGAACCTGACGTTGACGTTCTTCTTCTCCAAGGTTTTCTTCAGCCTGTCCGTGACTCCAGCAATATACGGCAGGTGTGCGTATCCTACTGGCTTTAGTTCTGAGTCATCCTTCTGTTTCTTTTTGGCTCCGGCTAATCTCCTGAATTTGTAGCCGTTCTTCTGGAGTGCATCTTTCACATGTTGAATTTCCTAGGTTTTGTTGGTAGCATCACTAATCATTTCCGCTCTATGTAGTAGTGTAGTGACCAGGGATCTTTTCTGTTGTGGATGATGATGTGAGGTTGCGTGTAGATATACTCCATGTCCCAATTTTCCATTTCAAATACATCCAGAAAAGGTAAGCTTTCTTCTAACTCCATCGTAATGTTGATGTTGGCATGTTGTCTGTTGATGTGTTCCTGAATGAAGTCTACCGACCAGATATGATCATTTCGGGTATATAACGAAACATCAACATCAGTCTTTAAGAACTTTATCAGTATGATCAAAACAAGTTTATCACAACAACCACGGCAATACCCGAAAGATACATCTTTATGGAACTAGATACATGCTTTCTTTTCAAGTTTATGAAGGAAAATCAAAAGACCAATCAGAATATTCTCTAGGAGAAAGAGTTGGAATAAAGGCTAGTGCATTTTCTTTGACATTTTTTTTTAGCACAATTCCATTGTTTTGCTTGCGGTACATTTAGAAGCAACAGAAAGTTTTTTTCCTGCAGATCTGTTGAAACCAGAAAAACAAATGAAAACTTGACGACTATGATTTTGCTCAAGCTAATGACATCTCTGTTGTAAAATGGCGTGAGGGAGAAAGTCTGTTAAAGGAGATAAGGAAGATATCGACTGTCCTCTTAGTGGTCAAAGACTATAATTCCTTTATGGGAGGAAATGGTGGATCAAACTATTCTATTTAGTTGATACTGCCGACACAGTGCAGAAAAAAATCAAAACTTAGCTATCGAAATTCTTTAGTTAACGAACTGATAGGTGCCTTTGTAAGTAGGAAAAGAAGTCCTCTTCCGAGTAGAACCACCAAAATTACAAAAGTTGAAGGTCGTGCTAGGTTAAATTTCGAAATATAATACTTTCATTTAACAGAAAGCATGTACGGGTCTAAAGAGGATATGAATTATAAATTAACACGCTGTGTTTATTTAATCAGTGTTTATGGAATTAATTTGGTTTGACCTCGCATATATTCAAATCAAATAACCTATTAGTATTGGCCTTCGTATTAGTAACGAACATACCTTCAACATCCATCGGACGAATAATATAGAACAGAATCGAATAATCACTCAATCGATGCAATTCCAACAAGAAAAATCTGCTATGCCTATGGAAAATAGGCGATAACACGAAATGGATTATACATCCGCGGCTGCCAAGTTTATGCTTGGACATATCAGTCCACGTAGCCAACTGGTAATGCGATATTATATATTCCAAATCGTCCACATCGGATAGAATAGCCAAACCGATAATGCGATTATCACAGAATAACAAGTACGTCTTATAAATCTCGTATTCCGAATCCATCCAAGCTTGAAACTCCTCCATAACGGAATCACCTTTAGTGATCTTCCTCAGGAACTTCCTAACGATCCCGTAATCGTTATAAGTGGCCTCCCTAACTTGTAAATAACCGGATATAGCGCTGTGATGGACGATGTACAATTCCTGAGAGAAATCCGATTCGGGTTTCGGCGCAGCTCTAACGAACACCTTCGTCGCTAACGGGAAATTATGACTCTGACTTGGTATGCTCATAATGCAATAATCCCTTTTCGGGAATAACTCGAAGGACGCCTCTAAGAGTTGACTTAACGCCGCTTCGTGTTCGGGTCTCGCGGCCGCTATTTCCATCGCGAAGGCGTTTTCCGGACCGTTGAAAGTGGCCGACGTTTCGTCTTCGTAATCTACTGTAAGGATATGAATTCAGTGTTATAAGCTTGTATAAAAATCCCGAGTAAATCACATGATGGTATAATAAACGTTTAATTAACGTAATAATGGTATATTTAACGTAAACGGATATTATACGTTTTTTAAACGTATATTTTATACGTTCTTCGGTTTAATTCACGTTTATTAAGGTGGATTGCTTAGTTAATGATGACGTAAGATTAATAATGTGATATAAAATCAGATCGGTGTGTGATTATTGTATTTTAATTACTCCGGGAAATTAATTCCATTCATTGTTTACAATTACAAATCCTGCTACTGCTAGTTTAAGCTTGAATTGTCCTTCCGACATTCTCGAATTAGAATTAGATTCTTCTGAATGTCCTGACATTTTTCTTACGTTAATAGCAGACTTTCTATGCAGTTTATTAATTAACGTTCGTTTAAAGAACACTTTTGTCATAATACAGTTACACTTTTAAGACTTATTTACACGATACTGACGATATACCTTAATAAAGTTTAAATAGAATCCTTTCGTTAACTGGTCCTTAGTAGTCATTCACTAATAAGGGATGGATAAATATAAACGTATAATAAACGTATAATATTATACCTTAATTGTATCTTGCAGAAAAACTGTTAAATACGGCTGTGCTTGTACATGTTTAAGTCTTAGTGGTTAAGTGACTGGATATATTTATATAATATGACACTCTATGTCAAAAAATCAGCCGTTTTTTGAGTTATTCAATTTTTTTCAGATATAGATCCAATTGCAACGTTATGTTCGAAATTCTGTATTTCTGAAGGCATTGCAGCTAAAGACCTCATATTTGGCATGTTATTAGCCGAAATAGCATACATCAAATTTACGTCCTGAAACTTAATCATAATTTATACAGGGTCGTCCAAAATTAACGTTCATTTCAACCAAGTTCACATCGATGATATTATTCCATTTTTGATTACACTTTATAATTCTCTATCATTGATTAATTATTAGACATATTGGCTTCGATCTTTTACAATTTTCGAATTATTAGAGATTTCCTGATGAAAGCCCGAATAAGTTCTAACGAACCAGTTCCGCATACGTAAATGTTTTCTCGCTTTATCATCCTCATTCTCTGAATAATTCTTGTCATTACTTGCGTCTTTTGCCCTCTTTAAATAATACCTTGATTCAATGGCTGGAGCAAAGAGGTTTCGTTCGGTGATAGAAAACCTATTTAGACGTAGGGATGATTTAGATCTTGTGGGTGACCTAGAGCATTATCTAATAGTAACAGTACCTTGAGGTCCAAATTCTTCTTCTTTAAATAGTTTTCTACGTCTGGTACAAAACAGTTTAAAAACCACTCTCTGAATAAATCTCGAGTTATCCAAGCTTTTGAATTTGTTTGTTGTGTTTCTATTTATGCCTTTGAGTGCGTGCACGGGCATTTAGAGATCTATAAACGAGCAAGGATTTTGTTATAAAATCTCCGGATGGATTATTACACAAAAGAAGCTTTACACGATCTTTAGATACCTTAAAGCTTGTTCTGTTAGACATCTTTTTCCACCACAGGCCGGTTTCATCAGCATTAAAAACTTGATGTGGTGTATATCTTTGCTCTTCTGTAATTTTTTGAATTTCATCTGAGTATGTCCTGGCAGCTTTATGATCAGCCGATGCAGATTCACCTTGAATTCTTGAATTTTTCAAGCCAGCCTTTACTTGCAACAAAATCTGAGCTGGTAGAAGATTCTCCATTTTCTTGGAGGTGTTTGTAAATTTTAAACGCTTCCTGTTTAATGATATTACCATCCAATGGAATCCCTTTTTGGAAATTGTTATCAATCCAAATACTAAAGAGAATTCTACAACAACAGCATTTCTAATTTTATTTTCATTTCTCTTGATGGTTCGGACAGGGCCGCTGCGCCCTTGTGCGTACACCGCACAAGGGCGCATGTCATAATTTGCATGTCTACAATTGTATAAGGGGCGGCCTAATCGGTATTGCACGCGGGCGTTCAAACAGCTAGCGGCGGGCCTGGGTTCGGACTGTTGCATCATTTAAATTTAAAGTTTTTCCAATGTGTGATGCTTTCCCTCCTTTTATAAGACGATTCAAAATTTGTATTTTTACATCCAACGAAATAAATTTCCTCTTAAACATTGTTTTTTTTTATCAGACATACGAGGGAGCGTTTTTATATTCGCGGAATGGGGGATAAGGGGTGGAAATAAAAAAACCAAATTATTTTTCTTTTTCAATATATTCACTTGCAAGACGGATACATTTTTCACATCTTTCAATTAATTTATTTATATCCTCATAAAAAAATGATTTCTCTTTATCTGCAAAATACGCCGAAACTGCCTCCTTTTTCATTTTCGGAAACAGGTAATAATCACTCGGGGCCAGGTCTGGGCTGTAGGGTGGGCGATTCACAATTTCGAAGCCCACCTTATGCAGGGCAGCTAACGCAACGCGGCTCTTGTGGACGGGCGCGTTGTCGTGCAAAAGCAGCACACCTTTCATCAATTTTGCCCGTCTTTTCTCTTTAATGGCTTATTTTAGTCGCTCTAATATTGAAGCGTAATATTCTCCGGTTATAGAAACACCTTTATCTTTATAATCAATCAACAATATTCCTTCCGAGTCCCAAAATACCGTTACCATGAGTTTCCCAGCTGATTGTGACACTTTAAATTTCTTGGGAGGTGCTGTGCCCTTTTTATGCCATTGCATGGAGTCTTGTTTGGACTCAGGTTCATAATGATGTCTCCAGTAACAATTCGACTCAATACACCATCCTTGTCTTCATTACAGAGGTCCAAAAATGCACGCGAACCCTCTACGCTCTGTTGTTACTTGGTTGACGATAGCTCAAAGACTAACTGTCTACCGGAGGTCATCATTCTCCTTTCCGAGGCCGAACCATTGTTCTTGAGCCCCTTTGTCTCTTCGATAGCTCCCTCTAAGCTGGGTGTTTGTGAGTTCTGACAATAATCTTCACTGCCCAAGGCGACCGAATGAGGGATGGTGTTGTCCTCCTAGTTGTCTTCCTCTGCGTCCACCGCAAAGGCACGGCGAACGTCGACCAAAGGCGGGGGCCTGTCGAGGTCCAAGTCGGCGAGGGATTTCCCGATCTCGCTATTCTTTCTCGTGTCTTAACTGCTAGGCTGATGATGTGCCTTCTAATTGATGGTATCGCAAGGTCGTCGCGTAGCTGTTGGTTGCGAACGTACCATGGTGCCCCTGTTATTAACCTCAGGACACCATTCTGTAAGACTTCTAGCCTTTTTAGGTGGCTCTTCGCCATACTTGACAAGGGCAACGCCCCGTAGGTGACAATTGGGCGCAGGAAAGTAAAATATATAAGAATCTTGATTCTTAGAGATAGGTCGCTCTTGGTACAGAGAAGGGGGTAGATGTAACCCCTGGCCGCGTGGAACTTCTCGGTGACTTTTCCCACATGTAGTCTCATTGTGAGAATCCAGAACAGTTCCGAGATATAAAACTGATGGGCTCCAGGGGAGCCTGAAGTCATCCACGAAGATATTATCCGGTGGAGCACGTAGTCTGTTCGTGAAGCGGACCGCAACACATTTTGAATGATTTATTTTCAGGCGCCACCTGGAAGCCCAGGCCAAGAACTCATCCAGGAACTGCTGCAGTCTGTTGCGCAGGATGTCTTCGTTCGCGTCGACGGTGTAAAGGGTCGTATCATCCGCGTACATGGCGAGCTCCACTCACTCGATTCTGGAATTGTGAAGAGACCCCTGAGGCACTCCAGCTGCCAAGGGTCGCTCGGTAGAGATAGCTGCATCCTGCCGCGTGGAGAAGGTCCTATTATGAAGGTAGGATCGAACGATCTTTACAATCTTGGGGTTTATACCACTCGCTAACATCTTGTGAATCAGCCCGTCATGCCACACAGTATCAAAAGCCCTCGCAATATCCAAAAATACCGCTCCTAAGGTTTGACGTCTTTCCAGGGTGTTACGGATGGCTTCTGTGAGTCGGAAAAGTTGGAATTCCGTAGATAGACCTTCGCGGAAGCCAAATTGTTCATCTTGAATTATTTCTCTGACGAATAGTTCTTCCTTTAGGCGGGCGAGTACTATGGCTTCCACCACCTTGTCGAGACAGGATATCAGAGAGATTGGGCGGTAATTCTGCGGGAATAATGGGTCCTTGTTTGGTTTAACTAAGGACACCACGATGGAGTGTTTCCACGCTCTTCCTAGAAAGTGTCCTAGTCTTAAGATGGCATTAGATATGGTGGCTATGTCGTTGATGATATTTAACGGAAGCTTCTTCAGGGCTGAGTTGGTGATGTGATCGCTGCCTGGCGCTTTACCAGCTTTGAGGGATTTGAGGATTCGAGAGACCTCGTCGGTGGATGTCGGAGTAAGATCTTCGCCCTCCAGCAAATCGAGATTGTTCAGAGATTCCTCCACCTCAACCTCTATTTCTTCGTCGGAGTCCTCCTCACACGCTGTTTCGTGAACCGACTGTAGATGGTCCGCCAGCAACTCCGCTTTCTCCGCAGGAAGGTACGTTATGCCGCCTGGGCCCTGCATAGGCTTAATGCCCTCCGGCCTATTCCTGTTCCTCTTCAGGGCTTTTGCCATCTTCCACAATGAGCCGTCCCCCTGCGATAGGGTGGACACCCTAACTGTCTAATAACAATGAAACTTCATATTGATACTAATTATGAGTCGATGCACAGGTCACGCCCCCAATGCGCCTAATCACCCCCCTACAACCCGCTCATTCCGCGAATATAAAAACTCTCCCTCGTAGTATGGGATTGAAATTTAATTCGAAAATTAGTCTTAACAGTCTAGGTTTTCTAGGTACTTCACATAAAGAATCTTGATAAACTAAATTCGAATTGTGCGCTCATCTTGAGTACACACACTGTTACAGTTGAATGTCTAACACATACAGTTACACTTTTAAGACTTATTTACGGCGATAGCTTCTCGGGAGTAATCACAAAACTCTAAAGAATAGGGGGTGGATAAATATAAACGTATAATAAACGTATAATATTATACCTTAATTATATCTTGAAGAAAAACTCTCAGATATGGCTGTGATTGTACATGTTTAAGTCTTATTCGTTAAGTGACTGAATATATTTGTATCATACGATTCAGTATAATAAACAAGCGAGGGAAGCGATGATTTTTTTTTAAAGAGAAAACAATAAGCACTTGTTTATCTCATCTTTAAGTACAAACTTCAGCATTTATTTAAGTGAAAAAAATCTTCAAACATTGCTTGAGACTCGCCTTATTTCTGTTATGCACTTAACGTGGACGATATAGAGGAGAACGATGTTGTATAATAATAATTAACGTAAAATAAACGTTTAATATACCATATTATGTTGCTTGGATTTATTATTATTATTATAATACCTGCTATAGACCTCCTTCTAATCTTCCTCCACGATTCTAATTGCTTCTCGGTGAATTCTAACGCATCGTAGCTAATATCCGGATTAGCATGTCCTCTGAAAGCAAAAAATTCTTCCTCCGATTCCTCCTCCTCATACACCTCTTCACTCAGTATACTTATAGTTTCTAAAGTCTTATTTAGATCTATAACAGTATCATCTCCTTGTTCGCTCGTCGATGTTTCAATCGAACATTGATCATCAGAACAACTATAAGAAGGATTTTATAGCATTTTTTTTTATTATTACATTTAATTAAGACTTACTTAAAAACGAAAGAATATAACGAGACATCCCCATCGTTTATATCGGTCGCGTTGCTCTTACTTAAATGCAAACTATCTTTTGTGTGGGGCTTCTTAAGCGCGTAAAATGTGATTAATTGAAAGCATTCTGTAGCGGCTTTATAATTAAGATGCCTGTTTAAACAGAGGACGGCTACAGCTTCGCCGTTGTATTCGGCGACGATTAAATGCCTGTCGCAATGGACGTCTCTCTTCAAGATTATTTCCGCGATATAGAAGTCGCCGTACATGCTCTTTAAAGTTTTCGAATGCGTGTTTATTAGTGATACCAAATCGTCGTTATCCTCAGCGACGGCCTGCCTAATCTTGTAATTTAACGTATAATGCTGTCTAATAATGACGTACAAGCTTTGTATCACTAGCGAATTATCGAAACCGTACGGTAATAACTCCATACCTGATAAGTAAATGGTTTAAAATAAATCGCAATCTCAATACATTTAATTTAATCATATTTCTAATATTATAAACGTGAACAAACCTAATTTTTCTAACCATTCTAAATTGGCGAACAACCCCGGTGGTATAACTAAAAGAACGAATTGGACGTAAGGGCATTTCGCGAATAAAGCCGATAATAACGGGATCATAAAATCGAACTTGTGCGTTTTGTCGAAAACTGCCAGATGGACCCACAACGTATTCCTCGGATTACACCGTTCCATCCTGTACTTGTTCGCCATCCAGCTATGCCAATCCCATGGCGGTATGCTGGGGATGTTCGGGTAATTGTTGACGGATATCGCGGCTAAGATATTCTTCTGGTCCTCCAGGACTAAAGTGATATAACACAAATGTCTAAAATTGTGGGATTACTTGTGGGGGAAAACGTCATTATTTTTAACCTGCGATCTTCTACTTACATCAGATCTTCGATTTCGACCTGTCCGAATAGTTTGTATGTGCTGTCGGTGTACAGCTTCTTGATGGCGTCTACGTCGGCGACGTGGGCCCTTCTCGTCGCTAGATCCTCCGATACACTTTTTCTATACCTCGTAAGGTTGCTGCTTCGTCTGCGCGAGTGTTTCGTGGACATTCCTACCGAATTTTTGTTACGTGAGAACTTGACGTTGTCAAAATAGACAGGAGTGTAATTGTAATAGTTACGGTTTGTCAGATTTAAATTACGTCATGGCTTATTCGTTAGTTATTCTAATTATAAAACTTAATAATTCAGATTTAGAAAAAAGGGGAACCTTGACCTAATTTTTTCAATTTTTGAACAATTTTATACAACTTGAAGCAACTTTTTTAAAATAACAAAATTAGGAAAACTCTTCAACGCTGTAGAAATAGAAAATTAAAAAGAAGGAACGCAGGGAGGGAAGGGGGATGAATGAGAACTCTTAATAGTAGAGAGCTTCAAATTTTAATACTAGATGGGGAAATAGGGTTCGACTGATTTTTGTCAAAATTTCGGGAAAAATGAATTTTTTTTTGTCTAATTTACAAAACTTTTCAACACTGTAAAATTTAAAAATTAACAAGAAGGGGAAGGATGGCAGAAGCTGGCTCATGTTTTTTTCCGAAAAATTGTACAATGGAGAACCAGACTAAAAAAATTTATTTTCACATTTTTTTGGCTGATTTTCAACAAAATTTCAAAACAAAAATGATTTTTTTTTGTCTAATTTACAAAGCTCTTCAATATCGTAAAATTAAAAAATTAACTAGAAGAGGGGGAGGGCTAAAACTCAAATAGGAGACCAGAATAAAAATGCCTTTATTTTTTTGTTCGAATTTATTTCAAAATGGAGAACTTCAAATTTTAATAATAGAGGGGAGAGGAGGTTCAATTTTTTCTCAAGAATTTTCGATTGATTTTTGTCAAAATTTCAAAATAATTTTTTTGTCTAATTTACAAAACTCTTCAATACTGTAAAATTTAAAAATTAACAAGAAAAGGGGGCTGGCTCAAACTACGTTTTTTTTTCGAAAATTTAGACAATAGGGGCCAGACTAAAAATGGTTTTATTTTTTTCTTTCAATTTACAAAATTCTTCAACAACGTAGAACTAATTTTAATAATAGAGGGGGCAGACGGGGGACCGATTTAAATCGAGTTTTTTTTTTTTTTACATTATTTTTCAATTGATTTTTAACAAAATTTCTGGAAAAAAATTATTTTTTTCGTTTAATTTACAAAACTCAAAATTTTAAAATTGACAAGAAGCTGAAATTTTTTAAAAATTAATTCAATTTATTCTGACTTTGCTGATTTTAAAATTTAAAAATTAACAAAAAAGGAGCAGAGAGCTGGCTCAAACTACGTTTTTTTCCCGAAAATTTAGACAATATTAGGGCCCGACTAAAAATGGTTTTTTTTTTCTGTTCAATTTACAAAATTCTTCTACAACGTAGAACTAATTTTAATAATAGAGGGGGCAGACAGGGATTTTAAATTAAGTCTTTTTTTCACATTATTTTTCAACTGATTTTTAACAAAATTTCTGGAAAAAAAATTATTTTTTTCATCTAATTTACAAAACTCTTCAACACTGTAAAATTTAAAAATTAACAAGAAGCGGAGAGGGAGGGGGATCGGGGTAAAGAAGGAGAAAGCTGGCTCATGTTTTTTCCCGAAAATTTGGACAATGGGGAGCCAGACTAAAAAGGTTTTTTTTAATTCAATTTATTCTGATTTTGCTGCTGATTTTCGACAAAATTTCAAAATAAAAATGATTTTAAAATTTAAAAATTAATAAAAAAGGGGCAGAGGGCTGGCTCAAAGTAGGTTTGTTTTCCGAAAATTTAGACGATAGGGGGCCCGACTAAAATGGCTTTTATTTTTTTTTGTTCAATTTACAAAACTCTTCAACAACCTAGAACTAATTTTAATAATAGAGGGGGCAGACGGGGGACGAATTAAATTTTTTCACATTATTTTTCGACTAATTTTTGTAAAAATGAAAAAAAAAACAGATTTTTTGTGGCGGTAGGGGAGGGGGTGGACATAAATAATATTATTTTTTCGCCTGGAAGTGCTGTCAAAATTTGGACAATGGAGAAGGGGAGTCGACAACTAAAAAAAAAAAAACGCTTTTTTGGTTCAATTTACAAAACTCTTCAAAACTAAGAACTTCAAATTTTAATAGTAAAGGGGGAGGAGGGCGACTGATTTTTTTCACAATATTTTTCGACTGTTTTGGTCAAAATTTCGGGAAAAAAATAATTATTTTCGTCTAATTTATCTTCAACATTGTAAAATTTAAAAATTAACAAAACAAGGGGGTTGGCTCAAAGTAGGTTTTTCTCCGAAAATTTAGACAATAAGGGGCAAACTAAGAATGGCTTAATTTTTTTGATCAATTTACAAATTTCTTCAATAACGTAGAACTAATTTGAATAATAAAGGGAACATACGGGGGAGAAATTAAACTACGTCTTTTTTGCACATTATTTTTCGACAAATTTTTGTCAAAATAAAAAAAAATGGCTTTTTGTGGCACGGGGGAGGGAAAGAACTGTCAAAATTTGGACAATGAGGGTTTTCATTTTTCAAAACTCTTTAACACTCAGAATTTTAATATTAGAGGGGGAGGGGAAGCGACCGATTTAAACTATCTTTTTTCAAATTATTTTTCGATTGTTTTTTGTTAAAAAAAAATTCTAATTTACAAAAGTCTTCAGAATTAGAAAATGAACAAGAAAGGGGCTGACCAGACTAAAAAAATGCTTTCTTTGTTCAATTTACAAAACTTTGGAACGGGCTATCTGAGTTCTTCAAGCTTCAAATTACAGGGGAGAGAGACGGGGGAGGAGGGGGAGTCTGACCTAACTAATGCTTTTATTGACATTATTTTCGACTGATTTTTAATTAACAATTTTCAAAATTGCAAAAATGGTGGGGGGGAAGGGGTTGGCATGAGAACCCACTGCTTTTTTAACTAATTTTTAACATTTCATAAATGGGGGAATCTGGCTAAAAATTGTTTTACCTGTCACCGCGATTTAGTTAGTGATCACCTGTATTGAATCCGCCATTTTGTTTTTCGTTTTTTTCCCCTAAATTTCATTTCCGATCTACAATTATAAATGACCTTGAAAGTTTTCAGATACGAATTAATTGCAGGAGATATTGTCTCTGGCGCCGACAACATTTATCCATCTTTTATAAATCTAATCTCGAATTGAAATAGAGAGACGTTAGTTTTAATAAAATTATTATTTGGATTTTTTTTTAATTACAGCTCAGTTTGGGCATCGAAGACGGAGCACTGCAGGCTTACAACTCGGATTTCGAGATCCAATTCGCCCACAAGTTAGCGATGATGACACGTTTCTCCCAAGCGGATTTGGATCCTTGCATCTTCTTGTACCTCTTAAGAGACGACACCGAACAACTGCTGTATTGTTACCTGTTTCAAGCGACGAAACCATCTGATGTAAGTATTAATTAAAAATCGAAAGCAAAAAAAAACGAACATGTTTATTATTATTTTTTTAAATTAATAACAAAATAAATATTTACAACGCAGCAACAAGCTCTAGACACAATATTTACAAAAATACTATAATTATTATTGTTAAAACGTGCAATGTTGCGATCTTGACCGCATTTTTGGTTGTTTATCTAGCGTAATTTATATCCTAAATTATTTTAGTAAATTTATATATACAGGACTATCCAAAATTATATTTACGTTTTTAAGAAGTTAATATTTTATGCAAGGCGTTCCATAATTGAAGGAAACTACCGGATTCTTCGGGGACATTTTCGAAATCCGAATTCGTCACTAAAGGCCTGTCTATGACGTGAATCAAACCGTTACTGCATTCGTAATTGGATTTATAAACATCGATGTAGACATTATTCCATTTAATCACGAATTTTTTATCACTATTTTTGTAGAGGATCGAGAAACAGCTTCGTCCCGAGCTAGTCTTTAAGAAAACGCAATTCGAACTTGACGCGTTGAAGAGGGTTTCCATCGAGTAAGGGATGTCTCCGATTATTAAATGTCTCCCGAGGATTTTTTTGATCTCATTCATATATCCCATCCTCAATAATCTATCGTAATCGTAAAGATTTTTCACGCTGGTCCAACCTTGATCTTTCGGCACGAAAAAGGTGAATTTTTTCGGTTGTTTCAAGAGATTGTTGAAACCGCTTTTTTGTCCTAGAACGTAAGTTGTGTTTAGATAAGGGTCGTTGGCTAGTTTATCCAAAATCGGGAGGTAAGGGAATTTAGTTAGGACCTTATCGAAGACACCTAAAGGTCTCTTAATAATATGGATCACTCCGTTTTTAACCGGGATATTCTGATGGATTATTTCAGATTTAATCTCCCCGTTTTGATGGGTGGCATCCCCTAAAATAGTGTTGCTTTTAATATAATACTTCTGATGCTCTTTAAGGAAGGATAACAATATGTAGATGTAATCGACGTCGGCTAAAGTATCGTAAATCGAATTTTTCGGAACCGGCCGAGTGAACAGGACCCGTTTCGGAATAACGTGAGCTTTTATAATATAAGAATCAGTCATCTTCATCTTATAATCGTCCATCCCTTCATCGCCGGGGATAAAATAAGTGTTAACCCCATCAGAATCGAATAAATCCTCCAATTTAAACTGTTGGATTTTCCTCAAAAATTTCTTAACACCATAATCTTTGGTTGTCCGTAAAAATTCGTACGCCGTTTGCGGATTGTCGCCGTTCATCAAAACGGGATCGAGGACCTCATCGATCACGTGTAAGACTTGGGGTTTCCCCAAGATATCCTGGCGATGATTCGATTGGTAATCGGAACGAATCGGTAAAATTAAAGCGTTATTAACGTAGATATCACCGTTGTAATTCCTGATCCAAAGCGGCGGCAATCCCTTCTGGATCGGTTCTAGATAAGTATCGTTTAAATCTCTTAGACGGTAAGCGTTATAAGCGACGTGATAACACGTCAGATTTTGGCCGAGATCGCCTCTGAATTTATCGAAAGCCGCGTTGACCGGAGCGAAAACTGTTACTTCGCGATAATTCAAGCTACTCCTCGATAATGCACTCATGTATAATTGCGAATAGAACTTGTTTAAATCCTCATGTTGGGCGATGTATTTTAAGACCGGTAATTTTCGGATGACAGCTTCACGTCCTTTCAAGATAATTATAAAGAGAAACAGGATCGTAAATGTAACACACTTCATTTTTGCACTATTATAGGTGGAAAACTGAACTTAAAATATAAATCTGGCACTGTTTTCTCCGTTACAGTTCGTACAGTCCAAAACTGTATTAGAATTCATCTATTAATATCCCGTCTGCGGACTCAATAACACGACTTTAGAAATATACGAAATGCGTTGAGTAAAGGAAGCAAGGTTATCATTTTTTTTTAATTCGTATTTTTTGTTCTGTGTAGTGCGTTAAGAAATTTGATCGTTATGAAATTGACGGCGGTTAAAAAAAGACTGGATAATATTTGCGTGAATATGTTTACTTAAATTTCGTTTAAGCGTCGGAATTATTAGATAAAATAGTTCGCAAGGACGTTTTCGTGTAATCCACTCAATTTGTAGTACGAGTAAATTGGTTCGGATACGTCAATCTAACGAAGAATTAAAAGATAAAACTGGAATATTTTAGCTTGCGCGTATACACTGCGTCCCAGATAAAAATGAACGGTTAACAACGATTATCTCGTTTTCATATCTTCGATTAGTTTAATTGAAAATATAAATAGCAGCTTCAAGCAATAATTGGACGAAAAACGTTGACCAAAGCGAAGATTCAAAAAATCCTATCTTAAACATCGTGGATAATCGCAGTGGTAAGAGCGACTGGTCATAGGATCGGTACTCCATTTGAGCAGTGTTACCAAACCTTTCAAAAAAAAACTTGGCGTCAAAAAATGTGTCTAATCGCTCGCACGTTTAACAAAATCCTGACGCAAACATCAATCTGTCAATGTGACAGCTATGATTGATAAATCCATATGAAAGATCAAGAACCATTTTGTAATGCAAAAAATTAGTATGGCCTCGAGTTTACAAGATGATGATGGCAATATTTAACTCTAAACTAGTCAAAATCGTCTAGTCCTTTCCCGAAATCATAGTTTCATTGTTAGAGTCCAAAGCATAGCAATAACTGTGTTAACTTTCTGGTTGTCAGTAGAACCAACCTCTTCAAAAAAAAAATCCTGACTTTATAATTTTAGAATAACGTTAACACCAGATGGTCGTCCAGGCTAAAACAAAACCTCAACTTTGGTGGAGATGACGTCCAAATTCTACATTAATGCTCCTAAATGTGCCTGACATGTTTCTAAACTGACTAATTGATTTTATCTTTCGATTGTCAATAGAACCAACCTCTTCCAAAAAAAAAAAAAAGATCCTGACCAGACGACCAGAGACAAAATCGTCTAGTCTTATGCCCAAAATCATAGTTTAATTGTTAGATTCCAAAAGAAACAAAATTTTCTCCTGACCAGACCGGTGTTCTGCAGCGTTCAGAGCCGTTCATCTTGCTATCTATAACTAAAAGGCGATACTACGATCTGTATTTCCTCACGAAGTAATTCCGCCTTCAAATAAGCCTTGACGAAATACTCCACTAGATTGAAAGAAATGGGATTTGAAGATAAATGAAAGGAATTGCATCGATAAGTCATTCATCTGCACTCTCATTTTTTGTCATTAATTCTGGTTCGTCCAAAACATGATACGTCCTTCATTTAACAGCTAAGACTTTAGAAAGCACGAGCAAATCCTGCAATCTCATTGCGAGTCTTGATCCGCTTAATACAAAAATCACGGATTAATTCCAATTTAGCATCCTAGAGGTCATCAGGAACCATAAGTTTCCACTATATCTTGCCATCTCTTTTTTGCGTCCCATAATTTCAAATGGAGCCCTTTGTTGGTCAAGCTCAGCGAAGACAAACTTATAGAAACTAGAGGTCCTTCAAAATAAGATCCTTCGGAGCTCCTTGGTTCAACTCCGAGTTGACTTGAAAATCTCATTCCTTAAGAACAATCTGTCAACGTTGGCCAATCAGACGCGCGACCGTACAACCACTGCTGCCAATCCTCTGGTCTCACACCTAATGGAACTAGACCTCGACCGACCACCGCCCAGGGTAAGAGTCAACAGAGTGCTGAACATCGACAATCCAGAGAAGGCCTACACTTACGAAGATCACAACATCGACGACTATATCTTGCGAAGACGGTAGAGGCCTTTCCGAAGAAGATAAAAGGGCCACCGTTTTATCTTTCGATTGTTGAAAGAACAAACCTCGCCAGAAATTCGTCCATCTTCAAGTTTTGACGGTTATTCTGCCGTAAAAATGAATGTATACTATCCGTCAATGTGACAGCGATGATTGACAGATCGAGAATTATTTTACAAACCAAAACGTTGGGCGCAAAACGTAAACGGCACTCCATTTGGACTTCATTTTTTTCCGTAGACATCGCGTTCAATTTCGTGTTTATAAACTGACCAATTGATTTTATCTTTCGATTGTCAGTAGAACCAACCTCTTCAAAACAAAGTCCTAACCAGACGATATATTACTCTCGCCAAGTCTGAGATTTATAATTTTAAAATAAGGTTAACACCAGATGGTCGTCCAAGCCAAAATAAAACCTCAACGTTGGTGGAAATGACGTCCAAATTCTACATTACTGCTCCTAAATAAATGTGCCTGGCATGTTTATAAACTGACCAATTGATTTTATCTTTCGATTGTCAGTAGAACCAACCTCTTCAAAAAAAAAATCCTCATCAAACGATGTATTACTCTCGCCAAGTCCTTACATTTATAATTTTAAAATAAAGTTAACACCAGATGGTCGTTCAGGTCAAAATAAAACTTTAACTTTGATGAAAATGAAGTCCAAATGCTTCAGTAATGCTCCTAGATGTACCTGACATGTTTCACCGGCATGAACGAGTTAGAACGTGCAATGACCTGCATAGAGATGATAAGCCGAGCTGTGTTCATAAATTGAGAGCTAAGGCTTTTTTCCGATCTTCTCCGAGTGGGACGAGGGAGGGTGAAGAGGCGAGGGGAGGGATGATTTTATCTTTCGATCGCTGAAAGAACTAATCCCCCAAAAAATTCGTCTGCCTTCAAATTTCGGCGGTTATCGCGATATAAATATTATCTTTCAACGTGACAGCGACGATTTTTTTAAATCTGTGGTGAGTGCTTAGTTGCAGTGACTCCGTTAGCTGTATTACTTGTCTGGCTACGGCTTGAATGGCTTTGTAACAGCATCATATCGCCTTTTATAATGGTAAGTCGATCCGGATTTCAATCCTCTGAAAAAATGTCACCGTCGCTCCAGAGAATCGAAACCCGGCGACAACGATAGTCAGCCGCCGAACCACTACGACTATCGACCCGTTTTGACGATTCATTTGACAGATCAAGATGTGAAAACGTGAATGGCCGCAATTGAATTATCAGATTCCGCAGTTTCGTCGTTAGAATCGGTGGGTGTCCCGCAGGGCTCAGTTTCGACGCCGATCTTATTTGTCATCTTCATATGCATTCTGCCTCGAATTCAGAGCGTTTTAACGTTTCCTAAAAAGCGGCCTACAGACTAATTACAGGCCGATCGTATCGTTTGTAGACTCATTAAAGGGTTAGAAGTTAGGTGGCCCTTCAGATAACTTTTGGCAGAGTACTTGAGTGGATCCATAGATGGCAAAGATTCTTTTGAGGCTGTACAGTTTGCACGGATAAATTCTGATTAATTTGTGGTTGACTTCTTTCCAATTCTAGTACTAGATTACAGTTTAAATTGCCTCGGCTTCGCCTCGGGTCATTGAGATACCTTCTCACATCATCGACCAGTCAAATTTTGATGCAATTCGGGCGATTTTGATTGTTAATTGTACTGTAGTTATCTTGACGATTTTTAAAATAAAAATTTTTCCTGATTTGGACAAAATTTTCCGGCCCTCATCGTATATACCTTAAGTTCCTACACGTGCCTAACGCGATGAGAATACAACATTATTTTAGTAGAAACACCGCTACTAAAATAGCACATTTTGAACACATCGACTTGTCCCACTTGGACTTTCGTTTTTGAAATACATCTCGCTTTATTTTTCAAAACGATTCATGCCAAACTTTTCACTCCACAAATCGGATAGTTCTTCTGGGTTTGTAGTAAATATTATTTTTAAAAGCAGGAAGAGCAAAATCGTTAGTATATCACAGATCGCGATAGCTTTCAGTATAGTTATTATAATATTCCAAAATAAAGACGTTACATAAACAGAGGAATTTTAAAATTAATATCTTTATGAGAAAATTTAAAATTTTAATGTTCATACCATGAACGTTAGTGATAATGTGCTAATATTGACTATAAACAATTATATAACAATTAACAAGTGTTTTAATTGTACCTGAATTCAATTCAAGTATATTAAAAGGTGTTATGTGCAAATAACATTCACTGGGATCAATTTAAAATCGATTTCGAAGGTAAATACATGTTAAAACATTTTAAGTTGCAATAAACAATTTTTTTTTACGTAAAACATAATTTTTTCGTTGTATCGAAGAGAGATGTGAAACCTTGAAATTGTTGACACGTTTCTCTATTATGATCTATACGAGATAATCCACAATTTATTTAGAATTATTTGTTTAAAAGATTTTCTTTCGTAACTGTTTGAATTATTGCAATTTTTTTATTTTTGGATTTTCAATATTTTTATAAATCTCAATTTTGTTTACTTCAAGTTGTTTACAATATTCAGTAATTTTTCTATTATTATCTAGATCGTTTTTGTTTACTTTTCTATAAATGGGAATCGTATTGTTTTGTTGCAATTTTCGAGGAGTTGAGTAAGGATTTGTTTTGGGTAACTATTATTAACGAAAAAATATGAAAAAGTAATTCTTTCTTCTTCTGGTTGTCAGTAGAACCAACCTCTTCAAAAAAAAAATCCTGACTTTATAATTTTAGAATAACGTTAACACCAGATGGTCGTCCAGGCTAAAACAAAACCTCAACTTTGGTGGAGATGACGTCCAAATTCTACATTAATGCTCCTAAATGTGCCTGACATGTTTCTAAACTGACTAATTGATTTTATCTTTCGATTGTCAATAGAACCAACCTCTTCCAAAAAAAAAAGATCCTGACCAGACGACCAGAGACAAAATCGTCTAGTCTTATGCCCAAAATCATAGTTTAATTGTTAGATTCCAAAAGAAACAAAATTTTCTCATGACCAGACCGGTGTTCTGCAGTGTTCAGAGCCGTTCATCTTGCTATCTATAACTAAAAGGCGATACTACGATCTGTATTTCCTCACGAAGTAACGCCAGCTTCAAATAAGCCTTGACGAAATACTCCACTATATTGAAAGAGATGGGATTTGAAGATAAATGAAAGGAATTACATCGATAAGTCATTCATCTGCACTCTCATTTTTTGTCATTAATTCTGGTTCGTCCAAAACATGATACGTCCTTCATTTAACAGCTAAGACTTTAGAAAGCACGAGCAAATCCTCCAATCTTATTGCGAGTCTTGATCCGCTTAATACAAAATCACGGATTAATTCCAATTTAGCATCCTAGAGGTCATCAGGAACCATAAGTTTCCACTATATCTTGCCATCTCTTTTTTGCGTCCCATAATTTCAAATGGAGCCCTTTGTTGGTCAAGCTCAGCGAAGACAAACTTATAGAAGCTAGAGGTCCTTCAAAATAAGATCCTTCGGAGCTCCTTGGTTCAACTCCGAGTTGACTTGAAAATCTCATTTCTTAAGAACAATCTGTCAACGTTGGCCAATCAGACGCGCGACCGTACAACCACTGCTGCCAATCCTCTGGTCTCACACCTAATGGAACTAGACCTCAACCGACCACCGCCCAGGGTAAGAGTCAACAGAGTGCTGAACATCGACAATCCATAGAAATCCTACACTTACGAAGATCACAACATCGACGACTATATCTTGCGAAGACGGTAGAGGCCTTTCCGAAGAAGATAAAAGGGCCACCGTTTTATCTTTCGATTATTGAAAGAACAAACCTCGCCAGAAATTCGTCCATCTTCAAGTTTTGACGGTTATTCTGCCGTAAAAATGAATGTATACTATCCGTCAATGTGACAGCGATGATTGACAGATCGAGAATTATTTTACAAACCAAAACGTTGGGCGCAAAACATCGCGTTCAATTTCGTGTTTAACCATTTTTTATCTTTCGGTCACTTTCATTTTTTACTCGCCAAGTCTGAGATTTATAATTTTAAAATAAGGTTAACACCAGATGGTCGTCGTTGGTGAAAATGACGTCCAAATTCTACATTAATGCTCCTAAATAAATGTGCCTGGCATGTTTATCAATTTTTTATCTTTCGTTTTAAACTTCATTTTCCAATTGATTTTATCTTTCGATTGTCAGTAGAACCAACGTCTTCAAAAAAAAGTCCTAACCAGATCATCCTCAATAATTTTAAAATAAAGTTAACACCAGATGGTCGTCCAAGTTCAACGTAATCGTGTTTATAAACTGAAATTGATTTTTCACGCTGGTCCAAATAACCTTAGATGATAAGTCTTTCGCCTAAGGCTTGAAAAAGGTCCATTTGAATTTTTTCCGTAGACATCGCGATTGTTTCAATTTCGTGTTTATAAACTGACCAATTGATTTTATATTTCGATTGTCAAACCGCTTTTCCTGACCTTCCTCAATAATCTATCGAATCGTAAAGATTTTTCACGTGTTTATCTTTCAGCATAAAAGAGGATCGTTGTTTCAAGAGATTGTTGAAACCGCTTTTCTGTCCTAGAACGTAAGTTGTGTTTATCCAATCCAAAATCGGGAGGTAAGGGAATTTAGTCAGGACCTTATCGAAGACACCTAAAGGTCTCTTAATAATATGGATCACTCCGTTTTTAACCGGGATATTCTGATGGATTATTTCAGATTTAATCTCCCCGTTTTGATGGGTGGCATCCCCTAAAATAGTGTTGCTTTTAATATAATACTTCTGATGCTCTTTAAGGAAGGATAACAATATGTAGATGTAATCGACGTCGGCTAAAGTATCGTAAATCGAATTTTTCGGAACCGGCCGAGTGAACAGGACCCGTTTCGGAATAACGTGAGCTTTTATAATATAAGAATCAGTCATCTTCATCTTATAATCGTCCATCCCTTCATCGCCGGGGATAAAATAAGTGTTAACCCCATCAGAATCGAATAAATCCTCCAATTTAAACTGTTGAATTTTCCTCGAAAATTTCTTAACACCATAATCTTTGGTTGTCCGTAAAAATTCGTACGCCGTTTGCGGATTGTCGCCGTTCATCAAAACGGGATCGAGGACCTCATCGATCACGTGTAAGACTTGGGGTTTCCCCAAGATATCCTGGCGATGATTCGATTGGTAATCCGAACGACTCGGTAAAATTAAAGCGTTATTAACGTGGATATCACCGTTGTGATTCCTGATCCAAAATGGCGGCAATCCCTTCTGGATCGGTTCTAGATAATAGACGATAAGCGATGTGATAACTTCATACTTAATTGCGAATAGAACTTGTTTAGATCCTCATGTTAAAATCTTAACATATTCTACAACAACAAGGAATTTTCTATTAATAAATCAAATATTATTATGCGTAAAAATACATTTACAGGAGAGAAAGAGGTCGAAAAAATTATTAATTTTTCACGACTTTCGAATCGCTCCAAAAATAAAGTATTTGTTTGGAGAAAACACAAAGCAGACGTTGGTCCGCTGAGGATCATGCCCCAAATCCGTGATAGTTTCAGGCGTACACACAGACACTTGTGTATACACACCTATAACGATAACTTCCCAATTCTATTTTCAGAGAGCGTGTTTCAGCAATGAGAGAGGCTCTGTTTTTCAGGCGTTGTACTCAGTCAAAGGTCGGGATAAGCGGACGTCGTGTTGTAATTTCGGGAAATCCGCTCATCTTAAATTCGATTGAATACTCTCATCGGGATTTTCTCGACGTAAAAGGATTTCAGTGTTGAACGTTTATTTTGCCTTGTTGTTTTGTGTTCGAAGAGTGTTTAAATAGTGTAACAATGATCACGATACCGTCGTTAACGTTGAGTCCAACCAGTTGGAACAGTTCTCATAGTGACGCATCTTATTTGGATAAGAAAACTGTAAGTGTTAATTAGGATATCTAAGTTTTAAATTATCTTAAATATATCATCGATGAAGGGTATTAGCAATAATAAAGGAGCCTTGCGGACTTGCAGACTTTAGTTTTCAATCGTGACAAAGAGAAAACACAGAATATTGGCGTCAATAAAGAAGAAAATATTTTCATTCTGCAGCAAAAATAAAAATCAGACTTGGCATAACAATTTTATTTTGATAATGATGATAAATATTTACGACGAATCTTGGATGTAGATCTTCTGCTAATCAAGTTAGGATAACATCCTATTTGCGGAAGAAAACGAGGTGCTCCATCCTGCTGAAACAGAACATGAATAACAAATGCATCATTGCTAAACTACGAAGCATCTTCACCTTCATCGTTACGTTACGCTAACTTGTATTGTCCTTCTATTGTGTAAGGTCAGGTGATAATAGTGCCAACCTAAAAGATGAAAAAGTGCAACCAACTAGTTTGATACAACATCCTAGAATAGCTAGGCGTTTAGTAGATGTAATAAAACAATTGCAACGCTGTAAAATCGGTTTTCCATAATGCAGTTGATGAGTCTTCTAGTTGGAACGGTTTACATCCCTTAAGGTCTGCATTACGACACCATTAATCCAACTGATCAGGTATTATTGAATATCTTTGATCAGGTACAAGACATTCAATACCTGATCAGTCGAAACTTGTTTTTTTTTTCCAAGAACAACCTTCAAAATAACGAGATAATGAAAGTAAATTCCTTCGTAGGGTCAAAGGTCAAAGTAGCGTGATAGTGAGGTAGTCTACCTATTAATACACTATGCATCGAAATAATGAAAATTTCGTTTAACCCCTCCCCCTCTCCCCGCCCTCCCCTAACTGTGGATTTTGCTGTGCTTAGCTTTATCTTTCACCTATACCCAATTCATCGCGACTAAGTTGTAACTGTAAGCACATTGAGACGCCATTAATCCAATAAGTCGATTCATCGATAGCTATGCTAGGTTCTGGTGATCTGGGTACATAATAGAGGTTTTATTGTTCTTGCTAGGGGGTGATCCCTGCAATTATACAATTATAGGCATTTCTTGTATAGTATCGTAAGATGTGGGACTAATAGAGGTTGCAGCTAGTTAATAATGTCCAAAGGGATGTTATGCCCTCTTCCCTCAACCCCCCGTTAGAGCCATCTTATTTCTTAGTTTTGGGAATGCTGTTTGAGCTACGTCGTAAAGTGTAGTGCCACTCTCCCCTTTCCCCTCCACACCCACCCTATTGCATTACAATCATTTCTTAGGCAAAACTAGTGATATTTCAGACATATACAGGGTGTCCCAACTACAATTGCCAAATTTTTAATAAAATATTTATTTTCTCGAAAACACAGAACAAGAATCAAAAAAAATATATAATATACAGGATGATCCGTTTAAAATAATAAAGTTACATACGCTTTTTCTATAATTGGAACACCCTGTATATTTGAAAATATTTTCTAGCTATGCGTCGTTTAAATAGGGACAATTTTTATTTGAAACTTTTTTTCTCTATACTTACTGTAAAACAAATAAATTATCAAAGAAACCGCGTAAGCTGGGACACCTGTATAGATAAAGATAACATCAAAACTCCAAATCATACAGCTTTCTAGGCAATATAGGCAAGGTTTTTGCGCGACTATAGTACAGGCAGCTTCAAAAACGTAGAGTGGAGACAGATACGATGCACTATAGACGTATCTGTGGTAGAGCTAGGCGAAGTATCGATACATCGTTCAGTATTCGCCGATACCTTGGAATCGATAGCTTGAAATTGATACCTGGATATCGATACTTTGGAATCGATACCTAGGAATAAATTAGACAAATATTTATCTAACTAGTTTCCATATATTGACTCATATACAGGGTGTTCCCTACGGTAACCGGCAAAATTATACCATGTGTTCTAGAGATGATTCTGATCAAGAAAGTTCATATGCACCATAGGCCAAATTCCGTTTCGTTTTCCAGATATAGATAAAAGAAGAAATCAAAGAAATGCCTATAATAGGCGCTCATGGTATATGTTGGAATTCACCCTGCGGGCGAATGCAATGAAAATAGATCAAGCACTAGAAGCGGACCACGTGGTTTCGACCTTCTAGGTCTCATCAGCGCTACTCCGAATGCAAGATCTAATTTCACCGCTTTTCGCCGTCCACTTATGTGACCTGGAAGGTCGAAACCACGTGGTCCGCTTCTAGTGCTTGATCTATTTTCATTGCATTCGCCCGCAGGGTGAATTCCAACATATACCATGAGCGCCTATTATAGGCATTTCTTTGGTTTTTTAATATTGGCATTTGTCGACGTTTTCAAAAGAAGAAATGTTTACCAATAGACATTTTATTAAGAAACGCGAATGGCCCAGTCCCCCCTGTGCAAAATTGGAAGGAAAACCTGCTCAACACATATTTGAGCAGGTAAACGGAGCCCAAAGAGTAGTGTTAGGTAATCAAGATGACTGATGCTATGCAGATCACTTTTCCGGGGTTCCCCAAGGCTCAAATTTAGGACCTTTACAAAAAATCTTCTCTTGAGCGGTTTTTTTGGCCACCAAATTAGACTAAGATGGATCTTTTTTTTTATAAATGATTTTGGTAGTTAAGGTGTACATTTAAAAATAGAATCGAAAATTCTATTACTATTACCAGTAAGATTTCACAACTAATACAAATAGAAATGCCCTTAGATTGTATTACGTATCTCTCGTACCAAGAGATCTATTTTAGACCGTTTTTGGCTACCTTACAAAATACCAAAGTCCAAAAATGTAAACACCCGATCACAACAATACACACATAAAACTTCTAAATTAGTTTTATCCTCGCCAATCTGTCTGCTGTGTTAAAATGAGGATTAAGACGTAAATTTAAAACCGTTTTGTATCGTAAATCTAATTTTTATTTTGTTTTGCGAAACAGGTCACCGATCTATATCAACAGATGAAGGAAAACAGTAACAGCACGACGACATCATCTGGAGGACCTATCAGGTCGTTGAGCAGTGCTGCAAATCTGACATCGCTATGCGTGGATATCTCGCCAAGTTCCAGCAATTTTTTCGAGGTTTTATATATTGGGAAGATCAAAGTTTGGAACAAGAAAGTCCCCGATACATTCATCGATGATGCTTTACAGAAATTCAAAATTCACGATTTAGAAAAGTCTAAATCAAAATTAGAACGATTGAAAACTGAAATGAATTTACGTAGGGGTTCAGTTGTAAGTATCTCAATTATGTTTATTTAAAATTTTTTATTAATCGTTATATGTTTTTAGGATTCGACAGCAAGCGATACCAGCAGTAATCGAGAATCGAGCCCCTATCGAATCTGCAACGTTCACAATCGGTTCTAACTAATTTGGGTGTTAAATCTCCTGATATCGATAGGAAGGTCCTCCAAAGTATAAAAGCTTGCGACATCGATGTTGATAGTAAAGAAAATAGCCCTGCACCTGAAGATTTAGAAGCGATTAGAAGTAATAGGGCTCGAACTAGTTCGATATCGAGTGTATCTTCGGAGAAGAGTGATATACAAGAGTCAGCGAGGCAGATTAAAATAACCCCGGCTGATATCGATGATCACAATCGCACTATGGTGTTGCAAGTCGATAGGACTGATTTGCGTTTAATAAGTCCAGATCGGAAGGTGATTTTATTGCATAAACATCATAAAGATGTCACTACGTGCATACAGGTACGAATAACCTCCTTCCCGCTCTATTATATACACATATATATATATATATTATTATTATTAGGGCCAAACCAATTCTGAACATTTCGGTTTCATCGCTAAAGAAAGCAGCAACTCCAACATTTACATCGGCTTCGTTTTTAAATGCGAATCAGCATCGGTTGCATCTGAAGCCGTAGGTGCTATTAAACAAGCTTTCAATAATGCGGAAACTAAGAACAGACCCATGGTGACATCCTGCGATCATTGCCCGATGATGTGGTTCCATAAATTGTGCTGCGAAGTTGAAACGTTATCCGATAAAAAGACTCAAATCCTCATATTCAGGAAGTAAGATAATATTTAAATACAATTTAATCCGTTTAAAATTAAATAATTAATTTTTTAGAATCGAACAATTAGACGAAGAGGAACAAATGGTTATTCTAACAAAATTTCGAGGTGTCGAAACGGATTCGATAAGAGAACAGAACGAATTCCTAATGATGTTATTACGAGCTCATTGCGAAATGAAACAGGGAAGGCATGTCCACGACACAGTCGAGAATCGATCTGAATTTTTAAATCAATACCTCGGTGGTGGTAATACGATATTTATGAAAGCTAAACGCTCTTTAACGACATCCTTCGATAACCTATTAAAACGTAGAGCTTCTCGAGATGATTTTAATCCAACTTTAAAAGAAATGACATTACCGCTTAACCCAGTGCTCCGAGTAAGTATTTCTTCAAAAATTAAACATCGATTAAAATTGATTCCGTTTTAATGTTTAAAAGGAGAATTCCCCGAATGAATCCGATTCTGACGGTTCTATGTCAAGATCATCCACTGCAGGTTCGCACAGTGATTTGCGAGAAAGCAATTCAGCTCCGAAAGATACCACTACAGCGGTTGTTAAATTCGCTGATAAAAATTTGGCAATCGTTGAGAAACCACCGAAATCTCCAATGTTAGATATGTATGTCGTATAACAATAACAAGATTGGAATTTTATTTATTTAAACCGGATTTAAATTTTAGCTTCCTTAAAGTTGGAAGCAGCCCGAAACCTGGACCGGAAGAATCGACCTCACCGAGTAAACAAGATTCAGGTTCGTGGAGGCAAGCGATATTCAAACGTGTAGTCACTCCAAATAAAATCAATAAAGATGAGCGCAGGAGGAGTAGAGAAGAGCTTCGAATGTTGTGGAAGAAATCGATACACCAAGCCGTCCTCTTAATACGAATGGAGAAAGAGAACGCTAGATTAAAAGGTTAGTCTCCCGATCACAATTGATTACGTTAAATTTAAATTTAATTTTACAGCTCGACAAGAAGAAACGGCTGTTAAAAGGATAAAATTAGAATACGATGAGATGAGGAGTTTAGACGGTGCTGAAATCGAAGTGTGGGAGTTGATTACTAATAGAGATTTTTCAAAGATTAAATGTGATAATAAGATGTTATTGCACGCTATTAAACAAGGTATCCCCAGAGGTAAACGAGGTGAAGTTTGGCATTTCCTAGCGGAACAATTTTGTGCTAGAATACCTCCAGTTGACACCGATGTGTATCCTAATTATAACGTACCTTACGAGACCCTTTTAAAACAGTTGACGTCACATCAACATGCTATTTTAATTGATTTGGGTCGAACCTTCCCTTCGCACTCATATTTTAGTAGCCCTCTCGGACCTGGCCAGCTAGCTTTGTTTAATTTACTCAAAGCGTACTCCTTATTAGATCCTAACGTAGGATATTGCCAGGGTTTGAGTTTCGTAGCTGGAGTTTTATTGTTACACGTAAGTTATTATTTCTAAATCCAAATCTATTTATAAAATATAAATTTTGTGTGTATAGATGGAGGAATCGCAAGCTTTCTTCTTGTTACGGCATCTAATGTTTAGGCGTGGATTAAGGAAACAGTATCTTCCCGATATGGTCGGTTTACAAATTAGATTATATCAGCTTTCGAGGTTACTCCACGATCAACTTCCTGAGTTATACAACCATTTTAATTTCTACGAAGTGTCTCCGACATTATACGCAGCCCCTTGGCTATTAACAATTTTTGCATCGCAATTTCCTTTAGGTTTCGTAACTAGAGTTTTCGGTAAGTCTATTCAACGATATATTAATAAGATTAATATCTAACCGAACAATTTCAGATTTAATATTCCTCGAAGGAACCAACGTTGTATTTCGTGTAGCTCTCGCTTTATTATCACAACATAAAGAGCAATTATTAGCTTGCGATAGCTTCGAGGAAATTATGGATTATCTCAAGAACACGTTGCCTTCGATTGATCGTGTTTTACTGGAGAAAATTATGAAGCAAGTTTATACTACGGACATATCGAAACAACTTAACGAATACAAAGTTGAATATCAAGTATTACAGGAGGAGATGCAATCAGTGCAACCGCAAGTTGAAAACGTGCAAAAATTAGAGAACGTTAATAAGAATCTAAGGGAGCAGAATAAGAATTTGATGGGTCAACTCGAAGTCGCACTCAGTAACGTGCAGAGGTTAGAAAAAACCCGAGCAGTTCAACAATCTACGATAAACCAATTAAAAACTCAAAATAGATGTTTGGATGTTACAATCGGAACTTTAGCTTTGTTCATTAACAATTTAATCGAGGATAAAGTTGATATCGAGATTCCTGGTGAAGTTCGTAGAGTAATTTCACAATTAACCTTATCCGAAAGACGAAAAGAATCTAAAAATAACTTCTTAAACAGCATGTTTAAAAAATCAGACAACAATACGATTAATCCAAATAGGGTTATGGTTAAATCACTTAGCACTGGTAAAATTGGGATACCCAACATTGACGAGAACCAAATCTTGCGGACTAACAGCTTAAATCCTAGAGACAGTGGATTCTTCTCGAAATCCCACAATCATATTTTACAGCAACAGAAGATGGGATCGTATCCTACTTTAGAGGTGAAAGTTGAGAATGTCGAGGAAGAAGATGGTCCGGAAGATGATTTAAAACCACCATCGCTGCCTTTGATCGAAAACCACATGGAAATTGGAAATAAAGTATCACCGACTAATTCTGTCGATAGTGGAGTTGAGACACCGCAAAGTCCGAAAGATGGGCCTCCTATAGTAGGTGAGCGTATACAATTCTCGCAGGTTAAATGTAATGATTTGTTTTGTTCGTCTCGTAGAGCCCCATCCTTTGAGTAATTGTGATGTTGCCTTTACTTTTAATGGAACTAGGGAGTTAAAAAAAGTCCGGAATCTGAGGCAGATACAGCGAACTTCAAGTCCTGATTTGTTGAGTAAATGATCTTCGATTTTATTGTTATAGTGTTGTATATTCTTATATTAATTACGTAGATGAATAAGTTTAAAAAATGATGAATGTGATGGTATTACCTTATCGATATTAATTGTGTACTCTATATCCTCTTTTTTGTTTCTTTTTTTAAAGTATTGTTAGTTTAATAATATTGTATTATAATTACGTTAATTGTATATTATATTTTTTATATGTTTCTCGTCTTTCTTTTACTACTTACTTATCACGGATAAACAGGGGCAATATAGTAAATATTTGTTTAAAGCTTCTAAAACAGTATTTTTTTTAATTGTATACTTTAAAAATTATTAAAAATCGCCAAAAAAAGGGGGAAAATATTTTTAATATTTTTTTAAAGGTCTAATTTTTTTTAAATATTTTCTTTTAAAACTTATTAAAAATCGATGATTGTTAAGTTTTTTAATAAAAATCGCCAAAAACAGGGGGCAATCTAGGGAAAATTTTTAATATTTTCTTCAAGATGATTGTAGTAGCTATATTCTAAAAAAAATTCTACATCGATCTCGGATACTACATTATTGCCATTTAAAATCTGTACAATACCTCAAAATTACATATTAAGTAAATCGTATAATATCACATGTGTGGTTTTAAATCGGTAAACCTGAATAAAGCCCAAATTATTGCAACGAAGGCGACAAATTCTTTCCCAAGACATTAGCACTATATCGCAATTTCTCAACATCAGTTGCGGACTGTAACGATTCATCGGTGATCAACCTTTCATTCCGAGCTTCTTTAATTGGCTCTATAAATTCAAAAGATATCTAATTTCCATCTAAATTAAGCTTAAAATTGTACCTTTATACGGGGTGTACTTCCTAGATATAGTACTTTCAAGTTTATAACCCAAAAAACCAATAACCGCAGCAAATGGTAAGGTAATATATGGAGCATAAGTTCGCAAAGCTCGAAAACCTATACCGTACCACATCTACGATTTAAAATAAATCATTTATAAAATAAAAAATTCCATTTAAATCAATTAATTACCTTGTTTTTATCGAATTTAAATCAGAATTTGGTATATTTGTTTTGATTGATAAACTGAAATAGGTTGTGGTTAGAATGTCAAGTTGTCAAAAAAAAAATTGTTTAGTCGGTAAAGTCGATTTCTAGATTATCGACGGAGTATTATAAAATGACAAGTTGTTATTATTAAAAAAGGATATAACCTAAAAATCGTTAAATTAAATTATTAATAAGAATTAATACCAAATCATCTAAAAAAATGGATGTAATCACTTAAAAAGAAGGATTCAAGATTTATACCATCAAGACTTCAAGAAAATACAACGAAAATTATGTTTCTCTCTCGAAGAGCAAGAAATATTTACCCAATTTTAAGCAATTATTACTATACAGTACACCAAAATGTAGATAAAACTCAATATGATCTTGCGAAAAGTTTGTATGCGAAAATCAAAACGACAGGACCTGTTACAGTTGCCGATTACATGAAAGAAGTATTGATCAATCCGTTAGGCGGTTATTACATGCATAAGGACATGCTAGGGGAAACCGGGGATTTCGTAACATCCCCTGAGTTGAGTCAGATCTTCGGTGAGATGATCGCTATATGGTTCCTGAACGAATGGTCGAAGGTCGGATCGCCGAAACCGTTTCAAATCGTCGAATTAGGTCCCGGTAAAGGTAAATCGTCTAATCAGAGAATTTTTACATTTTTAAATATTAATTTTGAATATCTAGGAAGTTTATGTCAAGATATTTTAAGGGTTTTCAAACATTTCCAAGCTTTAAAAGATGCGAGCGTATGTCTAGTCGAAGTTAGCCCGTTATTGAGTGATATACAAGCTAGAAAATTATGCGTGCAAACAGTCGTATCGAAAAACGAGGATGATCCAGTTTATAGGGAGGGTGCGAGCGTAGCTCATAAAATCCCGATTAAATGGTATAGAGATTTAAAGAACGTTCCGAATATGTTTACGTTATTAATTGCGCATGAATTTTTCGACGCCTTACCGATACATAAATTTAGGAAGACTGCATTGGGATACCGCGAAGTATTAATAGATATCGATAAGGAGAAGGATATGTGTTTCCGTTACGTTTTAGCTAATCACGAAACACCCGCTTTGAAATTATTTTTAAAAGAAACGGAGAAACGAGACGAATTCGAGGTATCCCCGCAAAGTTTAGTTATAATTAAGGATATCGTAACGAGATTGGAGGAAGATGGCGGGTTAGCTTTGTTGGGTGATTACGGACATGTCGGGGATGGAACGGATACTTTTCGAGCTTATAAAAAGCATAAACAACACGATCCTTTAGTAGAACCTGGAACTGCAGATTTGACTGCGGATGTCGATTTCGCCATGTTAAAGAATGTTTGTATACTTTCCGGTTAATTTTAAACGATTTAAATTGAATTCCGTTTTATTTTTTAATAGGCTGCGGTTGAAGATGGGAAAGTCCTAGCGTTTGGGCCGATAACCCAGAGAGATTTTTTGTTAAAGATGGGTATCGAACATCGGATGAAGAATTTGGAACAATTTGCAAGTGAGGAGCAGATGAAAAGTATCAAATTTGGTTTCGATATGATGACTGATCCGGGTAAAATGGGAAATAGATTTAAATTTTTATCGTTGCTACCTAGCGTGTTAGAGAAACTTTTACAGAAAGTACCTGTCGTTGGTTTTCATTGATATTGTTGATTTTTTTAGGGATTAAAATAAAGTTTTTTTTTTAAGATAATCTTGGATATTTATTTTATTTAATTTTTTTCATATTATAAACATTTCTTCAGCATAATTCTTTTTGTAACAAAAAAAAAAGAAAAAACGCTCTAGTCTATAACACACATTTATTCATGATAAAATTTAGTTTGTGTTTAAAATGATAAACTGTATGAATAGTTCTGGAAATTGCGACTCTCCAAGTGATGAAAAAGAGCACCTTTTAGCAGTGAATAATGTTAAAAAATACAGGTTTGTGGATTTTCCTAGTGGTTTGTTTTTTCTTTTTTAATTGAACAGAATTTATAATTTTGTTTATTTAACATTAATGCATTTATTTTGTTCGAATAGGTATTAAATATGATAATATCTATTTTTAAAAGAACCACTCGTTAGTTCCTTGTTTTTAGCTTTTTTTTTAGTTCCCAACTTATAATTAACATAAATGTCATCATTTTTAATTTTACATTTTTAAATTTATGTCGCAATTATCTCTTTTTTTTCTTGTCACGCCTTTATCACATCATAGTGAAAATAGAGAAACACAAGCTACACCACCACAATGTCATGAACAACTGGTCAGGCTCTCGATACTACCCCCTTCGGCCGAGAAAACTTCACCGTTAGAAGATGACGTTTTCAGCAGTAAAACCCATTTGTAAGCCGAAGATTCCATCGATCAATTTAAAAATTAAATTAAATTAATTCTAGATCAACATCAAGTGACTTAAAAAAACTCCTCAATCTAAAAGACTATTTACTTTATTTAAAGATAACAATATTAGTGGGAATTTGGGTCGCATGCTGCTTCGTTATGATGACAAAGGGGGTCAAAATACAAGACGTCCATCAATTAAGTGTAACACCACGAACAACTAAAGGTATTTTGGGAAGAAAGTAAAAAATTACATCAAAAAAAATTTAATTTCAAATTTTTACAGGATATTTAATACCGAGTTCGCTGGAAGAGAAAACAATTTTGATAACGTTAGAGGGGGCCCTCTTACCCCAATATTACGCGAATCTTTCGGATAAATGGATGTCTATATGGATACAGATGATAATCGCTAAAGAACGGGCCGTAAATTTAACTACATTAAATCCTAAGAGTGTTTTAGCGTCGAAAGTAAATATATTTTTTTAAATTTGATACCTGGAGATTTAAAAAATGTTTTAAAAAATATTAAAAATCGCTATAAAAGAGGGGCAATATAGAAAAAAATTTTAATATTTTTTTAAAGCGTCTAAAATTGATATCTTTTAATATTTAATACCTGGAGATCTAAAAATTGTTTTAAAAAATATTAAAAATCGCTGTAAAAGAGGGGACAATATAAACAAAATTTTAAAGATTTTTTTAAAGTGTCTAAACCTGATATTTTTTTAAATTCAATACCTGGAGATTTAAAAATTGTTTTAAAAAATATTTAAAATCGCCGTAAAAAGGGGGCAATATAGAAAATATTTTTAATATTTTTTCTTGTTAGAATTTTTTTTTAAGTACTACATTTTTTTTATAAATCGCGAACAAGTAGGGGCAATATAGAAAATATTTTTAATATTTTTTTAAAGTGTCTAAACCGGATATTTTTTTAAATTCAATACCTGGAGATTTAAAAATTGTTTTAAAAAATATTTAAAATCGCCGTAAAAAGGGGGCAATATAGAAAATATTTTTAATATTTTTTCTTGTTAGAATTTTTTTTTAAGTACTACATTTTTTTATAAATCGCGAATAAGTAGGGGCAATATAGAAAATATTTTTAATATTTTTTTAAAGTGTCTAAAACATTTTTTTTTATTTGATAGCCTTCGAAAATGGAAAGATTGTTTTAAAAAATATTAAAAATCGCCGTAAAAAAAGGAGGCAATATAAAAAATATTTTTAAGATTTTTTTAAACTGTTTAAAACGGATATTTTTTTTTAATTTGAGAATTGGAGATCTAAAAATTGAATTAAAAATTATTAAAAATCGCCGTAAAAAGGGGACAATATAAAAAATATTTTTAAAATTTTTTCTTGTTAAAATTTTTTTTTTAAGTTTAAAAATTTTTTATAAATCGCGAATAAGTAGGGGCAATATAGAAAATATTTTTAATATATTTTTAAAATGTCTAAATCAATTTTTTTTCTAAATTTGATAGCTGGCGATCTAAAAATTGTTTTAAAAATTATTAAAAATCGCCGTAAAACGGGGGCAATATAGTAGATATTTTTAATATTTTTTCCTACAATAGAATATCACGGAAACACGCCGAATCCCGTTAGTATCAGAAAAATTAATAGGGGTCGTACCGGAAATCTCAATCGAGGAATATTTCGACGTCGAATCAGCCAACTGCGATTATCCCAAGCATTGCTATCTAAAGATAAATTTAGAAACGAATTTGGAGACGAATTTCCCAGTTAGTATAATATACGATGTCCAACCGATAAATACCGATATAGCTGTGATATACGCGGCGACTATTTTAGTTTTTCTGTATATTTTAATAATTTTCGAGGTGATTATTACTTATTATTATTTTTTTAAATAAAATTGAATTAAAAAAAAAATTAATTCTAGCTTGTGCATAAAACTTTAGCTGCGATTATCGCCAGTACGATGTCCTTAGCTGTCCTGGCAGCTTTAAACGCAAGACCCACGATTGGGGAGATAATCTCGTGGATCGATATCGAAACTTTATTGTTGTTATTTTCAATGATGACGTTGGTCGCCATCTTCGGGGAAACAGGAATTTTCGATTATTTAGCTGTTTTGGCTTATAAGGTAAGTATTCAAAATTAATCAAATTTATTAATTAATTTTAATTTTATTTTTTATGAATAGATAGCTAAAGGTAAAATTTGGACTTTAGTCAACACCTTATGCTTTTTCACGGCTGCTTTATCTTGTTTTTTGGACAATGTAACCACGGCCTTATTAATGACGCCAGTTACGATCAGACTGTGTGAAATGATGCATTTAAACCCGGTTCCAGTTTTAATGAGTATGATCGTTTATTCTAATATAGGCGGGGCTATAACCCCAATTGGGGACCCCCCAAACGTGATAATAGCCTCAAACCCAGCTGTTATAAAATCGGTAAATATTACAGCCTCAATTAAGGCTCAAAAACATTTTTTTTTCATCATTTTTTTTAGGGGGTCACTTTCAGCGTTTTCACGCTCCATATGGGGTTGGGGGTCATGTTCTGTTTGATTGTCGTTTATATACAATGCAAATTGATGTATAATGTTAAGGATTTAAAATTCGATGAACCAAACGATGTCCAAGGTTAGCATTTTTTGAACCTATTTTAATTTAATTTTATTTTCTAAAGCAAAAGTTACTTTCTAAGATCTAAAACGTGAAATTGAAGTTTGGAAAAGAACTGCCGCCTCAATGGCAAGTTATAGTAAAGAGGAAACTGTCGTGAAAAATTCATTAATTAAAAGAACCAGCAGCCTGTTAGGGAAATTAAATCGTAGAGCGAGTCACAGGTCAATTTCAGAAGAACATACCGTGAATTTAAAAGATTTGGAAGATCAAGTAAGTGAGGCTTTTTCTATAAACAAAATTAGAAATAAATAGGAATATTTTGTTTTAGTATTGTATAAGAGATAAGCCCCTATTAATAAAATCCATTGTAACAATGACTTTTGTAATAGCAACATTTTTCCTGCATTCATTACCACCAATAGGTAAGTCCCACCTCATTTTTTTTAAAGTAATTTATTAATTAAATTTTATTTTTATCCTAGAAAATTTAGGTTTAGCCTGGACAGCATTTTTAGGCGCGTTATTACTCCTAATCTTAAGCGGTAAAGACGATATAGACGCAATCGTGGCTAAAGTCGAATGGGGCACCTTATTATTTTTCGCCTCTTTGTTCATTTTAATGGAAGCCCTCTCAAAATTGGGCCTAATAGATTGGATAGGCACGCAAGTTAACTACATCATAATGTCAGTGGGACAGGAATCCAGACTCGCCGTAGCAATCTTGATCATCCTATGGGTATCAGCTTGCGCCTCAGCTTTCGTCGACAATATCCCTTTAACCACGATGATGATCCGTATCGCTACAAGCCTGGCGGAAAATAGGGAATTAGGTTTGCCTTTACAGCCGCTAATTTGGGCTCTATCGTTCGGGGCGTGTTTAGGCGGTAATGGTACCTTATTCGGATCGTCGTCTAACATTGTGTGCGCTGGAGTCGCGGAACAGCACGGATATAAAATTTCGTTTATGCAATTTATGAAGTAAGTTTATGATTTATTGATTTTATGTCGGAAAAAAAAAATTCTAAAAATCGGTGCCCCCCTCCTGTACGATTATATGATTATTTAAAATTTTTCCGTGATAAAAATTAATCGATTTAAGCATTTTTTTTTAATATAAATTTTAAGAAAATGCACTTTTTATCATGAGAAAAAAATTCTACAAATCGGTGCCCCCCTCCTGTACGATTATATGATTATTTAAAAATTTTCCGTCATAAAAATTAATCGATTTTTTAAGAAAATGCCTCATTTCTATTGAAAAAAAAATTATAAAAATCGGTGCCCCCATTTTTATGTTAATTCGATTTTTTGAAATTTTTTTCCCTATTTTTTTAAACAATTTAACGGTGCCCCTTTTCTCTATAATTATTTCATTACAAAAAATAATAGATTTATTTATCAGAAAAGTACCTTTGTCTTGAAAAAAATTATAAAAATTTTTTCCCCCACATTTTTACGTAAATTCGATTTTTTATTAAAATTTTTTCATTCCTAAAGAATTATAAAAATTGTCTCCTATTGCCGCCCCCATTTTTCGCTAAAAAATTTAACCAGATTTATTCATTTGCAATATAGAAAATAATTTTAATATTTTTTAAAGCGTCTAAAAGTGATATTTTTTAAAATTTATCACCTGGAGATCTAAAAATTGTTTTAAAAAAAATATTAAAAATCGCCGTAAAAGGGGGGCAATATAAAATATATTTTTCAGATTTTTTTAAGTGTCTAAAACGGATATTTTTTTAAACTTGACACCTGGAGATCTAAAAATTGCTTTAAAAAATATTAAAAATCGCCGTAAAAGAGGGGCAATATAAAAAATATTTTTAATATATTTTTTTAAATGTCTAAAACAGATATTTTTCTTAATTTGTTACCTGGCGATTTAAAAATTGTTTTAAAAATTATTAAAAATCGCGGCGTTTGTCTTGAGGAAAAATGATAAAAGACGGTGACCCCTTTCCACCCCACAATTTCATATTGATTCGATTTTTTATCAATATTTTGGGAGAAAAAAATTAAAAAAAAGTGTATCCTATTGCCGCCCCCCATTTTTACGCTAATTTGTTGTTTTTTTAATATATAAAAATCCTACCAGATTTAGTCATTTTTTTTTAATTTTAATTTTAAACAAATGCGTCCTTCATCGCGATAAAAAAATATAAAGAATCACCACCCCCTCTTCCCTCTTGTTTCCCCAAATAAAAATTGGAGAGTTTGTTTCTGGAAGGGATTGTTCTATTATCCCCAAATTATCTCCCCCAATCCAATTTATCCAATTTATTTTATGTTGATTCAATTTTTTTTTAATATTTCCCGCTAAAAAATTTAAGAATTTGAGAGAGAAAATAGAATAAAAATCGGTGCCTTTTATTAAATCGATTATTTTAGAATTTTTCCTGATAAAAATTAGAAAATTTATTAATTTTAATAAAAACGGGGGCTCTTCACCTTAACAAAAAAAAATCCTAAAAATCGGTGCCCCTAATTTTCACGTTAATTCGATTTTTTTTTAATTTTTCGCGCTAAAATTTAACGAATTTGCTAGTATTTTTAAATTTCGCTTACACTTAAAATTCTTTTTTAATCGGTGCCCCACTTATTTACGATTATATGATTATTTAAAAATTTTTCCGGAATTTATTAATTTTTTAAATTTTAATTTTAATAAAAACGGGTTATTTACCTTCAAAAAAAAAACTCTAAAAATCGGTGCCCCCTGTTTTTGCGTTAATTCGATTTTTTTAAATTTTTCGCAATAAAAATTGATGAGTTTAATTAATATTATAATTTTTTTTTTCCTAGAATCGGTTGCCCTATTATGCTGTCAACAACTTGCGTCGTCACGGTCTATTTACTAGTGGGTCATGTTATTTGGACCTGGCATTAAATATATTTTTATCTGCGTATGTGTTTTAAAAATGTTTTAATCTGTATTGTACGATTTAATTATTAAAAAAGATCAATTTAGTAAAGTGGTTTCTTTTTTTGCTTAGATTGACGCAAGTTCTAACAAAAAACTTCTCTCACTCGCTTAATTAAGAAGGTTGTAAACATATAAAAAGCGAGACACCCTGTATTTGTATTTTATGTAATTAATTAATTAATATCTCGTTTATATTATGTAAAGTGTTTGAATTATTATTGTTATAGTTAGATAATAATTGCACTCTACTCTATGCAGCTTTGTTTATTCAAGCATTACTTTCAGAGCGCTGCAATATATCATTTTTCTTTATATAAGATGAAAAAGAATAATGTGAAAGTAGCCTATCGGAATGTTGTGTAAACGCCGCTTTTAATATATGTGAGATTTTCGGGAATTTCTCTAACGTAATGGTCGAGGCTGTAACATCCGTAAAACGTATTTGTTTAGTGTTTTGGTACTATTTTTTTTTTATTTTAACAAAGTGAATACTTACAGGAGATAATTTCACTTTCGATACCTGCTGACATCTGCGCTTATGTACATACATTACAACATAATTCCGTGCTATTTAACAAGTCAAGTGATCAAATTGACCTTATCTCTCGGTCAACCTGATTAAAACTTAGATAGATAGATACTTTTGGAAATATTCAATTATCTTTATACTGCAAGTAACTCCTTTAAGCAATCCGTGTCACTTATGTAAATATATTGAGTGTATGACGGAAATTTAAATGAAAGTTTACACTATGGTTGGATAGCATAGATGAGAAATTTAACTCTTTTTATTCGCAACGCTCTCATTTCTCGATAAATGCGTTTGTAACACTTAATCGACGGTTTAGAACCATTCCTCATCCGTCAAAAAAGAACACGAAGAACGACGAAAAATGATCATCAATGTTGTACCTACATAATTTGCGTCCATCTGCAACTTTTCCTTTAATTGGCGAGATCTCACTTTATATGTACAAGATGATTTATTTGTTAGTTAAATAAAATAAGTAATTGAAACAACAGAAGAAATTACTAATTTTTAAAGTAAACGAACGAATATCCTGTTAGAAACAAAATTCTCTCGCTTTTTTTTTTTAATACTTCAACGATGATTTGCATGTTAACACAAGTAATTTTAAAGATAATTAAACAAACGAAGACGTTTTTTTTTCCTCGTACAATACACGAAATTATATCCGCAATTACACCCAAAATTAATACAAAAACTTGAGTAAAGACCCCAAATTGGACGCGATGGTATAATAAACGTTTAATTAACGTTTACTATATTATTATTGCAATATATATGATTAATCATGATTAAAAAATAGATATAGTTTATGATATCAATCTACTCGATCTACTGAAGGTAACTTGGTGTGACTTGTGTTAGATGGTTTTTGTTTAAAAAAAATATCAAATTAATCGAAATTTCTGGGAAAAACAATAATATCTTAAGGCGGCAACCCCCTATCTACCAATTTTCATAAAGAAAATTGATGGTTAATAGTTGAGTATAGGCTTTCACGACCATCGTTTATTGTTTACCTGTCAAAAATTGACATGTAATAGGACAAGTTAGTATGACAGAAATTTGTAGAACGAAAGTAATAATAAACGATTTTCTCTTTAAAAGCAGGGATTTTTCTGTTACCAACCTGACGCATTTTGCAATTATTACGATGACAACATTAAACGCGTTTATTTTTGGCACATAACAAACACAATTCGCCACCAACCCCCACCACACCTACAATGACAGGTTTTATGAAGATCCTAAGCTTCAATCATTAAATGTTGGGATAATCTAGAGTGGAGAGGGGAGGGGGAGGGTGATAACGTTCACATCAGGGACTCCAATTCAATGGAATGACAATTAAAACAGTAACGTTTGTAATGTAGAGCGAAACGTTAATTCTTGGTTTATTTATGGTTAAATTAACGTTTATTTTTGGTTTATTTCTGGGTAATGTTATTAACATGTTTATTTTTGGTAAAAGGAATAGTAGTACATCTAAATTGACACGTAGAATGACGTAGGTGTGATAAATATTTTAAACTTCACTCATTACATGGCGAGATAATCTAGTAATACAGGATGGAAGGGAAGCAAGGGGTGGTGAAAATAACGACAACGAAAATATCAACATTGTTTCGAAGGTTTACGTCTAATATCGCGATAAAAGTTGATTTTTGGTTTATTTATGGTTAAATTAACGTTTATTTGTGGTTTATTTCTGGGTAACGTTACTAACATGTTTATTTTTGGGAGTACTTAGTAGTACATCTAAAATGACACGTAGAATGACGTAGGTGTGATAAATATTCTAAACTTCACTCATTATATGGTGGGATAATCTGGTAATACAGGATGGAAGGGGAGCAAGGGGTGGTGAAAATAACGACAACGAAAATATCAACATTGTTTCTAGTATCGCGATAAAAGATTTTTGGTTTAGGTTTATTTGTACGTCTAATATCGCGATTACTAACATGTTTATTTTTGGGAGTACTTAGTAGTACATCTAAAATGACACGTAGAATGACGTAGGTGTGATAAATATTCTAAACTTCACTCATTATATGGTGGGATAATCTGGTAATACAGGATGGGAGGGGAGCAAGGGGTGGTGAAAATAACGACAACGAAAATATCAACATTGTTTCGAAGGTTTACGTCTAATATCGCGATAAAAGTTGATTTTTGGTTTATTTATGGTTAAATTAACGTTTATTTGTGGTTTATTTCTGGGTAACGTTACTAACATGTTTATTTTCGGGAGTACTTAGTAGTACATCTAAAATGACACGTAGAATGACGTAGGTGTGATAAATATTCTAAACTTCACTCATTATATGGCGAGATAATCTAGTAATACAGGATGGAAGGGAAGCAAGGGGTGGTGAAAATAACGACAACGAAAATATCAACATTGTTTAGAAGGCTTACGTCTAGTATCGCGATAAAAGTTGATTTTTGGTTTATTTATGGTTAAATTAACGTTTATTTGTAGTTTATTTCTGGGTAACGTTACTAACATGTTTATTTTTGGGAGTACTTAGTAGTACATCTAAAATGACACGTAGAATGACGTAGGTGTGATAAATATTTTAAACTTCACTCATTATATGGCGAGATAATCTAGTAATACAGGATGGAAGGGAAGCAAGGGGTGGTGAAAATAATGACAACGAAAATATCAACATTGTTTCGAAGGTTTACGTCTAACATCGCGATAAAAGTTGATTTTTGGTTTATTTATGGTTAAATTAACGTTTATTCGTGGTTTATTTCTGGGTAACGTTATTAACGAGTTTATTTTTTTGGGAAAATGACTAGTAGGTATGGTAATTGAGGGTAGGCGACAAGAATCCCGTGCAAGTTACTTTCAACAAACACAACTCGTCATTAGATGGCGAAAGAATGACAAACGTTAATTTTCCGGTTCATAATCCGAAGGTATCATAAAGAAGAAGGACAAGTGTCTGTCTCAGTCTTTGGGGGTCAAACTGTTGTTAGAAGAAGAAGATGATGATAACGTTGTTTTTACGTTTAACGATTAACGTTATTTCAACCAATCGAAAGTTATTAAAACGTTTGTTTTTATTATTTTAAAATTTTCAAGTGTTAAACGTCTTGGTGGTTAGTTAATTTTTATTATAAATATAAAAGATAATCGGTATTTATCGGTGTCTAGCCATTAATTGTTAAGAGCTTTATAATAGTTCCGATGTTTATTTATATATAATATAAAAAGGTTATTCCGAACATTCTAAGTACAATATTAGAATAAATTTATCGGAAAAAATATATTTTGTATTATAATTTGTTTAAATTATTAAATAAATATTATGAATATAACATTGTCGTCTTATTATTAATAAATATGAAAACATATTCGAGAGAGATCAATGTCCGAATTTGACCGGAGATTTGTTTACATTATTTTAGGGCTGTTTTATTGCGGAAATTATAATACGTCTGATCTCTAAAAAAAAAGAAGAAAGAACAAATATTAACGTATGGAGTTCCCCCCCATAAAAGATCAATCCTATGCACACACGATCAAAGCGAAAAAATATCTTCATTAACAAATTTACACAAGTCCAATATTTATTTTCCAACCATGCATTCGAAATAACACCTTGTGTTTGCACTTTTTTTTTGTTAAATAGAATGCCAAGAAGTACAATTCGCGATTTACATAGAAAAATGAATCAGCTCACTTGAACAAATAAAGTTTTAAATTCACGTATTGGGACTGGGATAGAGAAAGAACTGCAGAAGACACGTAACCTTATCTTCTGTTTTATGTAAATCAAACGCGTATTAGATGTCCTAATTATTTTGTTTTGATATTATTCTAACGTAACTCGTAAGAGTTCAATTTTAATTAGCCGACGTTTACGCCATTCAATAGAGATTCAAAACAGGATTATCGTTTTTTTACAAAAGAAACGTATAACAGTAACAGGTATGAAAAAATACCCCAAATGTAAAAAAAAATGTGCAAAAACAACATTCCTCTACGTAAATTCAAATTGAATTGGTGTCCTTCTTAAGTTGTTTTTGATGTTTTCATGTTAGTATACGTCAATCTCATATCCAGTTTTTTTTTCTATATACATACATATATATACATACACACAAAATTATAACAATATTATATGTTTATTAGATACCTACTACTATGTTGTGTTATTTTATTTTAACCAATTTCTAGGATACCTCACGATCTGCATCATATTAACGATAAACAACAATGTTTTAAAAAAAATGTATCTACGTACATATGTACGAGTTTTTTTTTAATATACAGACCAACAAAAAATCTTCCTGAATCTTAATCAATTACCTTGTCCTGAATTAATCCTTATTTCATCTTTTAAATTTAAACACTACGAACAATGACTTCTTGCCTTATATTCTAACAATCTTTTTCCTTAAACGTCGACCAGTTATTTCCGGCTGTTTTTTTTTGCAGTCAAAACGCATCTGACATCAACGAAATTGTGTCAAATATGTGTCAGCTGTCAAATTATGAAAACGTTTATTTTCAATAGGGATATAACAGCTGTCAAAAAATTAAATAAAATATTGTCGTTCCAGATTTGTTTGGTTTTAAACTTATAAAATCGGTTATCCTTTACAATTTCGGACGTAGTAAAAAAATTTGACAGCTGTCAAATATTAAAAACAGTTATGTTGGAGATTATTTTTTTTAATTTCGAGTGAATCAATTTTTTTAACAGCTATTAAATTGTAAACGTAATTATCTGTTTCTATTTTAAGACTTACATCCATAAATATATTTTTGACAGCTGTCAAATACTAAAGACAGTTATTCTCAACAATTCTTTTTAGAATTTCGAGCTTGTTTTAACATTTTTCTAACAACTATAAAATTGTTAACATAATTATTCGTTCGTATTTTGATGTATAGATGTATAAGCGTATTTCTGACAGCTGTCAAATACTAAACCAATAATTATTTTCAATAATTTCTTTTAGAATTTCGAGTGTATCAAACCTTTTTTAACATTTTTAAAAACATAATTTTTCCTGCGAACAACTTACATATATTTTTGACAGCTAAAATATTAAAAACAGTTAACATTATTTCAGTGAATCAATTTTTTTCAACAGCTATTAAATCAAACGTAATTATCTGAATAATTTTAAGACTTAAATCCATAAATATATTTTTGACAGCTGTCAAATACTATAGACAGTTATTCTCAACAATTCTTTTTAAAATATTCGAGCTCGTTTTAATTTTTTGGTAACAAACTATAAAATTCTTAACATAATTATTCGTTCCTATTTTGATGTTTAGATGTATAAGCGTATTTCTGACAGCTGTCAAATACTAAACACAATTATTTTCAATAATTTCTTTTAGAATGTTGAGTGTATCAAACATTTTTAACAGCTATCAAATTATAAACATGATTATTTGTTGCTGTATTAAGACTTAGATCCACGCATATAGATTTTTGACAGCTGTCAAATACTGAAGACAGTTATTCTCAACAATTTTTTTTAGTATTTCGAGCGTGTCAACATTTTTCTAACAACTATCAAATTGTCAACATAATTATTCGTTCCTATTTTGATAATTAGATGTATAAGCGTATTTCTGACAGCTGTCAAATACTAAAAATAATTGTTTTCAATAATTTCTTTTAGAATCTTGAGTGTATCAAACATTTTTAACAGCTATCAAATTATAAACATGATTATTTGTTGTTGTATTAAGACTTAGATCCATACATATAGATTTTTGACAGCTGTCAAATACTGAAGACAGTTATTCTCAACAATTTTTTTTAGAATTTCGAACGTGTCAACATTTTTCTAACAACTATTAACATAATTATCCGTTCCTATCTTTATAATTAGATCTATAAGCGTATTTCTGACAGCTGTCAAATACTAAACACAATTATTTTCAATAATTTCTTTTAGAATGTTGAGTGTATCAAACATTTTTAACAGCTATCAAATTATAAACATGATTATTTGCTGCTGTATTAATACTTAGATCCATACATATAGATTTTTGACAGCTGTCAAATACTGAAGACAGTTATTCTCAACAATTTTTTTTAGTATTTCGAGCGTGTCAACATTTTTCTAACAGCTATCAAATTGTCAACATAATTATTCGTTCCTATTTTGATAATTCGATGTATAAGCGTATTTCTGACAGCTGTCAAATACTAAAAATAATTTTTTTCAATAATTTCTTTTAGAATCTTGAGTGTATCAAACATCTTTTGACTGCTATCAAGTTGTAAACATAACTATCTGTTTCTATTTCAAGACTTAGATTCATAAATATATTTTTGACAACTGTCAAGTAGGTACTAAAGACAGTTATTCCCAACAATTTTTTTTAGAATTTCGAGCGTGTCAACATTTTTCACACAAATATTAACATAATTATCCGTTCCTATCTTTATAATTCGATCTATAAGCTTATTTCTGACAGCTGTCAAATACTAAATATAGTTATTTTCAATACTTTCTTTTAGAATATTGAGCATATCAAACATTTTTAACAGCTATCAAATTGTAAACATAATTATCTGTTTCTATTTTAAGATTTAGATACATAAACATAGTTTTGACAGCTGTCAAGTACTAAAAACAGCTATTTTCGAGAATAGTTTTTTTAGAATTTCAAGTGAATCAATTTTTCTAACAGCTGTTAAATTGTAAACATAATTATCTGTTTCTGTTCTAAGACTTAGATACATAAATACAATTTTGACAGCTGTCAAATACTAAAAACGGTTATTCTCAACGATTTCTTTTAGAATCTTCAGTATTTCAAAAGTTTCTTAACAGTTATCAAACTGCAAACATAATTATTCGTTCCTCCATTGATATTTAGACCTATAAACGTATTTTTGACAGCTGCCAAATTCTAAAAACAATTATTTTTTGACATTTTTTTTAGATGTTTCAACACTAAAAACAGCAATTTCAGCAGTTTCAATACTCGACAAGTTTAAGCGTACAAATACTTATTTTCCGAAAGCTGTCAAAGTATACAAGCAGATGTTATTTTTTTACGGTTTTAATAAGTGTAACTGTTAAAATGTTTCTAATAATCGTTAAATTCTAAACACAGTATTTTCCTACCGTTTATGACCATTGAAGTTATCAAAATACATCTGACAGTTATCGAACTGTCAAAACGGTTACTATTTTTCCGTTTCAACACTTGCATGTGTTATAATTTGGTAGAACTCATCGATTGCGGCAATCATCGAAATAATTAAATAATAAAAACATTTTCGGCGCCATTTAAAATATTTGACAGCTGTCAAACGATAACGAACCGGTTAGCTGCTACGATTTCAATATTTTTGGGAGGCTGAGATATTTCCTCAAGCCTGTCAAGTTATAAGAACTGACAGGTGCTACAGTTAAAACACATTTGACAGGTGTCAAATAGTAAAAACAGTAAATCTGTCAGTTGTGCGTTTGGTATTTTGAGGGTGAAAATGCAAAAAAAAACCGAATCATATATTTTATAAAATTATTATAAATCGATAAGAGTTTGAAGAAAGAAAGAAACAATGTAGGTAATTACGGTTTTGATTTTGTAACGTTCAATAAACGCGTTAATGACACACACGTCGTAGTTCAAGTAATTACACGTACGAAATGTTAGACACATCATACAATTAAACCTGTCATAAATAATACACCGATGTCTTACGAAATTACAAAGGTAAAAGAGCATTAATTGCATATCCACTCGCAAATAACTATCCGCGATGCTGTGCCCGTAGACAAAAGACGAAATTTCGAAGAGATACTTAACCCGAAATTAATTTTTTACGACAATAAAGTGGCGAAACACACATATGTATGTATGTATATTGTATGTTATAATGTAGCTTGAAGATAATTACTGCAAGAAAAGTATTCTCTATCGTCAAGATTTTCACAATAAAATTAACTGATTGATTGCCTATAACCCATCTATGGTAAGGTGAATGCTATGCAAATCCTTTGATGCCTCACAAGCACGAATATGTGGATGTGTGTCGCTTATAAACAAAAAAAAATGAATCATCTAAAAGAAGATTGCTCTCTTTGAAAGGAGAAAAACACTTAGGAAGGCAACAGAAAAAAATAGCTTTCTTAACGAATGAAAGTGGAATGAGTGAAAGGGATAATACACGAAAATATTGAGTGGATTGTTGACTCTGATGATTCAATTAAATTATCCTCGATGAAAGTATAAAATTGAAGAAGTTAGATTTAGTGGAAATAATTAAGATTGATGAAACGATAAAAATGATCTAATTTGGATTTATGAATTAGGTCGTTTATCCAAATCAGAATTTACGAAGATCAACAAAAATATCTGAAGGAATCGATTCGAATGAAAGATGTGAGTTCCTAGAGGATGTCGGTGGAACTTGTATGCGAGCAAGACGTTGTAGGGATCATTTCAAACCTGGATATGCAAGCGTTAAAAGACGTCTAGAAATTTTGGGTATTAGCGTTTGCGGCCCCAATTGATCCTTTAACATGGAGCAATGAAAAATGCTCCGTTAAAATATTTCGGATGACTAGACTCGTTTAGTTTCGATTCACCTCATTAATTAAATTATGAAAGATTATGTGAACGAGGAATGGATCAAAATGGGATATGAATGTGGGTGAAATCAGATGCGATAATTCAGGAGAGTTTATCGATAAAGATTGGTGTGGGAAAAGGGGGATAAGATTAGATCTAACACGATGTGATACACGCCAGAATTGAATAGCGGAGCTTAGAGGATAAATTGAATGATTCTGGATAAGTCAAGGGCTTTAATAGTACAGGCAAAATTCGACGAGAACATGCGAGGGGGGTCGACTGTAGAGATTGCAGCATATTTTTTTGAATAGTTAAACTAATTGATGTGTTAGAAGTGCAATCTGGGGGAAGTCCAAATTAGATTTTTGGTCAACTAAGGTTTTTGAATCCGATGCAATGTTTTTGTTAATTTCTAAAACCTTTCAAAATAAATATATTTAAGAGGTTATAATTACAAACGGAGTTAATTAATTTTAATTTTGTTTCGATTAATCTATCGCGATCTGCTTGAAAAACATGCTGGGTAACCTTAGACTTTCCAATCCTATTATATTGGAGATGATTCGAATGCCTGCTTGAAGCTAATATAGTTGGAAATATAGTTGGAAATGATGGACTTCCGACTCAGCTTTTAACGTGATCGGACGTAATTTAATAGCATATAAATAATTGATCGTTTAATAATAAGTGTGTCCAATCCTTGCAACCCTTTGCACGCAATTGCCCTCAAATTTCCAGACAAAACCCGAATAAGCTAAGATCCTATATCATAAACTTGCTTGCATGTGCTTGCTCTCTTTGCTTTAAAAATGAGTGGGAGTTCAGGGGGTCATAGCCCCCCTGTCAACTCTGAAAATGAGCGCATGTCGGAAGATGAGAGAGACGAAACAGTGATTAGAATTACTAACATAGATGCCTAGCAAAACTTTTAATGATGTCAGACAATCGCAGAAAGAAGACAAGAATAGAATTTCAAAAAGACCACAGTACAGATAGAAGGATAATAGCCTAAGTCCATTTGTAGTCTACGTTCAATATAAGAATGATGGTGATCGTACAGGTATCCATCCTCTGAAAATTGGTAGGATAGCTCATAAGGAGAACATCGAAGGAATACTAAAGATAGTTAACAATGGGAGATCAAGAATAGCCTTGGAATTTGAGAAATTCAATCAAACTAACAGTTTTGTTGACAGTGATGTTTGTAATAAAAATAATTGGGCATCGTTTATTCCCACGCACCTGGTGACCTGCAAGGGTGTGCTAAGAGGTGTGGATGAAGACCTACCAGAGGAAGGAATTAAAAGTAATTTGAAATGTGGAGAAAGAGAAGTGCTGGATGAACACAGGATGAACAGACGTGTGAAAGATAAAGATACAATCAGGTATGTTCCAACCAAGTCAGTTGTAGTAACATTCTCGGGTAAAACCCTACCCAAACATGTTTTGATATATAAATGTCCATTTGAGGTATTAAAATGTTATATATATATCCAGTAATACAGTGTTATAATTGCTATGGATATGGACATGTACTAGAAACCAGTGTAAGGGAAACCAAAAGTGCTTTCGTTGAGGAGCAAAGATGTGACAAAGAAATAAAGTGTGCCAATTGTGAAAAGAATCATCTTTTTCTACCCATAAGGAATGTGAAGTTTACAAATTACAAAAATAAATTAAGAATAGGATGGCCTTTGATATAATCACATTTTAGGGAAGCGTAGAAAAAGGTGACTCTACTAATGGAAGAAATGAAACGTCATTTAATACTAATGAGATGCTGCAACATTTTCCCCCGCTATCTACCAGGGCTTCGAGTGTGGAAAGACAACGAACTGCTACTAATAGCTACTCATTTCAGATAACAAGGACACAAAGATCCAAAAGACCAATGACACAATTAACCCTGTAGGGTATGATAGACAGACTCATAAAAATCTGATAAGCCTGAAAGATATCCCAATTAAGAAACCAGTTTTTTTATAGTCAAGAAAATAATATCAACCTAATTTGTTAACGATGTCAAAAGACCCCTCGATTCCTGGGACATCAAAGGCTCAGCCGGAGAACATAATCCAACAAAATGAAAGTTTGACTCAGGTATTAAAAAGTGTAAGCAAAATAGCGAATAGGAGTTGGAAATAGCTGGCCTCCTTTGTGGCATCAAAGGAGGACTTATCCAAAGAATTATTTCTTAATGAAGATACTTCAGTGGAATGCATGAAGTCAAGAGTCAACAAAGAAAGCTTCGAAAAATGTTTAAGTGACTTGAGTATAGATGTAGCTTGTGCAAGTGAGATATGATTGAAAGCCAACCAGCACTTTGCAATTAAAGGCTATGAAATTATACGCTAATCACATATTTTTCGGTTGTCAACGAAGAGCCCAACAGATAAACGCTCTCCAAACAGATCTCCGGAATCACGGATTGCATCTCCCCTTCAATATTTCTAGCATTTTGGCTAAAGAGGATGAGAAGCTATTCTTGCTATTATACTAATTCATCAAAGCAAATAACATGTTAATACAGCCACATCCAATTCCTGCTTCCTCTTGTCACTAACTAAACAAAATTTGTAGTAGTTTGTAGCGTTTTTTTCAGACGAGCTTTATCGCTCAATCCTCATGTGCTCGGGTATGGTTGAGTGGATCTCTTATGGATCATGGTGCCAATAAGAAGACGAAGAAGAAGAAGTTTGAAATGATCTCCTAGTTTGGCTGGGATATTTTTGATCGTAATCGTTACAATTTATTTGGTAAATTCGTAATTTCTTTTAAAAGATTCGATTTCATTTATTGGATTCCCGATGAGATTATGCAAACTTACTTTTCTTATTTAGGAAATTATGATTAAATCTCCTAAAATTAATTTGGTGATAAATTTCGGGTGAAAGACAACGATAGGAACTCCTTTATAAACACGTCAAATTCACGTTCAAACTTGAGAGAAAAACTGAGCTCCTGGCGGAATAAACACACCTCCAGATTTAAGGTGGGTAACAGATTGGAATTTTAAAATCCTTCACCTGAAGTAAAAGACACAATTCCAGTAGAAAGTAGTAATTACATAACGGACTTATGAGCGAGTTAATTCGAGGAATATGTTTAAAATTGTAATCTAATCGAGAACAGTTTTAATAACCGAAACTAACTTCTTCGAGAACAAAACAGCGAACCTCCTCTTCCATTCTGTTTTGTTCCGTTTTATAATTTCTTTTTTTTTTTTTTCGTCTCGATATTAATAGTATTTATTTGCTAATCCAATCCTATATAATAATGTAACACTGTTTCACATGTGTAGAAGTGATAAATGATCTCAGATACACCTTTACACCGTGAGCAGCTTCTTCAGTACGTATCTATAGTAGAATATTTCAGTAGACTTTCAAATTTGCCAGACGTTGGTTTAGATTAAGAATGCGCCAGTATCAATTCGACGATGTTACTGGAGTCGTAAGAGCTGAATCTTTCGCGCGTTAATAAACTTAAATTAAAATTAGTGCTTGTGTTGTTTGATACGAACGAGGGACGTTAGAAATTAATCAAAAAAAAGAAAGTGTTTAAAGGTATTTATATCTACCATTTTTGGGATAATGATATTATTAAAAGGTGTTAAGGATTAATTCGTAATTACCGCAATTAATTTTTTTTTTAATTTCTGCTCTCTTATTAAACGTGAAGTAAATTAAATAGTGATTCCGATTTAAATCGAATTATTTCGAGAAGATTTTTTTTTGGAAAACTCTCGCTAAGGTAAGTTAGATAATTTTATTTATCAGATTAAAAGCTGTGGAACCTATCATGTACATATATAGAATTTTTTCTATTTAACCTTTTGACACTGATTACTTAATGGTAGATTTTAAAATTCCAATCTATTATTCATCTTGAGTTTGAACGTGAATTTTACGTGTACATATATGAAGGGGTTTCTATCGTTGTTTTCAGATTTTGAGAAAAATCTCACAATTAAATTTAATATTTCACAATTCTAAATAAATTGTAACGATTACGATTAAAAATATCCCAGCCAAACTAGGAGATCATTTCAAACTCCTTCTTCTTCTTCTCATTGGCACCGTGATCCATAAGAGATCCACTCAACCATACTCGAGCTACTGTTTAGTTAGTGACAAGAGGAAGCAGGAATTGGATGTGGCTACATTAACATGTTATTTGCTTTGATGAATTAGTATAATAGCAAGAATAGCTTCTCATCCTCTTTAGCCAAAATGGTAGAAATATTGAAGGGGAGATGCAATCCGTGATTCCGGAGATCTGTTTGGAGAGCGTTTATCTGTTGGGCTCTTCGTTGACAACCGAAAAATATGTGATTAGCGTATAATTTCATAGCCTTTAATTGCAAAGTGCTGGTTGGCTTTCAATCATATCTCACTTGCACAAGCTACATCTATACTCAAGTCACTTAAACATTTTTCGAAGCTTTCTTTGTTGACTCTTGACTTCATGCATTCCACTGAAGTATCTTCATTAAGAAATAATTCTTTGGATAAGTCCTCCTTTGATGCCACAAAGAGGCCAGCTATTTCCAATTCCTGTTCGCTAATTTTGCTTACACTTTTTAATACCTGAGTCAAACTTTCAATTTGTTGGATTATGTTCTCCGGCTGAGCCTTTGATGTCCCAGGAACCGAGGGGTCTTTTGACATCGTTAACAAATTAGGTTGATATTATTTTCTTGACTATAAAAAAACTGGTTTCTTAATTGGGATATCTTTCAGGGCTTATCAGATTTTTATGAGTCCTCTATCATACCCTACAGGGTTAATTGTGTCATTGGTCTTTTGGATCTTTGTGTTCTTGTTATCTGAAATGAGTAGCTATTAGTAGCAGTTCGTTGTCTTCCCACACTCGAAGCCCTGATAGATAGCGGGGGAAAATGTTGCGGCATCTCATTAGTATTAAATGACGTTTCATTTCTTCCATTAGTAGAGTCACCTTTTTCTACGCTTCCCTAAAATGTGATTATATCAAAGGCCATCCTATTCTTAATTTATTTTTATAATTTGTAAACTTCACATTCCTTATGGGTAGAAAGAACGATTTCTTTTCACAATTGGCACACTTTATTTCTTTGTCACATCTTTGCTCCTCAACGAAAGCATTTTTGGTTTCCCTTACACTGGTTTCTAGTACATATCCATATCCATAGCAATTATAACACTGTATTACTGGTAATATATATAATATTTTACCTCAAATGGGCATTTATATATCAAAACATGTTTGGGTAGGATTTTACCCGAGAATGTTACTACAACTGACTTGGTTGGAACATACCTGATTGTATCTTTATCTTTCACACGTCTGTTCATCCTGTGTTCATCCAGCACTTCTCTTTCTCCACATTTCAAATTACTTTTAATTTCTTCCTCTGGTAGGTCTTCATCCACACCTCTTAGCACACCCTTGCAGGTCACCAGGTGCGTGGGAATAAACGATGCCCAATTATTTTTATTACAAACATCACTGTCAACAAAACTGTTAGCTTGATTAAATTTCTCAAATTCCAAGGCTATTCTTGATCTCCCCTTGTTAACTATCTTTAGTATTCATTCGATGTTCTCCTTATGAGCTATCCGACCAATTTTCAGAGGATGGATACCTGTACGATCACCATCATTCTTATATTGAACGTAGACTACAAATGGACTTAGGCTATTATCCTTCTATCTGTACTGTGGTCTTTTTGAATTTCTATTCTTGTCTTCTTTCTGCGATTATCTGACATCATTAAAAGTTTTGCTAGCCATCTATGTTAGTAATTCTAATCACTGTTTCGTCTCTCTCATCTTCCGACATACGCTCATTTTCAGAGTTGACAGGGGGACTATGACCCCCTGAACTCCCACTCATTTTTAAAGCAAAGAGAGCAAGCACATGCAAGCAAGTTTATGATATAGGATCTTAGCTTATTCGGGTTTTGTCTGGAAATTTGAGGGCAATTGCGTGCAAAGGGTTGCAAGGATTGGACACACTTATTATTAAACGATCAATTATTTATATGCTATTAAATTACGTCCGATCACGTTAAAAGTTGAGTCGGAAGTCCATCATTTCCAACTATATTTCCAACTATATTAGCTTCAAGCAGGCGTTCGAATCATCTCCGATATAATAGGATTGGAAAGTCTAAGGTTACCCAGCATGTTCTTCAAGCTGATCGCGATAGATTAATCGAAACAAAATTAAAATTAATTAGCTCCGTTTGTAATTATAACCTCTTAAATATATTTTTTTTAAAGGTTTTAGAAATTAACAAAAACATTGCATCGGATTCAAGAACCTTAGTTTACCAAAAATCTAATTTGGACTTCCCCCAGATTGCACTTCTAACACATCAATTAGTTTAACTATTCAAAAAAATATGCTGCAATCTCCACAGTCGACCACCCTCGCATGTTCTCCTCGAATTTTGCCTGTACTATTAAAGCCCTTGACTTATCCGGAATCATTCAATTTATCCTCTAAGCTCCGCTATTCAATTCTGGCGTGTATCACATCGTGTTAGATCTAATCTTATCCCCCTTTTGCCACACCAATCTTTATCGATAAACTCTCCTGAATTATCGCATCTGATTTCACCCACATTCATATCCCATTTTGATCCAATCCTCTTCACATAATCTTTCATAATTTAATTAATGAGGTGAATCGAAACTAAACGAGTCTAGTCATCCAAAATATTTTAACGGAGGATTTTTCATTGCTCCATGTTAAAGGATCAATTGAGGCCGCAAACGCTAATACCCAAAATTTCTAGACGTCTTTTAACGCTTGCATATCCAGGTTTGAAATGATCCCTACAACGTCTTGCTCGCATTCAAGTTCCACCGACATCCTCTAGGAACTCACATCTTTCATTCGAATCGATTCCTTCAGATATTTTTGTTGATCTTCGTAAATTCTGATTTGGATAAACGACCTAATTCGTAAAAAGCTCCACTAAATTTAAATTCTTCATTTTCATACTTTCATCGAGGATAATTTAAATGAATCCCTTTCACTCATTCAACTTTCATTCGTTAGGAAAGCTATTTTTTTTTGTTGCCTTTGAGGCATCAAACGACTTGCACACTTCAGCAATAAGCCCATTATGTGTAAGTTTAAACTTAATTCGGTTGGTTTAAACAAGCAAGCTTGTAATTCGCTAATTCTATTAGGTAATAAGATCCAATAAAAAACAAATTCAATTAGTACAATTTTTTCTTGTTTGGATTTCCCGAAATGATAGAGAGATCAAGTGAGAGGAAAAAAAATTAATCGAACTGCTATAAAGCTATAAAAATAAAATTTGCTAAAAACTTAAACCGCAAGTCCATATGCTAATTAAGACAAATCAAGAATTTTAAGAACCGGTACTTACAATTTTGAAGATTGAAGTTTCACTACGCACTTACTAATAAGATTACATACTTAGGATTAAATGCCACCGATGCAAGGTTAGAACAGATTGCGGGGAATAACAAATAAAAATATTCACTTTTTACGATTGTATTTTTAAACACTACCTACCTACTTACTACGTCTGGATTGTTTAAAGCGATTATTATTTAAAAAAATACTATCAACGTAAATAGACACCTGTTTTTAAATTATATGCACGATATATTTATTTCCTTGTTATTTTTACCTGCAACGTGGAATTGACGAAAACATATTAGGTATTTACCCAAGGTTAAACATTAATTATTAAATCTTATTATCTAGATTTTCAAGATCAATTGAAGATACGATTTAGCGAACATTGTCCGAATTCCTTTAAATCCAACAAGGAAAAGATTGTTTGATCTTGATCCGTTATTTATACATTTTAACATTATAATTTTAACATATTAATAACAGTGCATAATACGGCTATATAACTATGTATCGCCTTCGGCTAGGTCTCTATCGCGGGGTCATTCAAATCTAAATTACCAAATAAAATGCGTCTATTCTAAAAATGAACATTTAAAAGTTCCTCGTCATCTTATTCAAATTATATTTACGTAGGTCGAATAACGATGTGTATTTCCTGATAGAAAGTACACAATTAATACCTCTTTTACGCCCACAAACTAGAATAATATTTACACCATTTTAAAAAGAAATTGTTAAGTACCAAGGTCCTAACTTAGATCCTTGAGGGAGACCAAACAAAGATACCCAAACTGGCTATCCACAGTTTGAGAGACATAAGCAGATAACTAATGTAGCTGTCACTAAACGTGGATAAACGTGTACAAGTTGGAATAAGCCATATCGTAGTAATAATTATGACGAACATGACGTTACCAAACATGTTTGAGGTACCAGGAACCGAGGTGCCAAAAATATAATAATAAAAATATATAATTATTATTATTAAGCGTAGTAAAAGTGTAATAACATCGTCTCGTTTACCGGGTGATTAATTTTCATCACGTCATTCGTTGGTCATTTAACGGATACGACCGACGGTGAGTACCTTACCTTAAATTGACGCTGATATGACGTGGCAGTTTTATTGGTTCAGATGAGTTTCGTTTTCCACATCGTTCACCGTGACCGCTTCCAAGGTTTCAATTTCTGTTATTTTTGTGATAACAGGGGGGGTTGGTGACGTCTTACCTCTATTTATCGTATAAAAATAAAAATTATGAAAGTTATTGGAGGGAAATCAGTTTTTTTAGATCAGATTTGTGCCCAGATCCCGGAAATATAATAATCCGGATATTTTTCAAAAAACTGTAGAGAAATCATCCCAAGCTATAGAAGATGGGATAATAAACGTTTCTTAAACGTATATTTTCTACGTTAAAGATACTTGATATGGCAAAACTGTTGATATCGCTCAACAATAGTAAGAGATAGCGATTGTAAATAGAATGAATACTTCAATATCAAATTGATATCTTAGTCCTTCATCTGTCCATACATTCTCCATCTTTATCTTTAATATATTGATTAGTTTCAATTCTTTTTTTAAATATTTCTTTCACAGTCATCCTCAGTAAATCTCGTTCAACTCAGATCTACTCTCCTCCAGTTCCTCCTTTTTAAAGTCGTTGCTATTCCGTTATTACCTTAAAATCGCTGGTCCTTTGAGCATTATTTCTGTTCACATCTCCTCCACTTATGGAGGGTAACACAGGGGGTGGTCCTAGCAAACATGACAAACTTTCGACGGTAGATAATCCGATCATCAGGGTTGGTAACCTGGGAGGACGGTGACGTAGGGGATACGTCACCGTCCTCCCCCCGCTTATCAGGATCGGCAGGATTCGACCATGTGGAGTCTACCCACAAAACCCACTCTACTCACCTCCAGGATTGTTGGATATCTTCGTTTTTATTTTATCTTCCTTTTTGAGTCTATTATTTGTTTTAATAAATTTTAATCCTCATTTCACTCCCCTTACTCATGACTAAAGACCGCAAGTGTGGTTCGGTAGCAAGGGCATAACTATATAGGCCTCAACGAAATAAAAATGGGCGTTATTTAGAGAAACTTTATACTAGAATTAATGAAAACACAGACATAATATACAATCTTACCTTATGAACAAACAAACACGAACTTTCGACATTTTAAATGCGTCGCAACCGAATCATAGGTACGCGTACTTGCAATGCATGATCATGCAACAATATCGTACGATGACTGCCTACAAACTACATATTTCAAGTTTCATCGTAAATCACAGCGGGGATGATCACGCACAATTGGAGATTAAAGGGTTTAGGAACAGAAATCTAACCTTGGAAGGAGAATGTAAGACCATAAGAAATCTCTACCAGGACAAGTCCCTAAGATTATATAAGATCAGTGATCGAAGTACAAGCTGTTGAATTTGGACATGATATGCTTCGTGATAAACAAAACAATTCACCTCCAAGAATAGCCTTGATTGACACTTTATGGGATGATACGATTTTTGGCTGCAGCTGACTTCCTGGCGATGAGCCTGACGTCAATATGACGCCATAAAAGACGCCGAAAGTAGAAATTGACGAAGGAATGATGTAATTTCCACCAACTAGGATTTTGTCATATTATCATTGCATATAATGCGTATAAGAGAAGTGGTGGTCCTAGTAGACATGACAAACTTTCGACGATAGATAATCCGATCATCACTGGTAACCTGAATGCAAGCAATCCTGAAGATAATACGAGATATTTTACAATAAACTATAGAGAAACCCTCTTAAAATAGAGTTGACTCTTAAGGCTTTTTTTAAACATTAACATCCCAAGCAATACAATATAGTATAATAAACGTTTTTTAAACGTATATTTTATACGTTCTGCGTTTAATTCGCGACTAAAATTTACTTTTTTTGGGTACATTTTTTAAAACAATAGAATGATATTTCAGAACGAACTGTAAGAAAAAGAATTCCTTACATGTGTGAAGGGGATTGTAATTTAATTTCAAGGCCGCCTACTTATATACCTGTTTTATACTTTTTAATTTTATTTCTGCACTTAAATCGCTGGACGAAATTTATCGATTCCTTATCAAAACATTCTATCCCGAAACAACCTGTGGGCCAACGAACCTATTAACCGTTCAGGTAGAAAGGGTCGTAAGCGTGTCCTTTAAACAGTTTCGATGTAAATTCGCGAAATACTTATATACGGGGTGACATAGAAAAAAGTACATTGCATAGTGCCACACAATAGAGGACACTAAAATAAGAAAAAAAATTCCTACGAACATGGGTCCGCAAGACCTTCGGTTAAAAGATACGGGGTGTTGAATTTTATTTCTTTTTTTGGAATATCTATGGTTCCAGTACAAATGCATCTGAAAGCCGACAATGCACGCTAATTAATCAAAAAATAACAATTGAATAATGTGTCATAATGACACTTGTCAAACTGATGTAATTGTTGTTTGAGGAATTTTGTGTTCGTGATTAAGTTTTTCTCACTGATTATTCAAATTTGCTTTCAAAAATGGTTCACTACACTTTTGAAGAATACAGGGACATGATTATGTGTTACGGCGAAGCTAGATCAAATTCTTACGAAGCTCAACGTATTTATCGAGAAAGATATCCTTTAAGACAAGTTCCTAATGTTCGAACATTTATTGATGTGCATAGGCGTTTGAGAGAAGATGGCTGTTTTAGAAAACCAAAATTGAATAGTGGGGTTTCCAGAACTCGTCGCACTGTGCGAAACGAAGAAACTGTTTTACGAATGGTAGAAAATAATCCAAGAACAAGCACCAGAAAAACAAGTTCAGCGGTACGAAACCTTAACCGTGAATCAGTTAGACAAATTTTCAAAGAACAACTTCTTCGCCCATATCATTTCCAAAAAATTCATTCACTATTGGAACATGACTTTGTTCCTCGTGTACAATTTTGCCAATGGTTGCAAAACCAAAGACAAAACATTATTTCATCAATTTTGTTTACTGACGAAGCTGGTTTTAGTCGTGATGGTATACTGAACCTACATAACATGCACCATTGGAGTGATGAAAATCCTCATCAAACTGTAATTCGAAGTCACCAATATGGGTTTTCAATTAATGCGTGGGCAGGTATAATTGACAATTATTTAATTGGCCCATTTCGATTGACAGGTGCACTGTATCGAAATTTCTTGGAGAATGATTAGAGGATGTCCCATTGGCCATTACTGGAAGAATGTATTACATGCATGATGGGGCGCCAGCTCACTTTTCTCGAGTGGCAAGGGAATATTTGGACAGGAGATTTGGAAATATGTGGATTGGTCGAGGGGGGCCAGCTCGTAGACCCGATACCTTAATCCCCTCGATTTTTCATTTTGGGGATTTATGAAAAATGAAGTTTATGCTGTAGAAATACATAATGAAGAACAATTGTGGATAAGAATTATGGAATCGGCAGATAGATTTCGTAATAACCCAGGAATATTTCAAAGATGCCGTCAATCATTAAGAAGAAGTACAAGGGCAACAATTTGAACATCTAAAAACTTAATTTTTTGTTTTAATTAATCATTGATTTTGCAAATAAATTTAAAAAAAAATTCAACACCCCCTATCTTTTAACCGAAGGTCTTGCGGGCCCATGTTCATAGGAACTTTTTTTCTTATTTTAGTGTCCTCTATTGTGTGGCACTATGCAATGTACTTTTTTCTATGTCACCCTGTATATATACATATATATAAATTATCATCGTCATTCATTATAGTTAGATAGTCCCGTATATGAAGATCTAATAACTGTGAAGGAGCAAAAAATTGTTTTCTCGACATCGACCATTATAACAGTAATTTTTCCGAAGGAGCAAATTTACGAAAGACAGAGGCCGCAGATTGGAAAACGACGACGTGAGCAAATCTTTTAAATTACAGTTTTCGTGCTCCGAACTCATTAAAAATAACAAATTATTTCTGTATTAACGTGACTGCCGAGTTGGAGGAATATACTCTTACAAACGTACAATTATCTATCTGTATAAGTAACGCTCCTTTTTAAAAAATATATACATAATAATAAAACAAGCTAGAGTAACAAGTAACAAGTGTATTGTAGCGTATAATTGTGGTGTAATTTTAAAGATCATGGATATATGAAACTGCTCGTTCTTCGTTAGCGTTTTTAAATAAATGTAAAAAAAAGGTAGACAAGTTTGACGTACGTTGGCCTTTTTTTGTCGTCAGATTTATGTTAAACATATACTCGAAGAATACTGACTAAGAAGAACAATAAAAATAAATTATATACCGACTGACACTTCATATAAAGTTGTTGTTTTGTTTTATTAACATTCTTCTGTAGAAGGTTTTAAAAATATATTAGATTAATATAAACGTATAATAAACGTATAATATTATACGCATTATATATAACATCATAGTTGGTGGAAATTACATCATTCCTTCGTCAATTTCTACTTTCGGCGTCTTTTATGGCGTCATATTGACGTCAGGCTCACCGCCAGGAAATCAGCTGCAGCCAAAAATCGTATCATCCCATAAAGAGTCAATCAAGGCTATTCTTGGAGGTGAATTGTTTTGTTTATCACGAAGCATATCATGTCCAAATTCAACAGCTTGTACTTCGATCACTGATCTTATATAATCTTAGGGACTTGTCCTGGTAGAGATTTCTTATGGTCTTACATTCTCTTTCCAAGGTTAGATTTCAGTTCCTAAACCCTTTAATCTCCAATTGTGCGTGATCATCCCCGCTGCGATTTACGATGAAACTTGAAATATGTAGTTTGTAGGTAGTCATCGTACGATATTGTTGCATGATCATGCATTGCAAGTACGCGTACCTATGATTCGGTTGCGACGCATTTAAAATGTCGAAAGTTCGTGTTTGTTTGTTCATAAGGTAAGATTGTATATTATGTCTGTGTTTTCATTAATTCTAGTATAAAGTTTCTCTAAATAACGCCCATTTTTATTTCGTTGAGGCCTATATAGTTATGCCCTTGCTACCGAACCACACTTGCGGTCTTTAGTCATGAGTAAGGGGAGTGAAATGAGGATTAAAATTTATTAAAACAAATAATAGACTCAAAAAGGAAGATAAAATAAAAACGAAGATATCCAACAATCCTGGAGGTGAGTAGAGTGGGTTTTGTGGGTGGACTCCACATGGTCGAATCCTGCCGATCCTGATAAGCGGGGGGAGGACGGTGACGTATCCCCTACGTCACCGTCCTCCCAGGTTACCAACCCTGATGATCGGATTATCTACCGTCGAAAGTTTGTCATGTCTGCTAGGACCACCCCCTGTGTCACCCTCCATAAGTGGAGGAGATGTGAACAGAAATAATGCTCAAAGGACCAGCGATTTTAAGGTAATAACGGAATAGCAACGACTTTAAAAAGGAGGAACTGGAGGAGAGTAGATCTGAGTTGAACGAGATTTACTGTAGGTACATGACTGTGAAAGAAATATTAAAAAAAGGAATTGAAACTAATCAATATATTAAAGATAAAGATGGAGAATGTATGGACAGATGAAGGTGTAAGATATCAATTTGATATTGAAGTATTCATTCTATTTCCATAGACAAGCTTGTTTTGCCCTTACAATCGCTATCTCTTACTATTGTTGAGCGATATCAACAGTTTTGCCATATCAAGTATCTTTAACGTAGAAAATATACGTTTAAGAAACGTTTATTATCCCATCTTCTATAGCTTGGGATGATTTCTCTACAGTTTTTTGAAAAATATCCAGATTATTATATTTCCGGGATCTGGGCACAAATCTGATCTAAAAAAGCTGATTTCCCTCCAATAACTTTCATGATTTTTATTTTTATACGATAAATAGAGGTAAGACGTCACCACCCCCCTGTTATCACAAAAATAACAGAAATTGAAACCTTGGAAGCGTTCACGGTGAACGATGTGGAAAACGAAACTTATCTGAACCAATAAATCTGCCACGTCATATCAGCGTCAATTTAAGGTAAGGTACTCACCGTCGGTCGTATCCGTTAAATGACCAACGAATGACGTGATGAAAACTAATCACCCGGTAAACGAGACGATGTTATTACACTTTTACTACGCTTAATAATAATAATTATATATTTTTATTATTATATTTTTGGCACCTCGGTTCCTGGTACCTCAAACATGTTTGGTAACGTCATGTTCGTCATAATTATTACTACGATATGGCTTATTCCTTATTTAGTTAGAATTAGTCTCGATAATTGAATCCCACATTGCTTTAATCGATATCATCGTTGTATTGATACTTCGTCCAGACCTACTTTCTGTGTAGGTAGAAAAATAACGTTTATTATACGAAAAATATACGTAATCCACAGTAAAAGAACTGTTTATCGAAATTAATCACACTTTTTTGTGAATCGTGTAAAAAGAAAACTTGTAAGACTTGCGAAACGTGACGTGACGATAATTTTCTCTTGGCATTGATTAGTAATAATGCATAGATATTTGAATAATGGTAAATTGCATTTAAGTAGAAATTCGGAGCATGAAACTAGGTGATACGAATAACTGTGGTGTATTATAATTTACATTTTACATAATCCTTGCCCTGTACTTATTTAATTGGGTACAAAATTTATTTAACGCCGCATAAAATATGCGGTGAAACACCTGTAGATTCGTATGAATAAATTTTATTAATTATATAAGATAGGAAAGTCTGATCTTAATAGGCAGGCTACATAATCAGCGAGACTTGTCCAGTTGAAATCCAATACTTTCTACAAAGAAAGCATTCTTCAAATTTTACGCACTAGTTTCGTAAATAATTAACGAAAAATTACGCCACTTTTTTTGCTCCTTTTTAATTCGAATCAATTATAATTAGCTGCTAAAGAGTATTTGCAATTTTTTCCTAATGGAATTCCAAATTTTTGAAGCCGGATGTTTTATGAATACTTCAAAGCAGACATCCTTGAAATCAGGTGGTCACAGGTGGTGATACTAACGCACCAATAAGCTATAAAACCTAGCGATATAAGATCTTAAGCTTTGCATAATTTATACAGATATGTAGGTACATAAAAAAAAAATTATGTAATACAATGAAATATTAATTCCCAAAAAATTTCAATGGAATATCTACCCGAGAAACACAATTATATATTAAGGTATAATATTATACGTTTATTATACGTTTAAGGAATAAATTTTAATTGTACAATTTAAATATAAACTTATTAATTTTAACGAATCTAGTTATTAATAATTTTTCAAACAATAATATAATACCCGTCGTAATTTGTAGCTAATTGTCTCTGTAAATTACGCTCATGCATTAACGACTTCGCATGCAAATCGATTTATAATTTAGCCTTCTAAATAGCGAAAAATTAGTTCCAGGAAACGTCAACACATCTCGTTTTTCTTTTCGTTTTTACTCCGAACCTGTTTCTCAATGATAACAATTTTCTCTGAAAGCTTTCGTTCTGATATTTATTTAAATTTGTTCCAGAATAAACAATGGTGCACAGCCAATACTTGAACGTCGGCCAAAACGCGAGGAATAGACTGTTCGGTGTGAATCCTTATGGTAGAGCTACCAGCTTCAGAAGCAAGCTTCTAATGTTAATATCCCAACCGGGAAAGAGTACCCGAAGTAAGTACCACGTACACAGATAAGTTGTTTATCCAATCATGACGATACCAGAACACTAATTTAACTCCTTTATCTGGCTATTATTACCAAAGTCACCTTATACGGGTAGCTTGTTTTTTTCCCCCCTTCTAAAGATGAACTTGTTTTTTTCACGACATATCTCGATCTGACGTAAATTTAAGCAACAAGAACTCGAATAATAGTAATCGCTATCATAATTTGGACAAAAAAAAAAAAAACGTGAAGCTTGAAACGCGTTCCTAATTGCAAAAATATTCTTAATGAGGTTTTTAAGTACCACAGCATTATTGCGATCAATTTTACGAATAATCATATTGATTAGTGTTGGACGTCAACTCAAGTTCGTGTCGTTAAAAAAATAAAAATAAAAAACAAAATATAATTGATCTTGCGATAGATAGGTAGGTACCCGTGTGAAGGTAACCCCCACCTTTCCAAAATATGCCGCATATCAAAAACTGTATCAACTGTAGGTATCAGTTCAATTTTGCAAAATTACATTAAAAACTCTAAGCTCGTGCACGACTGAAATTGTTTCTAAGAAACTTATTACTGCGTTCATATAATAATTAATTAATTAAATTAAAAAAATATATAAGATATTAATTCCGAGAATTGCAACAAATATAGAAAAGCTGTAAATGCTACATAATTATAATTTTCTCTTCAACGTTTTAATATGATCAATCACGACGTTAATTTTATACCATCTTAATATCACAGGAAAGCACTACTGACGTGTTTTCGTTTGATGATTGAAAAAACCTTAAAAAAATGCTTTAACAGTTACGCAAAATCTTCGGTATTTTTCTGATTTAATTTATTATTTATCGAGTAATAAAATAAACTCGTTTTATTTTTTATTTTTTGCGGATATTGATTTTAATTAAAAATAAAAATTTTATCTTCTAAATAATATTAAATACCCAACCGCCCATTTTTTTTTTAATTGGCAATACTTTTTAAGCGGTTATAATCTACCTTTTTAAGCCACCCCCTACTTTCACTATTAAAACATTTCTGACAGCTGTCAAATTATAAAAGCGGCCAGTACCTATTAGAGTTGACAATTATTGCTAAATAGTAAAATCGATTATTTCCCATATTTTCGACGTTTTTGTCGTAACTGTCAAGCGTTTTTGACAGCTGTCATATTGTAAAAAAATAGCAATTTTTCCGAAGTTTCGACTCCTACACTTCGACATTTTTTAAACGATTTTGAGTCTGATCTACCAAAAAAAGCGTTTTATTTTGACAGCTATAAGCACTGATCTATTTCTGACACCTGTCAAATCGCAAAAACAGTTATTTTTACGATTTTAACTCATATGATCACCAAAATATTACAGACAGTTAACTAAATTTAAATAAGGTGTTAAATAAAAAAAATTGACAGCTGTCATATTGTAAATTTATAGCAGTTTCCACCTGTAACCCCCTCCCCCCCCCACACGAAAATACGAATTTTCTTTTACCCGATTGATGTACGAAACGGCTAGAATATTCCCGATATAGCTGTCAATTATTATTATATTCCCCTTATTTTGACAGTTGTAAGCGCTTGCAAAATCAATAATTTGTCGTGATTTCAAATTTTGCACGTCGATAAATACACGTATAAAATCGGTCGTTTTCTTCCTCTTTTGGTAAGTTTGACAGTTAAAACATTTCTGACAGCTGTTAAACTATCAAAACTATTATTTTTTGCCATTTTACCAGGTATAACTGTCGAAATATTTCTGACAGTTATCAAATCGTATAAACAACACTTTTTCGGGTTTGAAAATTGTAACTGTCAAAACAATAAAATAAATTATTTCTCCACGTTTTGACAGTTATTACTACCAAAATACTAACATTGACAGTTGTGACTTGGTAAAAAACCTGTAATGGGCACTGTAAAAATATTAATTTTCTTAGTATTTTCGCGTTAAAACTAATTAAAAATATTTCTGACAGCTGTCAAAATGCGATGCTTCTAACAAGAGTAACTGACGAAAAACATCTGCCCCATGTAAGAATATGAAAACGGCGCACTCTTTCACGATATCGAGATTGACGAACAGACTTCAAATCTGTACACGAAATATCTCTGACAGCTGTCACATACGAAAACCAGTTATCACGGCTGCGATCTTAACAGGTATCATTGTCAAAATATTTGTGACAGTTACCGAATCCTATGAACGATACTTTTCGAACTGTCCAAAAAAATCCACATTTTGACAGTTATGATTATACCAAAACACGTTTGACAGTTATAACTACCAAAATACTAACATTGACAGTTGTGACCTGGTAAAAAACCTGTAATGGGCACTGTAAAAATATTAATTTTATTAGTATTTTCGTGTTAAAACTAATTAAAAATATTTGACAGCTGTCAAAATGCGATGCTTCTAACAAGAGTAACTGACGAAAAACATCTGCCCCATGTAAGAATATGAAAACGGCGCACTCTTTCACGATATCGAGATTGACGAACAGACTTCAAATCTGTACACGAAATATCTCTGACAGCTGTCACATACGAAAACCAGCTTTTGGTATCATTGTCAAAATCTTTCGAACTGTCAAAAAAAAATCCACATTTTGACAGTTATAATTATACCAAAATACGTTTGACAGCTGTCACATTATAAAAACAGCAATTTTTCGCAGTTTTTCGAGTTAGAAATATTTTTGACTGAACTGATCTAGAGAACTAAAAATTCGAACTTGCGTCGAAACATTTCTGACAGCTGTCACATTGTAAGACGAATTTTGTTTTCAATAATTTACTATTAAGGCAGACCACGGGGGGTTGAGTTTGAGTGTAGTAATCAAAATATTTCTGACAGTTATCAAATCTTATAAACAACACTTGTTCGGGCTTGAAAATGGTAACTGTCAAAACAATAATATCAATTATTGACAGTTATAACTACCAAAACACTAACACTGACGGCTGCGACATTGTAAAAATACCTGTAATACTGTAAAAATATGAATTTTTTAGTAAGTATTTTTGAGTTAAAACTAATTAAAACATTTTTGACAGCTGTCACATATCAAAACAGTTATCATCGCTGCGATTTTAACAAGCATCATTGTTAAAATGTTCGTGATAGTTATCAATTCTATAAATAATACTTTTCGAACTGTCAAAAAAAAAAATAAATTCCCTCATTTTGACTGTTATAATTACCAAAACACGTTTGACAGCTGTCACATTATAAAAATAGAAGTTTTCGGAAACCTGTAATATTGTAAAAATATTAATTTTCTTAGTATTTTTGAATTAAAATAATTTTGAAAGCTGATCTACAGAATTAAATATTCGAAATATTTCTAACAGCTGTCACATTGAAGAAAAATTTTGTTGTTCAATAATTTAAAACAGGGAACTCTTTCACGATATGAGATTGACGAACAGACTTAATCATAAAATAAATCAAATCTGAATTCTATTTTGACACTAGAAAACATTATCACACTTTTGACAGCTGTCAAAATTTTTCGACGTTTCAACGACATTTTCATGCTTTGTAACTTCAAAAAAAGTCCATTTTTTGACAGTTATAATTATAAAAATACGTTTGACAGCTGTCACATTATAAAAACAGCAATTTTTATTGAACGACGTTCAAGAAAATTTTTGATTAATATTGATTGTTTCTAAAAATTAGAACTTGCGATCGAAACATTTTTACAGCTGTCACGATTGTAAAACTGTCAATTTTGTTTTCAAAATTTACTATTAAGGCAGAACGGGGGTTGAGTTTGATTAGTAATCAAAATATTTCTGACAGTTATCAATTCTTATAAACAACACTTTTCGGGCTTGAAAATGGTAACTGTCAAAACAATAATATCAATTATTGACAGTTATAACTACCAAAACACTAACACTGACGGCTGCGACATTGTAAAAATACCTGTAATACTGTAAAAATATGAATTTTTTAGTAAATATTTTTGAGTTAAAACTAATTAAAATATTTTTGACAGCTGTCACATACGAGAAACAGTTATCATCGTGTTTTAACAAGCATCATTGTTAAAATGTTCGTGATAGCTAGCAATTTCTATAAATAATACTTTTCGAACTGTAAAAAAAGAATTCCCCATTTTGACTGTTATAATTACCAAAACACGTTTGACAGCTGTCACATTATAAAAATGGCAAATTTTCGGAGTTTTAACCTATAATATTGTAAAAATATTAATAATCTTAGTATTTTTGAATTAGAAATACTTTTGACAGCTGATCTAAAGAATTAAATATTCGAAATATTTCTGACAGCTGTCAAATTGTAAGACAAATTTTGTTGTTCAATAATTTACTATTACAGGGGACCGTAGGGGGTTGAGTTTGACAGTCGTAATCATAAAATAAATCAAATCGGAATCCTATTTTGACACTAGCAAGCATCATCACACTTTTGACAGCTGTCAATTTTTCGATTTCAACGACATTTTCAGGCGTTGTACTTCCCCCGAAAGTTATTTTTTTAAATAATAATAATAATGAGAGTGCTTGATAACCGTTAGCTTGTTTACCTTATTGAACGACGTTCAAGAAAAATTACTAATTAATATTGTTTGTTTCTATTAGGAGTCCGATGACGCAATCTTTACATTTTTCCGAGAATAAAACTGTCAAATCGTCAAAATTTACAACGTAAAACGCTATTCAATTAATAGTAAAAGTATAATTAGCAATTTTATACCGGGGAACTAGTTTGTCTAGCTAGCGAGATGTAATTACGTGGTAGTAATTGTAATTATAATAAGTTAAGGCGAAATTACTACTATAAACGCAGAGCACATCCTATGAATTGGATCAGTTCGATTTACATCTAAGATCTGGAACCAAATATTGGAGTCGGTTCAGAATTGAGATAACAGTGCGGTTTGAGTAAAAATATGGTGTTGTTAACTAGGAAGGATTTTACTAACGAAGTTAGACGATATAGTGATCAATTCTCCGATCAAAAGAGATGTGTTTTAAACAGTGCTCTGTTGTGCCAAGACGGTTTGGGGGATGATCGGAAAAACTAGAACAAATTTTATGTGGGATTGCGTTATTATAATTACCGTACAATTGGTAGGTGATTAGATTTATTGAATGAAAATATTTTATAATTGAATAAATAGAAGTCGGTAATAATAATTGTAAACAATAAAATTAACTCCTCGTTTAAATTCTATTTGTAGTAGATTATTAAGCCAGATATATTTAAATTGTTACAGGCAGGATAGCTGTTATATTATTCGGGCTAATATCCTTAATAGCTGGAATCGTATTCTCAACCATACCATGGGTAGATTACGTCATATTAGAACATTTGAAATTATGGAACGGCTCCCTTAGCTTCCACTACTGGCAGAAACCAGGTGTTACGAGGTTAACCAAAGTCTACATCTTTAACGTGACCAACCCGGATGGATTCCTGAATTTGGGCGAGAAACCGAAACTTTTGGAAGTCGGACCATTCGTGTACAAGTGAGTATTATCGACAGAATAACCGACGATACCCTAGAACTTGAACTTCGATTAGTCTTGTCCTTATTCCCGTGTAATTATATTGGTGATTGTTGTATACTCGAGAAGGTTATAGTAAATAAATTTAATATAACTCTCACGTTTTATGTTACACAACACTTTCACGAGATTTAACGCTAAAGCAAGTCCCGTTCGGTTCGAATATATTGCGCGTCTTTATCTTACTTGTATATTTATTATTAAATTTACAATATTTAGTAGTTTTTGTGCTAATATTCAGTTAATGTTGAAGAAATATTTCGAATTTTATACCAGAAATCGTCTATATTGATAAAATCAACACTAGCATGCAAAATATACGTTTAATAAACGAATAATATACCAAACTTTTATACCTTACACCATAAATATACCATTATTACGTTAATTAAACGTTTATTATACCATTTCATGTTAATTCAAATATTTAAAAATTCCCATTAACATCCTCAAGATACGCTTTAAAAGCAAATATTTCTGACAGCTCAATCAAATTATAAAAACGATCACTTTTACAAACAGTACCTTTTAGACTTGACAATTGTTAAATAGTAAAATTAATTATTTCCCATATTTTTTGACGATTTTGTCGTAACTGTCAAAAGCGTTTTTGACAGCTGTCATATTGTAAAAATTGTAATTTATTCCAGATTCGACCCCTACACTTCGACAAAATTTTTGTTTACAATTTTGGGTCAGAACTACCAAAAAAAAAAACTTTATTTTGACAGCTATAAGCACTAGTCTATTTTTGACAGCTATCAAATCGCAAAAACAGTTATTTTTACGATTTTAACTGGTATGATCAACAAAATATTGCAGACAGTTAACCAAATTCTATTAACAGTTCTTTTACGAACTGGCAAACCATATAACAGCTGTTAAATTAAAAAAAATTGACAGCTGTCATATTGCAAATTCCTCCCCCCTCCCCCCAACGAAAATACCAATTTTCTTTTACCCGATTGATGTATGAAACGGCTAAAATATTCCAGATAGCTGTCAATTATTATTGTTTTCCTCTTATTTTGACAGTTGTAAGTGCGTCAGCATCTGCCTGACAGCTACCAACTTGCAAAATCAGTAATTTTTCATCATTTAAAATTTTGCACGTCAATAAATACGTATTAAAGAGGTCATCATTTTCTTCCTTTGTTGGTAAGTTTGACAGTTAAAACATTTCTGACAGCTGTCAAATTATCAATTCGGGCTTGAAAATTGTAACCATCAAAACAATAAAATCAATTATTTTTCTACATTTTGACAGTTATAACTACCAAAACACTAACACTGACAACTGTGACCTGGTAAAAAACATCCTCAAGAAACGCTCTAAAAACACCAGCTAACAGTAATAGTAAAACACGTCTCTTCATCTATAATTATGCCCATTAAGTTTACAATAGTAGTTTTTGTGCTAATATTCAATTAAGGTATAATATTATACGTTTATTAAACGTTTATATTAACCTAATATGTTTTTTAAAACGTTGTACGATAATTAAAACTAGTGTGAATAACAGTATTAGCTGGACAAACTCTTATAAACGAGAAACATTTCGAATTTTATACCAGAAAACTTCTATATTGATAAAATCAACACTAGCACGCAAAATATACGTTTAATAAACCAATAATATACCAAACTTTTATACCTTAGCATTAATTCGTTAATTAAACGTTTATTATACCATTTCATGTTAATTCAAACATTTAAAATTCCCCTAACACCCTCAAGATACACTCTAAAAACACCTACTAGCTGCAATAATAAAACACGTCTCTTCATCTATAATTATGTCGATTTCGCGGGCCACTCTCCGACTCTCATCGAAATTGGAATATTTTTTATACGGGGTGACACAGAAAAAAGTACATTGCATAGTTCCACACAATAGAGGACACTAAAATAAGAAAAAACATTCCTATGAACATGGGTCCGCAAGACCTTCGGTTAAAAGATACGGGGTGTTGAATTTTATTTCTTTTTTTGGGTTTTTTTTTTGAATATTTATGGTTCCAGTACAAATCCATCTGAAAGCCGACAATGCACGCTAATTAATCAAAAAATAACAATTGAATAATGTGTCATAACGACACTTGTCAAACTGATGTAATTGTTGTTGGAGGAATTTTGTGTTCGTGATTAAGTTTTTCTCACTGATTATTCAAATTTGCTTTCAAAAATGGTTCACTACACTTTTGAAGAATACAGGGACATGATTATGTGTTACGGCGAAGCTAGATCAAATTCTTACGAAGCTCAACGTATTTATCGAGAAAGATATCCTTTATCCCTAAGTTCCTAATGTTCGAACATTTATTGATGTGCATTAGGCGTTTGAGAGAAGATGGCTGTTTTAGAAAACCGAAATTGAATAGTGGGGTTTTCAGAACTCGTCGCATTGTGCGAAACGAAGAAACTGTTTTACGAATGGTAGAAAATAATCCAAGAACAAGCACCAGAAAAACAAGTTCAGCGGTACGAAACCTTAACCGTGAATCAGTTAGACAAATTTTCAAAGAACAACTTCTTCGCCCATATCATTTCCAAAAAATTCATTCACTATTGGAACATGACTTTGTTCCTCGTGTACAATTTTGCCAATGGTTGCAAAACCAAAGACAAAACATTATTTCATCAATTTTGTTTACTGACGAAGCTGGTTTTAGTCGTGATGGTATACTGAACCTACATAACATGCACCATTGGAGTGATGAAAATCCTCATCAAACTGTAATTCGAAGTCACCAATATGGGTTTTCAATTAATGCGTGGGCAGGTATAATTGACAATTATTTAATTGGCCCATTTCGATTGACAGGTGCACTGTATCGAAATTTCGTGGAGAATGATTAGAGGATGTCCCATTGGCCATTACTGGAAGAATGTATTACATGCATGATGGGGCGACAGCTCACTTTTCTCGAGTGGCAAGGGAATATTTGGACAGGAGATTTGGAAATATGTGGATTGGTCGAGGGGGGCCAGCTCGTAGACCCGATACTTTAATCCCCTCGATTTTTCATTTTGGGGATTTATGAAAAATGAAGTTTATGCTGTAGAAATACATAATGAAGAACAATTGTGGATAAGAATTATGGAATCCGCAGATAGATTTCGTAATAACCCAGGAATATTTCAAAGATGCCGTCAATCATTAAGAAGAAGTACAAGGGCAACAATTTGAACATCTTTTAAAAACTTAATTTTTTGTTTTAATTAATCATTGTTTTTGCAAATAAATTAAAAAAAAATTCAACACCCCGTATCTTTTAACCGAAGGTCTTACGGACCCATGTTCATAGGAACTTTTTTTCTTATTTTAGTGTCCTCTATTGTGTTTAAAATTATTATTATTATTACCCAAAACCTATTAAAATAACATAGGATAGCCACAAAATAGACGAAAATGGGACTAAACACGTCATAATGAGGTCTAATCGCGGACAGTGATCGTAAATTGGAGGGCGTTATCCGTTTGATATTGTAAAATGTTAATTAAACAAAGAACGTATAAAATATACGTTTAATAAACGTTAATTCGTGTATCGTTTGGAATCAAGTGGTGTACTTGTCGTTGCTTGCTCACCGCACTATTTTTACTGTAATTTCGTTTCGTTGTGGCAATATACGATTAACGTATAAAATTATACGTTTATTATACGTTTATCTTTAATGAATACGCGAAAAAAGGATTTTTTAAAGAGGATTTTTAACACGATAATTCCCTGTGTATGTATGTGGTGATGTGGAAATGATTATATTTCGAAATTTAAAGTAAACATCCTTTCGCATACAAACAGTTTATTGCATTAAAAAAAAGTTCATTACTCACTACACTTAAGTGTGTAGCTTGCAATTTCACTTATTCAAATAAAGGTATTATATAGTATCTACGGTAGAGATCATTACTTAACGTTTGCTTAAATAATTATCAATGAACTGTATACAACTAGCGTAAGGTTAGTCTGTTCTAACTGGAAGTAATACATGTATAAATAAATATGTCATGTAAGTATTATTTCCACAAATATTGAATTCAATTCAATTCAATTCAACTCAAAGTATTCATTAGCTGCGTTGCAATATATAATTTACGATTAAATTATTAATAATTTCACTCACTACTTGTATTGAGTACAAGTTACACAAAGGAAATGATAATATGTTATTAAGGACATATCCTCGGGTAATTGGAGCTATTCTCGCTGCTTTTATTGTAGATGGATACCTCGATAGAATTGGTATACAATATTTAAGAAAGTAAGTATCACGATATGCCTGTTCTATGTATTACTGGGAGAGAATGTGAAAGGTCTATTAATATAACATTTACGGTTTAATATAAGGTATGGAAACGAAAAATATGAGCGACGTTAAAAATCTTAAGTAAGGCACAAAATGAAGTGTGCTGCTCTACTTACTACATTAATAAGAGGACTACTATATATTGAAAGCGCATTTATGGATGTACAACTCTCTTTTCACTCATCTTTTTCTCATATTGTAGGATTAGGATTAGCAAATAAATATTATAAATATCGAGACGAAAAAAAAAAAAGAAATTATAAAATGAAGCGGTTATTAAACCAGTTCCCAATTATATTACAATTTTAAACATATTTCTCGAATTAACTCGCTCATAAGTCCGTTATGTAATTACTACTTTCTACTGGAATTGTGTCTTTTACTTCAGGTGAAGGATTTTAAAATTCCAATCTGTTACCCACCTTAAATCTGGAGGTGTGTTTATTCCGCCAGGAGCTCAGTTTTTCTCTCAAGTTTGAACGTGGATTTGACGCGTATATGAAGGGGTTCCTATCGTTGTCTTTCAACCGAAATTTATCACCAAATTAATTTTAGGAGATTTAATCATAATTTCCTAAATAAAAAAAGTAAGTTTGCATAATCTCATCGGGAATCCAATAAATGAAATCGAATCTTTTAAAAGAAATTACGAATTTACCAAATAAATTGTAACGATTACGATCAAAAATATCCCAGCCAAACTAGGAGATTATTTCAAACTCCTTCTTCTTCGTCTTCCTATTGGCACCATGATCCATAAGAGATCCACTCAACCATACCCGAGCACATGAGGATTGAGCGATAAAGCTCGTCTGGAAAAAACGCTACAAACGACTACAAATTTTGTTTAGTTAGTGACAAGAGGAAGCAGGAATTGGATGTGGCTACATTAACATGTTATTTGCTTTGATGAATTAGTATAATAGCAAGAATAGCTTCTCATCCTCTTTAGCCAAAATGCTAGAAATATTGAAGGGGAGATGCAATCCGTGATTCCGGAGATCTGTTTGGAGAGCGTTTATCTGTTGGGCTCTTCGTTGACAACCGAAAAATATGTGATTAGCGTATAATTTCATAGCCTTTAATTGCAAAGTGCTGGTTGGCTTTCAATCATATCTCACTTGCACAAGCTACATCTATACTCAAGTCACTTAAACATTTTTCGAAGCTTTCTTTGTTGACTCTTGACTTCATGCATTCCACTGAAGTATCTTCATTAAGAAATAATTCTTTGGATAAGTCCTCCTTTGATGCCACAAAAGAGGCCAGCTATTTCCAATTCGTGTACGCTAATTTTGCTTACACTTTTTAATACCTGAGTCAAACTTTCAATTTGTTGGATTATGTTCTCCGGCTGAGCCTTTGATGTCCCAGGAATCGAGGGATCTTTTGACATCGTTGACAAATTAGGTTGATATTATTTTCTTGACTATAAAAAACTGGTTTCTTAATTGGGATATCTTTCAGGCTTATCAGATTTTTATGAGTCTCTCTATCATACCCTAGGGTTAATTGTGTCATTGGTCTTTTGGATCTTTGTGTCCTTGTTATCTGAAATGAGTAGCTATTAGTAGCAGTTCGTTGTCTTCCCACACTCGAAGCCCTGATAGATAGCGGGGGAAAATGTTGCGGCATCTCATTAGTATTAAATGACGTTTCATTTCTTCCATTAGTAGAGTCACCTTTTTCTACGCTTCCCTAAAATGTGATTATATCAAAGGCCATCATATTCTTAATTTATTTTTGTAATTTGTAAACTTCACATTCCTTATGGGTAGAAAAAACGATGATTCTTTTCACAATTGACTCACTTTATTTCTTTGTCACATCTTTGCTCCTCAACGAAAGCACTTTTGGTTTCCCTTACACTGGTTTCTAGTACATATCCATATCCATAGCAATTATAACACTGTATTACTGGTAATATATATAATATTTTAATACCTCAAATGGGCATTTATATATCAAAACATGTTTGGGTAGGGTTTTACCCGAGAATGTTACTACAACTGACTTGGTTGGAACATACCTGATTGTATCTTTATCTTTCACACGTCTGTTCATCCTGTGTTCATCCAGCACTTCTCTTTCTCCACATTTCAAATTATTTTTAATTCCTTCCTCTGGTAGGTCTTCATCCACACCTCTAAGCACACCCTTGCAGGTCACCAGGTGCGTGGGAATAAATGATGCCCAATTATTTTTATTACAAACATCACTGTCAGCAAAACTGTTAGCTTGATTGAATTTCACAAATTCCAAGGCTATTCTTGATCTCCCCTTGTTAACTATCTTTAGTATTCATTCGATGTTCTCCTTATGAGCTATCCGACCAATTTTAGAGGATGGATACCTGTGTGATCACCATCATTCTTATATTGAACGTAGACTAGAAATGGACTTAGGCTATTATCCTTCTATCTCTACTGTGGTCTTTTTGAATTTCTATTATTGTCTTCTTTCTGCGATTATCTGACATCATTAAAAGTTTTGCTAGCCATCTATGTTAGTAATTCTAATCACTGTTTCGTCTCTCTCATCTTCCGACATGCGCTCATTTTCAGAGTTGACAGGGGGGCTATGACCCCCTGAACTCCCACTCATTTTTAAAGCAAAGAGAGCAAGCACATGCAAGCAAGTTTATGATATAGGATCTTAGCTTATTCGGGTTTTGTCTGGAAATTTGAGGGCAATTGCATGCAAAGGGTTGCAAGGATTGGACACACTTATTATTAAACGATCAATTATTTATATGCTATTAAATTACGTCCGATCACGTTAAAAGCTGAGTCGGAAGTCCATCATTTCCAACTATATTTCCAACTATATTAGCTTCAAGCAGGCGTTCGAATCATCTCCAATATAATAGGATTGGAAAGGTCTAAGGTTACCCAGCATGTTCTTCAAGCTGATCGCGATAGATTAATCGAAACAAAATTAAAATTAATTAACTCCGTTTGTAATTATAACCTCTTAAATATATTTTTTTTAAAGGTTTTAGAAATTAACAAAAACATTGCATCGGATTCAAAAACCTTAGTTGACCAAAAATCTAATTTGGACTTCCCCCAGATTGCACTTCTAACACATCAATTAGTTTAACTATTCAAAAAAATATGCTGCAATCTCCACAGTCGACCCCCCTCGCATGTTCTCGTCAAATTTTGCCTGTACTATTAAAGCTCTTGACTTATCCAGAATCATTCAATTTATCCTCTAAGCTCCGCTAATCAATTCTGGCGTGTATCACATCGTGTTAGATCTAATCTTATCCTCCTTTTCCCACACCAATCTTTATCGATAAACTCTCCTGAATTATCGCATCTGATTTCACCCACATTCATATCCCATTTTGATCCAATCCCGTTCACATAATCTTTTATAATTTAATTAATGAGGTGAATCGAAACTAAACGAGTCTAGTCATCCGAAATATTTTAACGGAGCATTTTTCATTGCTCCATGTTAAAGGATCAATTGGGGCCGCAAACGCTAATACCCAAAATTTCTAGACGTCTTTTAACGCTTGCATATCCAGGTTTGAAATGATCCCTACAACGTCTTGCTCGCATACAAGTTCCACCGACATCCTCTAGGAACTCACATCTTTCATTCGAATCGATTCCTTCAGATATTTTTGTTGATCTTCGTAAATTCTGATTTGGATAAACGACCTAATTCGTAAATCCCGAATTAGATCATTTTTATTTCGTCTCCTAATAAAATCTCCACACCACTGATGTTTCCATTCAAATTTACCACCAAACTAAAGTATCATTATCTCTCCTTCCATCTATTTATCGTTTTTTTTCTTATCAGTTTCTCATTGCTCAAAGATGATTCCTGTATATATACATATATAACACAGTTTATATTTACAACGGCTTAAGTCTACAGGAAATCGACACTTACGAAAAGTACAAGTAATCTATTACGTAAGAGAGTTTAAGAACTGAAAAGGGAAATTAACGTTGTCAACTTAAGGACGACATTCCGAAGAAAGTCTGAATCGGTGCATTTTAGCGTCAGTTTAAATGTCGTAATATGTCTCCTCGGTCGTATCTGACCTAGAAAACGCGAGATAAGTAAAGTTCCGCGTACCGCGTATACATAAATAAACGCTCTTAAGATTAACGTTACGTAAAAGCAAGCAGCTTTCTTTGCAAAATTTCTACGCCAAGTCTGGTTTTAAATGGTAATATCGGTAAGAAAGGAATTATGTCATCGTATCTCGTGGTTGTAACCGATTTGATCAATATTACATGTTCTGATTTATGTTATAGTGAAAAAAAATAAATAAACTCCATACTAAATTAACGTTTGAACCAAACAGAAGGACGAAATTATTTCAAAATTACCGTTTATGTAATCATTCTTAAGTAACTAATGCGTCGTAGTTTTCAAAATCCGTATATATATACATATACATACATAATATCATGCGTGCTCAGTTAGTCACCCTATATAACCGTTACAAAATATGATTCTTAACGTGAAAGTTTTACAATACACTGATGTAATCGGATAGAATTTTTTTTTATTTTGGTGTTAATGCGAAGATTGGAATCCGTTTGAGCTAATAAATCAGGCAGCAGACGACAAGCAATGTCATTTTTTTTTTCGAATAAAAGTACATAATCGATACAAACCAATGTCATAGCTCAAACTTGTTTTTGTCCCCTTTTTTTAAGTCTACTAGAAGAACCATAAAAATGTCGTAAAAACGAAATGTGTTAATGGAAATATTGAACGGTGAACTAGACAAATAGATTTATTATTTAAAGAGAATTACGATTTCATGGGTGTTAGCTAGATAGAGAATAGAGGGTCTAAGTTAGAGTCCTGCGGCACACCGTACAAATGGCCTAATAATACATCCATTCCATCAAAAAAAAAAAAATGGTAATGAATCGTCAAAAAAGTGCATTTAAAGCTTAATTTAAGCTTTGCTGGCCCAAATTCCGATGCGGCTGCAAAGTTTGCACCCCCTACGACAATTTAACGTCATCGATACGACATTTATTAACTTACTGATGTCCTAGACCCGTAATTACTGAAAAAATGACGTTATTTCGACGTATGTCTACTATATCTTCCGAGCGATGATAACAAAACCATCCCGGGCAATATCTAATCTATCGTCTGAGCACAATATTCGATTTTGATCAACATCGACCCAACGATTATCGAGGGACTGTCTAAATGACGTCACCACTATTCGGTCCTTCCTTCTTAAATCGTACAACAATTTAACGTCTTCGATACGTCAATTATTGAGTTAACGGGTCGATGGCCGCAGTGGTTAGGCGGCTGACTATCGTTGTGAGAGGACGATAGGTGCCGGGGTTCAATTCTCTGGAGGGACGGTGACATTTTTTCAGAGAGTTTAATCCCGGATCGACTTGCCATTCGCTGTTGGGAGCAAAGTGATTAACATCGTGGCATTCTAAAAGGCGATATGATGCTGTCACAAAGCCATTTAAACACAATTTACACACACTAAACTACACCGCAAGAGTTGCAGTGATAGCCAGACAAGTAATACAGCTTACGGAGTCACTGCAACTAAGCACCCACCACACATAAAAAAAAAAAAAAAAATAACGTCATAGACTGAAAAATCACGTCGTTTCGACGTCTGTACGCTAAGCTAGGGGAATTTTAAAAATAATCGAACTGATATTTTTACTCTGCCGTCCTTTAAGAGTTGTTCTTCATACGTTGAGTCATCATTTCTCTGGGACAAGCAGCGATAGAGAAAGAAACGCTTTGATTAGCAAGAATAAGAGCGGATTTGATATTGGTGGTTGGCGTCCTTCAGGACTCCCTGCTTGCACCGACTTCATTTTTAATATTCTTTCAAGATTTGTCACGATTAGCTGTGGTATGATATCGAAGGCTTCCACGGTCTGAGTCTCCCATTAAAGTCATGTTAATTTGACGTTTAAACCGCATTGGAGCCGAAAAAGCGAAAGAGAAACCTTGGACAGGCAGTTTTTAACAAGAATTAGATCAGATATGACGCGAGGCAGCTGAATTGCGATTAAAAATCAATGATGACAGATATGTAGCTATTAATTTAAAACTGAAAGAAGCAGAGATGTACCTGACAGCTTGATGGAGTGTCTCAGTTGTTCATGGGCTGAAAAGCTCAACAAAACAAGATACTACAGACGATAGAGCGAAAACTGAGTTCCCAGTCTTCAGTAGTATGCACTGGAGCTGGCCAGAATCCAAATTCTATCGCGATTCTGGATTCCGACAGGATAATTATATCGGAAGTCCTGGATTTGACAAGATCCCTATGTTTAGGATGCAAACGCTTCAATAACGCTCATATTTGGAACTGTTGTTTCCTCAGAGCACTCTAGAGGGTTGAGAAATTTATAAAGAAGATCAATAAATGATAATAGAGAGAAACAAACTGTACATTTTTTAATTTTGACTTTCCAACAACCCATATCACCACCTAACCCGTCGCAACTAGAAGAGCTGTTTCCTCAGTGGACTGGAGAGCTCAAGAGTTTAGGGTCATTCCGAATCAAATCAACACACTTTTTATTTGACCATCTCAGATTTTCATGAAATTTGGCACTGAGGCAAAGTTTTAATTTCAAGTTTTAATTTCTTATGTCAACCCGTTTTTGAATGATGGCCATTTAAAGTTTACAAAAATCGCCTAAAATTGCTAAAATTCTAATAGCTCTTCTCCTAATTGAGCTAGAGACTTGGGAGTGGTGTCATTTTCTTCTATTTTTAATTGCCTTTCATTTGATATGCAACACCTAGAGAGTCTTGAGAAAAAATGTTTTCCAAAATTGATACTAAAATTTTGAATTTGCATTCCAAAAAAAAAAGTCACATGTTTCGTGGTCCAACACGACTTCATAGCAAAACAACAGATACCATTCATGAATCAACTAAAAGAAAACTTGAATTTTTATAGCATTAGATTTTTCAGAAAACTATAGTGTGGGTAGTGGACATGCCACAGTCCATCCTTTTGTTATTTACTATAAGGGAAACACGAACAAACTGTGGGAAAAAAGTTATTGTACTATTTTTCAGATGGGTGCACCGCCCAATATAAAAATAAAAAGAACTTTTCCAATCTGTGCCACCACCTTGAGGACTTTTTTGCCACTGACAATCGCAAAGGACCTTGCGATGGCCTAGGTGGAACCGTAAAACGATTGGCTGCTAAAGCAAGTTTGCAGCGTCCTTACGAAGCTCAAATTCTTTCTGCTGTCCAACTTTATAAGTGGACGTTTACAAAACCTAATCTAAACAGAAATATTTTTAAGGAATTACTATGCCAATTTGAAATTTTGCACACTGCTTAGTGTTATAGTAAACTACTTTCGAGAATTTTTTGAAATTTATTTTAACATGTCACTTTTTTGGAATTCAAATTCAAAATTTTGATAAAAATTTTGGAAATTTTTTTTCTCAAGACCCCCTAGGTGTTGCATATCAAATGAAAGCCCATTAAAAATAGAAGAAAATAACACCACTCCCAAGTCTCTAACTCAATTAGGAAAAGAGCTATTACAATTTTAGTAAATGCCCGCAGAGCAATTTTGAGCGATTTTAAATGGCGATAATTCGAAAACGGGTTGACATGAGATATTGAAACTTGACATTTTTCTTGGTCTACATGGAATTTACTTCAGTGCCAAATTTCATCAAAATCTGAGATAAATGACAAGAAATAATTCGAAGACATTACTTTCGAAACAAACTGTACATTTTACGGGGAAAAAAAACTATTTTAAAATGTATACAGCAGATTTTTTCGATAATTATTCCTGACATTCCGATGTCCAATTTCGAATTTCCATTTTTAATCTTTCGCACGTAAGACTAGTGCTAATTCACATTAGTATTTGTAAATTAACATAAATATTGGTTAATGGGACAAAGATTATATAACAGATGAAATATAGGCATGAATATGATTAGCGCATCTGAATTAAACATCAACTTCTAACACGTTTTGCTTCGTACAAGTACTAGTTTATTGTTTTAAATGTTTTTAAAACTTAATTTTTTGAAATTAAATATAATAAACAACAGATGGAGTTGCATAATATAGAAAGTTATGAACCAGATACTACTACTGTGCCTGCAAGCGCATTTATCAATCCAATTTCATCTTAAATAATTTAATTACAAGTTTCACCTTTCTCTTCCTTTTTATAAGAGTTAAAACGACCCAAATTTTCATTGTTTCAGAGAAGACATGGAAAAAATCAACATTAAAATCCACGATAATGGGACTATCTCATTCCAGCACAAGAAAATCTTACACTTCGTCCCTGAACTTTCAAAAGATAAAAATTTAAAACTGATAGTCCCCAACATACCGTTGCTAGTGAGTATAATCTTGCGATAAATTTACATAATTTCTAATTAATTTTATTTTAAATTTATAGTCGTTAGGTGCACATTCGAATTCGTGGGGGGCCCTCCAAGGCGTAGCCTCGTTCGTATTAAAATTCGGCAACCACAAACCATTCATACCACTCACCCCTGAAGAACTCGTTTACGGTTACGACGACCCCCTGGTCCATCTAGCACATCTCTTTTATCCCGAAAGGAAAAAACCACCGAGTAAAATGGCGATTTTGCTTAAGGTAAATAAATTTAAAATAATTTTATTTTATCTCAATCGTTCCGAATTTGCAGAGGAATCACACGGAAAACGGCGAAGTTAACACGATCTATTCCGGAGTGAAAGATATAGAAAATTTCGGTTTATTAGACAACGTAAATGGTGCTAGGAAATTGCCCTATTGGGATGAATCACCCTGTAACGATTTAAAAGCGAGTGAGGGCTCGTTTTTCCCACCAAGTTATTACACTAAGAGTAAACAGGAGATTTACCACCTCTACGATAAAGACGTCTGCAGATTAATCCCCTTACAATACAGGAAATCCGAAACGAAGCATGGTAAAAATCAGTTTTAATTATTAAATATTTAAATTTTAATCCAATTAATTACAGGAATTCCAGTCGATGTTTACACCCCAGCTGATTACATGTACCAATCCGTCGAGAAAGCTCCGCAAAATAAATGCTATTGCCCTGGTAACGAATATTGCCCGCCAGATGGCGTGCAAAGCATCCAACCGTGTCACCACGGTAAGTAGAGAGACGTTTATAGTGGAAAATTAAAAGTAACTAGATTTATTGTAGACGCACCTTTATACTCGTCGTTTCCCCATTTCTACAACGCCGATCCTAGTTTATTAGAGCAAGTGGAAGGTTTAAATCCTAAACAGGAATTGCACGAGTCCTACTTGAAGATACAACCGAAAACTGGGGTTCCCCTCGAGGCTCTAATCAGGCTCCAGGTTAACTTGAAAGTTAATAAATCCCCTAAGATTAGAATGATGTCGAAATTACCTAACATGATGCTACCGATTATGTGGATCGAAGAGGTATAAATATTTATTTGTTTATAATTTTAAAATTTTAATAATTTTTCTCTATACAGGGTGTCACGGATTTAACGCCGGCTTTAAAACGATACATCTACTTAGCCACGACTTTCGCTGACATCGCTTACCCGTTAGGGACGTACGGAAGTATACTTTTAGGGACTTGTATATTAATCGGAGTCTTCATAAACGCGTACAAGTCGATAATGTTCACGCGAGAAACAATTGAAGTTAGTATGAGGACGCTGCGACGAGGGAGCCATCTATTGCATAGCAACAATCATAGATTAATCATAATTAGAGATAGCTATTCGGTATTACCTGAATTACCGTCACCCACGCCAGAATTCGTTTAGACATATTTTTTTAAATTATAAAATAATTATTTTTTTATATTTTCTCACGATTCGTGTGTTCAAATTTCGACGAATTATTTTCCTTTTTATTATTTTTTTTTAGATTTAACACAGCTTAATATGACGTAATTTGACAGGTGACAGATGATGATAATAAATCGTAGTAATTTTCTAATTTTTAGACGATAAAAATTATTAAAAATTACAACATATTCATTCATATACAAGGCCAGTTAATTCACTCTTCTTTTAAAACGATTTAATCGAATTTTTACGTTTAAAATAAAGCTGTGTTTTCTAGCGAATATCTAGTCCTCTAACGTAACTTATAGCGATTGGAGATCATGCTCTCTTTTTTTAGAGCTTGCTTTCGAGAATTTCACATCTTCCTCTTTTTTTTCTTTTTATCTGTTACGAAACGGGTAAGGCATTTTTACATTGTGTTAGATTGTACAATAAATACATCCAATTCCTTCCAAATTTATCATGAATGTTTATAGATGAACGAGAAAGACTTATATATCGTATTTAAAATTTTATGTATTAAAATAATTTGCTCATTTAGTTAATTTTATAATTCTAAGTAGGACGAACCTTTTGAAGCTCATTGTATAATTTAATATTTAAGTAAAACGTGTATAATATTAATAAATTTGATTTAATGAATAAATTTTTATATTGGTAAATAAAAAGTGTTTTTTTTTTTAAACTTCTAACTTCAAATTAAACGAAAAATCAGGTAATATTAACAATCGTTCAAATTCGATTGGAAACCTCTGTATACACTATGTCGGTAAATTAGATCCCTACATCTTCGAAAACTAATATTCGAAATTTTAATAAAAAATATTAAATTTAAACAGTACTCACCGTTTTAAACGGGTAAATCGGCTTTAAATCTTCATTCCTCACATCCCCGCAATTAAGAAAAGCTGATTAATAGAATAATAATTTGATTTTCTACGGTGAAGCGTCCCTTTCTAATTTTAGGATTAAAATCGAAATAAATACCGTTCACTTTAATTTTTCTATCGAAACATCTTCCGCGCACTATTTCCTTCATAATCACGCACGCAAATAACTACGATTAGTTTAAATTTTTAAAGGAAAATCGAATTAAACGGGAGCTAACTTCGAAAATTGTTGTCGCCATTTTTGTAGCTGAATGAAACTGTCACAAACTTCACACCGCACGATTATTTCTTATCGAAGGGTGTTAGTTAGAAAATGTATTTAAATTAATTAATAACATCAAAATAAATCGATTTTATTTAATAAATTAATAAAATTAATCTTATAAAACGATTAATTAAATAATTTTAATTCCGCGCTTTTCGCGCCATCTAACGAGATCATTCAGAATTTCTTGTAGAATTATTTTTTACAATTACTGACAAAAACTTCATACGATTATTTCTTATAGGAGGGTGTTATTTAGAAAATATGTTTATATTAATTAATAACATTAAAATAAATCGATTTTATTTAATAAATTAATAAAATTATTAATTCCACGATTGCGACGCCATCTAACGATATCATCCAGAATTTCTTGTAGAATTATTTTTTACAATTATTTATTAAATGATTATTAATTATAGTGATAAATTCTATTAAATTATTTATTAAATTATTATTAATTACAGTGATAAATTCTATTAAATACCTCATAAAATTAATCCTCAATATAAATAGCCATAAATTTGATTTAATTATATAGAATTAATTGAGTTAATTTATTAAAATAAATGGCGGTAAATTCAAATCGATCACAATCGTATTCGATTTAATTTGATTAGATTTATTAAAATATTAAAATGAATCCATATTTTTTTAACCTTGAACGCTTATACTTGACCTTTTAATCATTCGAAGAGTATAATGCGATTGTAATTAAAGAATTTGCGGTTAATTAATGCGTGAATCATCGACACACTTTGACTCACACATCGCAGTAATATGAGCATTTTATAATATCTAATTCCCGAATCTATATTTCATCGTACTCTTTTATATTTCTAGCGTGTTTCGAGTTTTAAATTTAAATTAAATTATTATAAATCCTATCTAATAAATATTATTTTATATTGATGAACGCATTTTAAATTACAGGTAGCGTTCCGTGCGGTTGAACACGCACCTGTACTTTCTGTAAATACACAACACCAAACACAAAAGGTGTGGTTTGCCTTTAAAAAACGTTAAAAGAAGGGTTTAGCTTGTTAGTAAACATGGCGTTGCAACGCTTTTCCTTCGAATTATACACGATTCTAACCGTTTTATCCAGTTTTATCGATGTTTGTAAGTATTATCTATACGATTTTTATCATTATAATCATCAAGTTCAAGCTTATCGAAGATCGTGACCTCATAAGTAAACAACACCAAACCTTCCACCAATTACGTATTTAAAAGTGACGCTGCTTATCGTATAAAGCGATAAGAGACGAATTTATCACTCAAATAAATTTTTACAGCTCACACACAACGAACACCAACGATCTCATACATATCGCAGGAACAATTCAAAGATATCGGAGGCACAGCTGAATTAGTCTGTTCCGTACAATATCTGGGTGATTACTCGTTAATTTGGATGAAACAGGATGGCCATAATTCAATTCCGATCTCAACAGCCAGCACGTTACTCGTGCACGATTCTAGATTTTCAATCCGCCACGATACAGTATTAATCATTAAGTTTAAATCGGAAATTTCCTCTTATACATGATTAAATCTTTGCAGGAAAGTTCTACGTTCACCATACAAATAAGAGATATACAAGAAACCGATGGAGGGAATTATACGTGTCAAGTATCGACTTCGCTACAAAACCGAGTCATGGCTCTCGTTCAGTTAACAGTGAGGCGGCCCCCTTTGATATCAGATAATTCAACGAGATCAGTTATTGTGTCCGAAAATCAACGTACGTTATTTATGCTTAATTAATATTTATACGTTTTAATTTGATGAAAATTTTAGCCGTTGATTTGGAATGTTACGCAAGCGGATTACCAGCCCCTAAAATCTCATGGAGACGTGAGAATAATGCTGTGTTACCTACGGGTGGTTCGATTTATCGTGGGAACGTTTTAAAAATTAAACGCGTTCGTAAAGAGGATCGCGGAACTTATTATTGCATCGCTGATAATGGTGTCGGTAAAGGTGAGTTTACACTGTATTATTTCGTTGCTTCGCAGCTCTATCGTTTAAATTTTAAGGTACTCGACGTAACGTTAATATCGAAGTGGAATTTGCACCTGTCGTAACGATACCGCGCCCTCGAGTCGGTCAAGCCCTCCAATACGATATGGATATGGAATGTCATATCGAAGCTTATCCGTTACCCGGGATAACTTGGTTGAAAGATGGGATCGTGTTATCGACGAATCAACATTATAGTATCGCTACATTCGGTGCTGCGGAAGAATTCACCGATAGCACTTTAAGAGCGATTACGATTGAGAAACGACAGTACGGGAAATATATTTGTAAAGCTGCGAATAAATTGGGAAGTGCGCAAGCTGAAGTCGAATTATTCGGTGAGTATTTATCGTTGAATGTGGTGCATTTTGTGATTGCCGTTTGTTTATAAATTAGAAACTATCAATCCTGTATGTCCACCTGCTTGCGATCAATACCAACGAGGTGATGCGGTTTCGTTAAGTCGTAGTTCCGTTATAATATTCGGTGTGTCGTTGCTGTTATGTTTCAGGTATGTTTTTGTTTTATTTTTTTATTTTTTTAAAGTAGTTTGTGCATCGTATTTAGTGTCGAATGTAATCGTAATGATGCTTTTTATATTTCGTACCTAATTGATGATTAACGATAATTCTTTTTTTCAATCCGAAATGTAGAAATTTCAACACCGAACATTAACTACGAAGGTCTAATATGGGAAAATGTAGCTACTAGAGTGAGAGGACATATCTACGATCAATTTTATTTCAGTATAATATGCCTTATCGTAACGAGGCTGCTATTTCGATTTTAAAATACGAACAATCGACAGGAACAAATTTAATGCTAACGATAATCAATAATATTAGAAATAAGGCAATCGGAATATAACTTTAAAGTTGAATCTCGTTAATTAGATTTTATTGTTCGTCTTAACTTTGTAAATTCCAAAGACGAAGAGCGTTCTATACAATCTTTTTATCACTCGGAAACCACAAATTCTTTACAGATTATAATAGTGATATTAAAAATATTACTCGATATATATAAAAATATATATTACTGACTGTTTAAAATGAAGTGAAAATATCATTCCATAATCGATCTGTACTTGTGTCCGTTTTAGTTTCGATAGCAGCTTTTTATTTTAAATTTTAATTATTTCCAGATTGTGTGTGAATATAAATGATGCTGTGTAGAAATTGTATATAATTAAGATTAATTTTTTCTTAATTTTATTTAATTTTTAAGTAATTTTTTAATTGTATCCGCAGCTTTGTATTTTTTGTAATCGTAATTAATTATTTAATTACAAGCTGTCTTTTTCGATATTATTTTACAAATAAAATTATGTATTTTTTTATTATTATTATTATTATTAACATATTGTATTTAGTAATTTTTATATATCGATATAAAAACTTTGTAATTTAGAACTAATCTTAATCGTAGATTTAAAACAGAAACTTCTAACGTTGTGATTTTTTAAATTTGATACATTATTGAGATTTCTAAAATTAAAATTTTAAAAAATATAAATATTATAGCGCCTAATAAGTACTTATTATTAAGATTTTTTTTTTAATTTATAAAATTTGGACAAATAAAATATACATATGTACATACAATGTTTTATTTCATACTTTACATAATAACTCCATAACAAATAAATAAAAATAAATAAATACACTGTGTGAAAGGGGCGGGAGGAGGCGAGGGGAACAAATTTTTAAGAAATTTTTTTTTTTTACATTTTATCCTATCTCATCTCTTATTAATCATTAAGCTAATTTTTTTCCTCAAAGCATCTAAATTCCTAATAATTATTTTTTAAGCCCCCTTGTACGAGTAAGGTGGCACAGATTTCGCATCTCCAACTATATCTATATCACTGTCACAATCACTAACATCACTATCTTTGGAATGACAGCTGCTGGGAGATAGGACGTAATTAGGATCCGGTGCCCCCCTCTTCGGGGTATCCATCTGTAGGTTACGACTGGAAAAATCCACCGGTGTATCTATAATTGATTAATTAATTTATTATAAGTATATAATATTAACAATATTAAAAAAATTAATTCCGGTTATACAGGGTGTTCTTTTATCCCACTATGGAACACTCTATATATTATTACATTTTTGAATTCCTCAGCTAATTTTAAGGTAAGTTTATATAAAATAATATTTAATTTTATCGCAGCGTTTCGGAGATATTCGCTTTAATTCGTACCATTTGACAGTTCGATTTTCAACATTTCGCAATATCCTCATTATCATAAACGATACAAAAAAACAATTAAGACAAAAATTGTTAGGTTATTTAAGATCTACAATATAAACTTATTCCCAATTATACAGGATGTCCCCTTCACCCCAAATTATGAAATAATTAAAAATTTTAAACGGAACACCCTATATATTATTACATTTTCGAATTCCTCGACTAATTTTGAATTAAATTTATACAAAACAATATTTAGTTTTATCAATTCGTTCCGGAGATATTCGTCTTAATTCGAAGCGTTTGACAGTTCGTTTTTTAATATTTCGCAATATCGCGATTATTATACGTAATACAAAAAATTTTTAAAGACAAAAATTGTTAGGTTATTAAATCTCTATCATTTCAAATTATTTTCCACTATACAGGGTAATATTTTGCATAAAATTATGGCGCAACTTATTTTTTTTTAACGAAACACTCTATATATTATTACATTTTCGAATTCCTCGACTAATTTTAAACTAAATTTATATAAAATAATATTTAGTTTTATCGAAGCGTTTCCGAGATATTCGTCTTAATTTGAAGCGTTTGACAGTTCAATTTTTAATTATTCGTAATATCTCGATTATTATACGTAATACAAAAAAATTTTAAAGATAAAAGTTTTTACGTTATCAAAGCTCTACAATATAAACTTATCCGTAATTATACAGAGTGTTCGCTTCACGCGCAATTATCTAATATATACAAATTTTAAACGGAACACCCCGTATATTATTACATTTTCGAATTCCTCGGCTAATTTTAAGGTAAGTTTATACCAGACGATATTCAATTTAACCGAACGGTTCTCGAGATATCCGCCGTTATTCGAAAATTTTGACAGTTTATATCACGACGATCATAATAAACGCATTAGGATACGAATTTACGGCGAGATACAAAGTCTAAAGTTGCGCGGTTAATTGACATTCACATTTCACATCGGCTGTAATCAAGTTAACCTTGTTTCCTTTCCGCGAACTGCGAGAACTTCGCTTACAACCCCGCCCGGTCCTTAATTGATGTTACAAGACGCCAATTTCGCCCCCTCAACGTCTTAAAATCAGCTCTTAAAGGTCTACCATCATCGTGTCTGACTTGACGATACGCAAACTTCGTTACAAGTCATCTAAGATCCCTAATGTGATTAAGGAGGGGGTGAAATCGACATTTAAAGGGGGGTATTCAAGCGAAATTGCTGCAATTTAAGACCTAAAATGGGTAGAATATACTATTTCTTTGATTTCAACGAAATTTTGACGTATGTAGTAATTTTTGATTTATCACTATATCTGTCGAATAATAGAGATGTTAAGGATTCTGTTCTAATTAAGGTCTAATTTGCTTAATAATAGGGGATAAATCAGTTTACGAGGTTGGCGGAGCTGCTTAATACCAATTTAATGATCTCTCGCGGGACATACAGGCCGACGCTAGACGCCGCCGCTATTGTTTGAGAACGATATTCGACGTTAATTGTTTGGATTCATATTAGCAATAGGATCGACTCACCGTGTAATTTTTCGCTACCATTCGACGAAGAAGCCGTTAAATGTTGGGTGGAACTTGAGCTGTTGTTATTCGAAGGGTTCTTATCATCTTGGACTTTCCTCATTTGTTTTTTATGTTTCATCCGTCGATTTTGGAACCAGGTTTTCACTTGCGTCTCGCTCAACGATAAAGCTCCCGCAAGTTCGACTCTCTCGGGTGTTGACAGGTATCTTTGCGCGGCAAATCTCTTTTCTAAACCTTTAGAGAAGAAGGATTTTAATTCTGTGTAAACTGAATTTAATTTGAGGTACCTGTTAGTTGAGGATCGCTAAAAACTGTCCTTGCTTTCCTCCTCCGACAATGTTTCAGTGCGTTTAAGGAAATTTCAGTCGAAGTTCCGAATAAGCCGTGAGGAAAAGGTAGCCCTGATGATAAAAATCAAAATTAATTTTGTTCTAATTCAAACAATGTTAGAAAAACGAGGATACCTTGAGTTAAAAAGTACGGATCCGTCATATTTTTATACGGCGTTTGGAGGTAAGCTCCCAAAGCTCCCATAACCTGTATATACCCATTCTCGCCGCCTTGAAAGCTTTGGACGCAACCCAAACCATTCTGGACGATTCCAGGTTGGAAATAATTGTACGCAGGCTTCTCCAGCCGTTGTTGAGGTTTATCTAGATTCTTCTGGATCTGCTGATGGTGGTGGTAGGATAATTTATCGTTATTATCTAATTTGGGACTTTCCCTGTTAAAAGATATTTGCATGGGATTCTCGTAAGACCTATCCGAATTGGCGTCGTTCTTTTGTCTGTACAATATATCTTCTATCAGGAATGAAGTCCTATTCTGGTAGTTTTGGGTTAGGTTATTGGCGTTTTCTAAATCGTTCTGTGTCGTGTACTCGTGGTGTCGATCCATTCTTTGCCGATCTGTGGAGGGTAAAATGAAAAATGAACGTCATTATGACGTCGTTGTCCAATATGGTTAATCGTTACATTTTAGACAGATATGACGTCGTGGAAGACGTCTGAAATACCACTGACGAGACTAACGTCAATTTATCACAAACAAAAGACTTTGTAACAATATTAAACCAATGGAAATAGATCGTTTTGTAATATTTTAGCATTAGAAGAGTGACTTGTGCATGCCGAAGCTGTCACCGTATTAAAATGGTGAAAATCAAAGAGCTGAGCATTAATATAGAAAAACTGCTGAATTTCCGAAAAAATAATCCAAAATAGGATACCAACGTCAATACTACGTCATATTTTAATCATTATTAAGACGTATATGACGTTAATAATTCATATCTGAACTACCAACTAAGAATTGACGACAATTTATTGCGACTACAAAACGTCATTTATATAACGCCAACGATAATAATTACGTCATTTTTCAGATTAAGATGACGTAAATGATGACTAAAAAGTGACATCTGGACCACCAAAAATCCACAATTTATTGTGGTTACAAGACGTCATTTCTGTAACATTTTAATTTGATATTTTAATATTTTTTGATTTATAATAACAATTGGGTCATTTTTTAGATTAAGATGACGTAAATGATGACTAAAAAGTGACATCTGGACTACCAAAAATTGACGAAAATTTATCGCGGCTACAAAACGTCATTTATATAACACCAATATCTGGCGTACAAATCTTTGATTTACGATGATAATTACGTCATATTTTAGCTTAAGTTGACGTAGATGATGACTAAAAAAATGACATCTGAACTATCAAAAATTGACGACTATTTATCGTGATCACGAGTCATCATTTTTGTAACATCTTAATTTGATATTTTAATATTTTTTGATTGATAATGACAATTACGTCATTTTTTAGATTGAAATGACGTAAACGATGACTAAAAAGTGACATTTGGACTACCAAAAATCGATGACAATTTATCGTGATCACAAGACGTCATTTCTGTAACATTTTAATTTGATATTTGAATATTTTTTAGATTTATAATGACAATTACGTCATTTCTTTTAGATTAAGATGACGTAAACGATGACTTAAAAGTGACATCTGAACTAGCAAAAATCGATGACAATTTATCTTGATCACAAGACGTCATTTCTGCAACATTTTAATTTGATATTTGAATATTTTTTAGATTTATAATGACAATTACGTCATTTTTTAGATTAAGATGACGTAAATGATGACTAAAAAAATGACATCTGAACTATCAAGAATTGACGACAATTTATCGTGATCACAAGACGTCATTTCTGTAACATTTTAATTTGATATTTGAATATTTTTTAGATTTATAATGACAATTACGTCATTTTTTAGATTAAGATGACGTAAATAATGACTGAAAAAATGACATCTGAACTATCAAGAATTGACGACAATTTATCGTGATCACAAGACATCATTTCTGTAACATTTTAATTTGATATTTGAATATTTTTTGATTTATAATGACAATTACGTCATTTTTTAGATTAAGTTGACGTAAATAATGACTGAAAAGTTACATCTGAACTATCAAAAATCGATGACAATTTATCTTGATCACAAGACGTCATTTCTGCAACATTTTAATTTGATATTTGAATAATTTTAATGACAATTACGATTTATAATGACAATTACGTCATTTTTTCAGATTGAACAATTTACGTGAAATGATTTCTGTAAAATTTGAGTATTTTTAATTATCAAAAATTACGATTTTCTAGACGTAAATAATGACTGAAAAGTTACATCTGAACTATCAAAAATTGACGACAATTTATCGTGATCATAAGACGTCATTTCTGTAACATTTTAATTTGATATTTGAATATTTTTTTGATTTATAATGACAATTACGTCATTTTTTAGATTAAGATGACGTAAATGATGACTAAAAAGTGACATCTGAACTACCAAAAATTAACGACAATTTATCGTGATCACAAGACGTCGTTTCTGTAACATCTTAATTTGATATTTGAATATTTTTTTGATTTATAATGACAATTTATTTTTTAGATTAAGTTGACGTCAATAATGATCATCAAGACGTGATTCTTATTTCTGTAACATCTTAATTTGATATTTGAAATTTTTTTTGATTTATAATGACAATTACGTCATTTTTTAGATTAAAATGACGTAAATGATGACTGAAAATATAAAATTCGTCCGATTTACCGGAAAGCGACGACAATTTGTTACCGCCGCCAGACGTCATTTACCTAACGTGATCGCCTTGATTTAACGTGATAATTACGTCATATTTTAGGTTAAAATGAAGCAAATTGGTCTAAAAGACGTCAAAAGTGTACTGTTTCTTGTTTTTATCTCTCTTGAAAAATGAACCTATTCCCAAAAGCTGAAACGTTAATGTTAAATTGACGTCATTTCTAGGAAGCAATGTTAATTTTTTTTTATCTGCTATATGGACGTCAAATTGACGTTTAACGATTTAAATTGGCGTTTCGCAAGTGACGTTAAATTTCATAAGTAAGTTTAACAAAAATTAACGTTTTTATCGCGTCATTAATTGGTCATTTCGTATCTGCGACCAATTAGGATGTTAAATTGACGTAAATATGACGCTCTGGAGTTGCTTATTGCAAGGAAAGCGTTTATTTTGGCGACGAAGTTTTTGTGACAGTAGAATTTCGTCCAAGTTCAGACTCAGTTGATGATTGTCTCTCCTGTTTTCCATTGGTGATACCTCAAAATTTGTTTCAATGTACAGTTCATGGTACAGTTTCCTTAAAAAATTTGATCGTAAAATTTGATATTTCAACTACTGTTTGTTCTTCTGGAAGTATATAGAAGAACAAAGGGTTGATTGCATTAAAATTATGAATAAATATCAAGTAAAATACGGATAAAAATTTTATATTGAGTTGCAATTTTTGTCGGTTTAATATGCTAGGCTAACTTACCTTTTTCGTTTAGTTTTTCAAAAAAAAATCCTGATCCAATCTTCAATATTTCCCTTTTTCTGTAGAATTAGCACTAATCTCACACGTTTATAATATTTAATTTATAACAGGGTATCGATTTATTTTTAAATTAATATTATTAAATGATAACCACTCGAAAAAAGAAATTAAAAAATCAAAAACTACCGTACAAATTTATCTTAAAAAAACCCGTATCTATTGAAAATTCGTAGCTCTAACCGGAGTCCCATCACTTTCTGGGATATCTCCCGAATGTTAGGAGGGGTGGTACCGCGTCTACGGCTCCGGCCGTATCATCCCTGTAACCGGACGGAATCAAGTTTCGAGCGTGTTCATTTTAGAGGGGTTTAGCACAAATAATGCCGGGGTAATATCCCGTGTAGGAAGTGACTGATTGGGGATAATTGTCGCAACTAACTTGATTTAGAGGTTACCAGACTATTGTAGTGATGAGGGGGTTACCGTGATTAGAAGACGACGGCCGACCATCCCTTCACCCCACGTACTCGCGCGAACCCCTTTCGCAGGTTCGCCGGTGGTAGCTGTCGTAGTAGTAGGAGGGTAAACAATTAAATTAGAGCAAATTGCTTTAGTGAATATCCAGAAGATAAAATTGTTTTGATTTAGGAACTTATATATATCTATTGACGTACGTTACGATCATATTGAGGGAATTGTTGGGGCGGTGATTGAGTTAGTTTACCCGTATCTACCATGAGCGTCGCTAAATGAACGTATTTTGACGTAGGTATCTGTCAAAGTACGTTATAATAATACAGTTAAAGCTGTCATAATATTTCTAACAGCTGTCGAATTATTTATGATAGAAAGGAATTAATTTTCTCACTAATTTGAATTTATTGATTACGATTTAAACCGAAGTAGCTGTCAAAATATTTCTGACAGCTGTCAAATTATGAAAAAAAACTGTAGGTACTGTTTCTCAGATTCGACCATTGTTACTGTTAAAATACGTCGGAGAGAAATAAGATAAGTAAAATCAGTTGTTCTTTTTTATAATTCCGTCAGTTGTAGCTGTCAAAATGTTTCTGACAGTTGGACAGCTGTCAGGAACATTTGTAAAAACAATTATCAACTATTATTTTGCATTACTTCAACGTTATATTTTCGCTAAAAGCTTCATACTACGAAAATAACTTCATTTTCCGACTATTTTTGTCAAAATGTCAAAATGTTTTGTACAGCTGCCAAATCATAAAAATTGTATTTTTTTCCTCAGATTCGACCACTTTTCAACCGTCAAAACACGTCGGAAATATATAAGATTGTAAAATCAGTTGTTTTTCTTTTACAGTTTCGATAATTATAACTGCCAAAATACTTCTGACAGCTGTCAAACTGTAAAAATAGTAATTGACGACAGTTATTTTTAAAATTTCAACATTTACAAGCATTATATTCTCAGGACGTCATTTTATTACTATTTTGCGTTTATTTATTACGGTTGCTGTCAAAATATTTTCTGACAGCTGTCAAGTTATAAAAAAGAGTATTTTTCTCTCAGATTTGGTTACTTTCTAACTCTCAGCACACGTCGCAGTGATGTAACGTTGTAAAATCAATCGTTCAAATCAATCAATTGTATTTTACACATCCGATAATTCTAACCGTTAAAATATTTCTGACAGCTGTCAATGTCATTTTGGGCTGCTTCAGCATTTCCAGGCGTTACATTCTTTCCTAAAGCTAAATACTGTGAGAGAACTTGATTTTGGTTCATTTATTACGTTTTAAACAAGTGTAACTGTCAAAATATTTCCTGTCAGCTGTCAAATTATTTAAAAACGGTAATTATTCCTCTCGGACTTGATAATGGGCACTGTTAAAATACGTCGGAGAGGTGTAACGTTGTAAAATCAGTTGTTTTTTTTTGTACACTTTCTAGAGTTGTAAGTGTCAAAATATTTCTGACAGCTGTCTAAATTGTCTAAACAGTAATCTGCATACATTTGCAGGAATTTTATTTTTCTTGACTTTCTGACTATTTTTAATTTATTTACAGCGGTTTGAACAAGTGTATCTGTCAAAATATTTCCTGTCAGCTGTCAAATTATTTAAAAACGGTAATTATTCCTCTCAGACTTGACGATGGGCGCTGTTAAAAGACGCCGGAAAGTTGTAACATTGTAAAATCAGTTGTTTTTTGCACCTTCGATAGTTGTAAGTGTCAAAATATTTCTGACAGCTGTCTAAATTGTTTAAACAGTAATTTGCATACATTCGCAGGCATTTTATTCTTTCTCAAAGCGTTTTATTGTGAAAAGAATTTCATTCTCTGACTATTTTTGATGAATTTACAACGGTTTAAACAGGTGTAACCGTCGAAATATTTCTGACAGCTGTCAAATTCTACAAAATTAAAATTATTGCTAAGGTCATGTATTATTTTTTCCTAACGCTTCATGCTGTTAAAAAAAAAACCTAATTTTTTCGACTGTTTTGGGTTTATTTATTACGATTTAAACAAAATAACTGTCAAAATGTTTCCTGTCACCTGTCAAATTAAAAAAAAAAAAACGATAAGTTTTCCAAATTTGACAATGGTAACTATGTTGAAACGCGTCGGAGAGATGTAATAATATTATAAAATCAGTTGATTTTTACACTTCCGATAGAACTTTTTAACTGTCAAAATATTTTGAACTGTCAAATTAAATAAATTTCAATTATTACTAATGTCATTTTTCAACGCTTCAAACTGTAACAAAGAATTTTATTTTCCGAGGGTTTTTTTTTCTGATTTATTCATTATACGTTTCAAACAAGCGTAACTGTCAAAATGTCAAATTTTACAACTGTCAAATTATGTAATCAACTATCTCAGATTTGACGATATGATGGTAACTGCCGAAATACGTCGCAGAGAGATGTTTTGTCGTTTTTACACGGTCTCGCTAATTGTAACGGCGGAAATACTTCTGACAGCTGTCAAAAATTGTAAAACCGATTATTCTAGTTTTAATTGGGATATAACTGCCGTAATATTTTCACCAGATGTTAACTTATTAAGAGGTTGAGAGTTTTGATGAGAAAATTAAAATTGCTTTTTTATATATCCAATCGTTGTAGATGTCAAAATATTCATGACAGCTGTCAAATTATAGAGAAACAGCTTTTATTTATGTAATTTTATATTGTTTTAACATTTACTAATAAGGGTTGTAATAAAATCCGGTTTTTTTTGCAGCCCCAACAGTAGTAGCTAATACAAAAATATTTTTGACAGCTGTCAAATTGTAAAAATCAGGTTTTACTAACTGTTTTAATTGATGTAACAGTCAAAGACATCGTAACAGCTGACGTAGTATAAAAACATGTATTTCTTACTGTTTTACCTATTTATAAAACAAGATTTTTTTAAAGCTGTCAGAACGACAATATTTCTGACATCTGTCAATAATAAATCTACTATTTTTGAATTTGAACTTTGTATGAAACTTTCACATTTTAGAAACAAATTAAGCGCTTTAGGACGTCGAAAAAGACGACATTATTTCATCCGAAAACTGTCCGTCAAACTGACGTCTGTATATCGTGATATTTTCATGACTAAACGACTAATAAATAACGCCAATATAAAGTGAAGCAGAGTGACGTGATTTTGACGTCTTACTTACTTTTCTAACTACGATGCTGCAGCAGATATATCGATGTTTTAGCGTTCGTTATATAAAAAAAACTCCAACTATGTTACCGTTTAAAAATTCGATGAAAAAATTCGAAAATAATTTTCGAACTCGACGCTCAATATTCGCTTCCGATAAATTCACCGCATATTGCTTGTAAATGCTTCAATTTGTGCGGTATAGAAGACTGGATCGTTTAGCTGCTGCACTCTCATTGGCTGGGCGTCGCGGCGATGGGGTGAGTCTCCCCTAAAGTCGATGCACTATTGGCCGTAGTTTAGAACGCCCTTAGATCTCGTAAATGTTACCATGGTCACCGTAATCTAGAGGTTTAATATACCTTGTAATGGAGTTTACCGTTACCCCTCAAAGATTCTGATTTTGTAAAGAGGGATGCAGGTGTATCTATAGATATCTACATGTATAGATATAGAGTGTGCGAAAGGGGTAGTAGTCGACAGTATGGGAGTTTCGATTTACTCGTAGATATTTTGTTATTAAAAAAAAAAAGAATAAAAAAACGAAAAAAAGCTTAAGGACAATCTTAAATTAAACAGATTTAATTCTGTATAGAATATATAGGGACCCTTATAATTCCGTAAATTAAAGACCATTTCCTAACTTAATCTCGGAAATTTATCGAATTAATCTTGACAGGTCTTTCATATACCTTAATTGCATGTTTAAACGAATACGCTCGCTCAATCTAGTCCATTTCTCTTATAAATTGGTAATCATACGTTTTCATCCCTTCGAATAAGGTCCCCTCACCCTCTAGAGAGAGCTGTCGATGATTTTTCACCAGTGGCGTACAAACAGGTTAGATTGTATTTCTGTTTCTAATTTTAATTCTTTATCGCCGAATCCACAGTTCTAATTCGGAAATATGACGTATATTTGACGTTTACTTCCTATCCGAATATTGCAAAATAATGTCGTCATTAATCACCATTTTTTTAGATGTAAGATGGTCGTGATTATGACGTCATATCCTGTAGAGAATCAGATATTTATTAGCAGGCAATCTACGTCATTAGTTAATTTGTGCCGGCGGTAATACAACTAGCACCGATGCGTCATATTATGACGTCAATTTACGGTACTTATCGGTCATAAACGTCAAAATGACCAAATAATAACGTGATAAAAACGTTAATTTTTCGTTCGTCGATGTTATGCGGATGCGTACAAGATAGAACTTGTAACGTATCCCTAAAAATGGCCTTGTTTGTACGTAATTTATTATTGTGACGTTATTTTGATGTCATATTATATGATGTCAGCCCCGTAACGTCATTTTTACTATATACTACAATACATTATTATAGTATTTTAATCAATTAAATGTATTTTTCTGTTCGTATAAGGTGTTTCCTACCTTATTTTCACGGTACGGTCGTCAATATGACGTAAAAACGTCATAAAAATGACGTTAGACCGTTCACTAGATAAGTATAAGATTTAAGGAATGATTTTATTTTCATACGGGTAACGCAAAGTCGATTATTAGTACAATATGACGTAAAAACGCCATAAAAATGACGTTAGAGTGATCGCTAGGTACACATAAGGTTTAAGAAATGATTTTATTTACATACGGGCAACGTCATGGCAATTTTTAATATAATATGACGTCATATTAACGTCAGTATGCAAATTTTATGTCCGGTAGAATGATAAACGGTATTTTTTATTATAGTAACGACATTATTACGACGTTCTTTATATAAACATCACGTTGATGACGAATAATTACCAAGAAATGACGTCCGAGTGTTCGTAGAATAGATATAATGTTTATTAAGTGATTTTATATATATCAATATACAAGTACAATATGACGTAAAACCACCATAAAAATGACGGTTATTTAAGAAATGATTTTATTTTCAGACGGAACGCCAAGTCCATTATTAGTCAATAGGTAAAAACACCATAAAAACGACGTTATATCGCTAGGTTTTTTTTAGAAACGATTTCATTTTCATACGGGTAAAGTAATGTCGATTATTAGTACAACATGACGTAAAAACACCAAAAAAATGACGTTAGACCGTTCATTAGCTAGGTATAAGATTTAAGAAATGATTTTATTTTCAGACGGGTAACGCCAAGTCCATTATTAGTACAATATGACGTAAAAACACCATAAAAATGACGTTAGACTGATCGCTAGGTAGATATAAGGTTTTTAGAAACGATTTCATTTTCATACGGGTAAAGTTATGTCGATTATTAGTACAACATGACGTAAAAACACCAAAAAAATGACGTTAGACCGTTCATTAGCTAGGTATAAGATTTAAGAAATGATTTTAAAATGACCATTATTAGACGTGATCTGATCGCTAGTTAGATATAAGGTTTTTAGAAACGATTTCATTTTCATACGGGTACAGTTATGTCGATTATTAGTACAATATGACGTAAAATGCCATAAAAATGACGTTAGAGTGATCGCTAGTTAGATATAAAGTTTTTAGAAACGATTTCATTTTCATACGGGTAAAGTTATGTCGATTATTAGTACAATATGACGTAAAAACACCATAAAAATGACGTTAGACTGATCGCTAGGTAGATATAAGGTTTTTAGAAACGATTTCATTTTCATACGGGTAAAGTTATGTCGATTATTAGTACAACATGACGTAAAATCAATTAGCTATAAGATTTAAGAAATGATTTTATTTTCAGACGGGTAACGCCAAGTCCATTAAGAATGACGTTAGACTGATCGCTAGGTAGATATAAGGTTTTTAGAAACGATTTCATTTTCATACGGGTAAAGTTATGTCGATTATTAGTACAATATGACGTAAAAATAAAAATGACGTTAGACCGTAAAAATGACGATTAGAGTGATCGCTAGTTAGATATAAGGTTTTTAGAAAATGATTTCATTTTCATACGGGTAACGTTATGTCGATTATTAGTACAATATGACGTAAAAATGATTTTATTTTCACCGTAAAAAATGACTTTAGAGTGATCGCTAGGTAGATATAAGGTTTTTAGAAACGATTTCATTTTCATACGGGTAAAGTTATGTCGATTATTAGTACAATATGACGTAAAAATGCCATAAAAATGACGTTAGAGTGATCGCTAGTTAGATATAAGGTTTTTAGAAACGATTTCATTTTCATACGGGTAAAGTTATGTCGATTATTAGTACAACATGACGTACAACATGACGTAAAAACACCAAAAAAGAAATGACGTTAGACCGTTCACTATCGCTAGGTAGATATAAGATTTAAGAAATGATTTTATTTTCATACGGGTAACGCAAAGTCGATTATTAGTACAATATGACGTAAAAATGCCATAAAAATGATGTTAGAGTGATCGCTAGCTAGATATAAGGTTTTTAGAAACGATTTTATTCTCATACGGGTAACGTTATGTCGATTTGTTTAATATAACATGACGTCATAATGACGTCAGTGTGCAAATTTTATGTCCGTTCGAATGATAAAGGATAATTTTTTTCATAGTAACGAAAATATTTTTAAAGGTGACGTTATTTGTACGTCAATTTTGAAAAACTTTTTTATTTTAATTTGTTTAAGAGCAGGCGGAAGCATGCAGCTTACGCGTTTTTTCTTTCATATTAAAAACAAAAAAAAAAAAGAGAAGAGGAAAAACTTTTTTTTAGTTGATGAGCTGTCACGGGTGTTTTAAAACTGCAGTCATCCTCGACTAATGAGGTACGCCGAAGAAACTCGTAAACTAAGCATCGTTTAAAACAAAGGAAACGCAAAGAGGAAATCCTCGACGAACACTCTTGATCTCTGGTACTTTGACGTCTTGTACGTTGTTGTATTTAAGTGGTGGCGCACTTCAATCTTTAAAAGACCCCTTTATCGCGAGATAATAAAAGGAAAACGTCAACGGTGAATGGGATGGGGAATTTTATACGATTTTTTTTTTTTTATTAAATTTCAAACAAGACGATCGGAAATGTATCTTAAATCCGACTGGACTGGACTGTCAGGGAGTTTAGATTTAGATACGAACAATATTTCGTTCATATATATCATCATCGTAATGTAATAATAACAGAGCCCAGGTTCGCATCGCATCGCGTCTACATACGGTAGTACATAAAGGACAATACGGTAACCCTTGGAAACCCGATATCATCGCTTCCTAACAATTGAGGGTGCGGGTGTCACTCAACAGCGACTTGATTCTACAATCCCCCAATTAGGAAGCTCTCCCGAAAAGCTTTTGTGTCGCGCTACACGCTCTCCAAAGCTTATTTTTCTAAGTGACGTGTTTTCTACATGACGATCAAGATCGTATTTCCTTTTTTTTACGTTGTTTTGTTTCCGATCATCTCCCCACGTTAATTTTAATACAAGATAGGATACTAATGAGAGATATGTAGTTTTTTTTTTCTTCAGATAAAGATGTTGGGAACCAATTTGATTACCCGCATTATATTTATCTGCGATAACATTTTAGTGATAAGTCACGTTTAATTTTCAAGAATAAACCTCGCAAATCAGGGTACGAATAAATCGATTAAATAAGAAACGTTTAGTCGGCAATTAAGGAATCAATTGGTCGCATTGAATATCGTTTTTAATGTCAACCCCCTGACCCACCCACACCACCTCCTCAGCTATAACCGGATTTGCCCCCGGATTTTAAAGGTTAATCTGCAGCCTATTGCATACCACATAATGTTAGAATAAAATGTCAGTAAAAGGAAATGTCAAACGTTTTAAACGAAATCCCTTAGGGTTTTATAGCTTACGATTACGGTTGAATTAGCCCCCTTTTATCGCGTGCTAAAAAAAGAAAATTTAGGTTAAGTTAGATCGGGTGTGATACATATTAATTTCCAGGAATCGATTTGAGTGAAACTTGGTTAACAAAAATTAAATTTGATTTTTTTAAACGTTTAAAAATCCAACTTCCGCTTTAGATATCGCTTTCAAATTTTTACTATAAATACTACGTCTTTTTATAGATATCTCAATATTTTTTTCAATTTTTTTAAAGGGGGCCCCCCTATTGAAAATTAAATGAATACAGGAGTCCTACAAAATATTAATTAATCTTATTAAAACTTGAATAAAATGTGTTCACAAACGCATATTATAAAAATATATACAATTATAATCGCTTCCACCATCTACCCCCTTCATCCGTACCCCCTTTTAGAAGAAAAATTAAATTTAATATTTTTTAAACGTTTAAAAATACAACTTCCGCTTTAGATATCGCTTTCAAATTTTTACTATAAATACTACGTCTTTTTATAGACATTTCAATATATTTTTCAATTTTTTATAAAAGGGGTGTTTTTAAGACCTTATTGAAAATTAAATGAATACAAGGATGCCACAAAATATTAATTAATCTTATTAAAACTTAAATAAAATGTGTTCACCAACGCATATTATGTAAATATCTACAATAATAATCGCTTCCACCATCTACGCCCTTCATCCATACCCCCTTTTGAGGGAGAAATAAAATTTAATATTTTTTAAACGTTTAAAAATACAACTTCCGCTTTAGATATCGCTTTCAAATTTTTACTATAAATACTACGTGTTTTTATAGACATTTCAATATTTTTTTCAATTTTTTTAAAAGGGGGCAACCTATTGAAAATTAAATGAATACAAGGATGCCACAAAATATTAATTAATCTTATCAAAACTTAAATAAAATGTGTTCACCAACGCATATTATGTAAATATCTACAATAATAATCGCTTCCACCATCTACCCCTTTCATCCGTACCCCCTTTTGAGGGAGAAATAAAATTTAATATTTTTTAAACGTTTAAAAATACAACTTCCGCTTTAGATATCGCTTTCAAATTTTTACTATAAATACTACGTGTTTTTATAGACATCTCAATATTTTTTTCAATTTTTTTAAAAGGGGGCCTCCTATTGAAAATTAAATTAATACAGGGATGCTACAAAATATTAATTAATCTTATTAAAACTTAAATAAAATGTGTTCACCAACGCATATTATGTAAATATCTACAATAATAATCGCTTCCACCATCTACCCCCTTCATCCGTATACCCCCCCTTTTGAGGGAGAAATAAAATTTAATATTTTTTAAACGTTTAAAAATACAACTTCCGCTTTAGATATCGCTTTCAAATTTTTATTATAAATACTACGTGTTTTTATAGGCATCTCAATATTTTTTTCAATTTTTTTTTCAAAGGGGCCTCCCTATTGAACGCTAAAAATAAAATTTAATATTTTTAAACGTTTAAAAATACAACTTCCGCTTTAGATATCGCTTTCAAATTTTTACTATAAATTCCACGTATATTTGTAAATATTTCACTATTTTTTTCAGAATTTCAAAAAGGGGGCAACATATCGGAAAATTAATAAATATAGGGGAACCACAAAATCCTAATTATTCCACACATTCCCGCGTTTGATTTAATTGAAATTTTGTCAAAATATACTCATTAAGTTATATATTTATGACGTACAATTAAAATCGCCCCAGCCCCCCTTCGTACCCCTCGATTAATCGCGATTTTTTTTAACATTAAAGTTTAATTACTTTAAAACTACTGATCCGATTTCGCTGAAAAAAATATATGATATATATAGGACCACCCTCTTTCCAACGACGTGTGTACACGTCAGATTTGAATGAAACTTGGGCGAGAAATAAATTTTAAACTTTTTTAACGGTAAAAAAATCAACTTCCGGTATCAGTAGCGCTATCATATTTTCACCGGAAATACTACAGGACCTCATGTGTATAATATATTTTTTTCAAAATTTTCTGTAGGGGGCAACGTATTGAAAATCGAATCAGAATGGGGGGTTAGGTAAACTCGCAATTATCTCGTATTAAAAAATTTAAAAAAATCATGTTATGTAAATTAGGCTTTATTTTAATTGTGGTAGTAATATCTAAGCGGTATCATGACTGGAAGTTGTCTTTTGAGGCGTTTAAAATATGTAAAATTTTATTTAAATAATTTTTACGATTTGAAATGACGTAAACGTCCATTTATTAGAAGATTATTTTAAATAAACATTTCAATTGTTTAAAATTCGTGGAAAAAGCAACCTAAACTTACTTCCGCTTGCTCCAATTTCCCCCTTTCCCTCCACCTTCCGACAAAAAAATACGGCCGTATAGAAGCATTTTATCGATTCGTTTAAAAATGGTGCTTTTCAGGTGAATCCATACGCTTTTCCGTGGCAAAAGCTGCTTCTCCCTCCGTACACTACCAACCCCCCCGTCTACAACACAAACTCTCCGTAACAAATCGAGCCATAACGAAGCTATTCTTCGATAGAAGCTACCCAATAATGCGTCAATTTGCTCCTGCGAATGGATTTTATATTTTCCCTTAAGGTTTCAGTATCGATAACTTTGATTTCAATTTTAAACGAGGAATTTCATCGTATTATATTATTTAATTAATTTAATTAATTAAACGTGCGTTTATATAAGTCACGTGTCGTCTTATTTAATCTAAATAGCACCTATTAACTGTAGAACATCGGTAATAAAGGAGAAAAAAGGGGAAAATCTGCAACATCCCTTACGATGTATAAGCAAATAGGTCATTGTTATCTGACGCATTCGGAACGGCGAATTTAATTAAGATTTACACAAAAGGAGTACAGAACGGCTCTATTCTACCACCCACCGTTTTGATTGCTGTTTTCATAAAGGGTGCTTACATAAATAAATCAACCCTGGCTTGTTATATAAATTTGAGGAATTTTAACAATTTACGTGATCAAATTTTCGTATTATTTCGAAGCTGAGATTAAATCCGATATAATTAAAAAATAATTAGCTTGTTTATAGACGATTTAATCCGATTTAAATATTTTTTTAATTAAATTTCCATCAAATTCAATTTTAAATTTGGCGACACTTTTTTTTTAACCAATCACGATTAAGCGTCGTTTTAAAAGCGAACGTTAATTGGCTGGCGCATTTTTTAGCCTAGAACCCCGATAGTTTTAAAAAAGATGTTCAATTTTAACAATTTATATGATCAAATTTCCGTATTAATTTGAAGCTGAGATTAAATCCGATATAATTAAAAAATAATTACATTGTTTAGACGATTTAAATGTTCTTTTAATTAAATTTGGCGGTATTATTTTAACCAATCACGATCAAGCATTTTTTAAAAGCTGAACGCTAATTGGTCGGTGAATTTTTTAGCCTCGAACCCCAACAATTTAAAAAAAGTAGCTTCAGTTATGTGATTTCTCTTGCAATTTAAGCCCGTTTTTTCAAAATAAAAATTTAATTTTGAAATTAAAATCGTGTTTTATCGGAATTTGGAGGTATAAATTCGGATATCTTCCATGATAATACATCAAAACTAGCTTTTTAATAGTTTTTTAAACGTTTCAAACCTGTGTCGGATGAAAAAACCGTTCAAGGAAAACTCATCAAAAACAGGATTTCTAACCAATTTCATCGATTCCAACAGGATAATCATAAGGTAAGTGCACTTACGAACACTAAAAAAACACTTCGTAAAAAATCCCCAATTTTTTTATTTAATTAAAATTCTACGCAATATAAAAGAAAAATTACAATTTAACATTATGCACAGCGTTAATAAAAGATTCGACAGCCTCTTCTGACATATCCGGGTAAATCCCATGTCCTAAATTTACAACGAGATTTCTTGTTCCGAATCCTTTAATCATCTCTTCGACATGATCTTTAATCCGATCTGGTGACGAATATAAAGCACAGGGATCAAGATTGCCTTGTACGACCTGGTCACCGAGGATTTGACGCACTGTTTTCGGTGATATCGTCCAGTCGATTCCCATTACATCGTATCCGAGCGATTTCTGTTTCTCCAACGAATAATGAGACCCCTTCGCAAATAAAATCTGTAAAAAATATTATTCGAACATCTTTTTTTAATTATATCGTGTTAAAATAGTACCATCGGAATGTTGAGATTTAATTCTACGATCTTCGTTTTAACCTCGGAAACAATTCGACGCAAATAAGGCATGCAAAATGTATCGAATAAGTATTCGTTAAGGAATTCGGCACTACTTTCGAAAACTTGTAGTAATTGTGCACCAGCTTTTACTTGTAAAATCAAATAATCGATAATTACATTGGTTAAAATCGTTAATAATTGATGCGCTTCCGTTTCGTGGGAATACAACCATCGCTTCGATCGCGAATAAGTTTTCGAACCACCACCTTCGATCATATACCCCATTAAAGTCCACTGAAATAAATCGTGATATATTTCGAGATTAAATCGGAAGGTAAAATTCATACCGGAGCTCCTGAAAATCCAATTAGCGGCACTTTTCCATTTAATTTCTTTCGAGTTAGTGTTATAGCTTTGCCAACGTAGTTTAAGCGATTAGCAGCACCTTCGGAATTTAAATTTTTTAAATTCTCGATTATAACGGGATCTTTAATAACAGGTCCCTACAATTGTATTATAAAATTTGAATCGTATTGATTTAATCGTGGACTTACGACTGATTCTTTCATTTCAACTTCTAATCCTAAAGCTTGCGGTACGACTAGGATATCGCTGAAGATTATGGCAGCATCTAAATCGAACCGTTCGATCGGCATCAAGGTGACTTCGCAGGCTAATTCGGGTGTTTGGCATATCTCGAAAAATGTATGCAATTTTCTGAATTCCCGAAATTCTAAAAATTTAAATTTTCCGAGTAATATAAAAGTGAAATTATTGTAATGGACTAACTCGGCATGTACCTCCCAGCCTGTCTCATAACCCATATTGGTAATTTATCTGGTTTTTCACCTTTTATTACTTTTAAAATCCGGTCATTTTTTAATATAGGAAAATCCTGTTGATAAATAAATTCATTTGAATGGTGTAAGATGATTTGGTGGTTTAATTGCGAAAATTGCTTACCTCTTGATTAATTGCAGTCATTTTCTGTTAAAAAATTCCTATAATTTTACATTCGATTTAGAGGTTAGGTTAAGCTGTCAAATCAAATTATTTAATGTCATCATCGTGTGGCGACATCTATTATTGACAGGATTAAATATTTTATTGTGTCAAAGGAAAAAGTGAGGTTAAGGATAAATTTCGGATTTATTTATTTAAATTAAACTAAATTGAATAAAATTTTATTTAAATTAAATCTAATATCACAGGTATAATTCTTTTAAACAAAAATTAATATATATTTTTTTAAGTTGCTATTGTTGATACTGTCGACTTGCTTTTATCTTTCTTTACGAGGCTCAATTTATTTTTAACAGTGCTGAAACGATCCTGCCACGTCGTTCTGGTGTTCTTATCTAAAACTACGACGAAAATAAATAATACAAAACCTTGTGCGGGTGCTATTAAATGAAACAAATAAGAACCGGCTAACGAGAACCATCGCCAAGGTGAAACTAAAGCGAAAACGAAGATCCACGTTATCCCTAACATAAATGGTAAAAGTAATCCGATTCTGGTGCGTTTCTTGCTGATATTCGCTCCAAAATCTTGACTTTTACTCCTCGAAATGCTGATCATCACCAGCAAATATATCGTGATATTAATTAAGATGATTAACGATGTAGGGATTATAACGAAATAGATTAAAATGCTGCGTTTCGCTGGGCAATATTCACAGAATATGCATTCCGGGTGTAAAATTATGGGTATTACTATCACTACGGCGGGATTACCCAACCTATTAAAAGAGATTTGATAAAATGCGAAGAATTATCGTTAAAAACTTTAACGAACTTTAAATATTGCGTATAACCGACTAACATCATCCACGAGAATTGCGATAAAATAAAATAATACAAGATTATATACGTAATATATGAGATATCGCTATCGATTAAGAAGAGGAAAGTTTCGAAACCCATCGCAATCTCCAACTGGATCGTATACATCCTCTTCTTGTACCAATTCTTGATCGAAATCAACGTTAAAGTGGTCGCTAACAAACTAAACAGGGATAAAGTGCATCCGATCACCATTATCGTCTTTAAAACGAAGTGGTGACGTTTATAAATGCTTTCGATCACCGTTTGCGGTTGAGCGTAATTAATAGATATCGATAAGCTCGAGAGGATGTCGAAATCCCTATATAACGTTGGAAATTTCAATAAAGTCGATTCAGTTTCTTTAACGCTCAATTCCGCATAAGGATAAACATCCCTCTGACACATTTTATTATCTTTTTCATCGTCGTACAGGAACATGTATGTTATCGGAGGAAAATTGCATTCCGTGATGATTTCCTCTGAATAAATATCATCGTTATTAATAGTGAACCACTCCGCTTCAATTTTAATTTTTTGTGTTTCGATTAACGGTTTCGAATATATATCGAAAAGATTAGTTTTGGTGTGGCTACAAAATCCAGAGATCGATATCCCGATAACTTTACTAATTACATCTTTATTATCGCCTAAATCAAATAAGGTGTGATTTCTAAAGGCGACTATTATAATTTTGAATTTCGCTTTATCCTCTTCGCTTAAACTCTGCGATAAACGCTCTATTAAATCGGCTGGGACATACGAAGCTAATTCGAGGTTCTCCGTTGAGATATCGCTGTAAGATTCGTTTTTAAAAATCTTTTTAAGAGTGTAATTTTTAAAACTATCAAGTTCGTTCTTATATAGAGCTAATCCGGTGATATTTTCCTCGAAAGGATTCGATATTTGAAAAATGAAATTATTTTTAATAAACTGTTTTAAATCGTTAGGTTCCTCGGTGACTCGATTAAAGAAAACGTTAACAGCACCTAAGATATAACTCGAGGAATTAAATTTTTGACACTTCTCGTTTAACATTCCGAAAGCTTCTAACGTATTATCCATCGTCCTTTGGAAATGATCGAAAAGATTGTACATATATTCCTCGACAGTCATGTAATACAAAGCTTTCGATACCATGAATAAATCGATGCAAGTGAATTCGTTTATTCTGTAGGAAATCCTCGCTAACTCCTCGTAATTCCAAGACCCATTCACTATGTATTGCCCTAGTAATCGATGGATCGAATTTGTAATATTGGATGTCTCGTATGAAGTCGAACAATTCCCAGTCACCTCGGCCCATCTCCCTGGATGTGTGTTATAATCTCCGAAGCAATTCCTTTGCAACATGTACCCATCATCGTCCAAACAGAATTCGTTTGGGTATGTCGATGAACCTATCTGGGTTCTCCCCAGGTTAATTTCTTATCACCCGAATAGGTTGTGTCCTCCTCGCAGAATACGCTCGTGGTGATATGATCTGTGGAATTTGCGATTTCCTAAAAGAAAATCATAGATTAAATATAGAATCATATCAGATTCAATACAGGGGAATTTGTTCGGTATTAAACGGCTTGGGAACGGTTGCAGTCGGTCAAAATTTCAAAGCAATGCCGGTGAATGATTAGCGACGAATTTTGATGCTTTATACAGGGTGACAAAAATTTATTCTAAGTAGTAGAAAGATACAAATACAGACGTCAAAAAGTCGTCGAAAAATAAACGTTTTTATCACGTCATTAATTGGTCATTCGACTTTCTCTGCGACTAAATAAACAAATAATTATTTTGTCGCAGCTGTGCATAATTAATTATGTTGTCGTTGTTTTGACTTAACAATAAACAATTTAATAAACAACATTGTTTACTTACGTGTGGCTTTCCATTTATAATTGTGCATGAATAAAACATAAACAATGCAACCAGTAAAGGAATGCAAATCATTTTCTTAATATTCCAATCGCTTAAGCGCACCACAAATCACTAACTACAACATTCGTCTTCGTTTCCATCGTTAAGAGTTAATATCATCCAATGAATCGCATGTATTTCACATTTTGTTAATAGAATTAGATTAATCTCTTACATTGATATGCATCATTTTGTATGGTTGTTTTTATTTTGCCTCGCTTTCACGACACACAGCCAGCTTTCAAGGTTTCTCCTGCTTCGGTGTGTTTTCCCAATAAACTCGTTGAAGGTGGGAATTTTGTCGATTATTACTTCGAAACTGGTTATATAATGAAACATACAGGGTGTTAAATATTCACGGAACTAGTCCGTTAGAACTTGAAGTTAGAAGTTGGCGTCAATTTTCTTAATTTAAATAGCATGGTATATGTTTTATGAGTTTTTTGAATCGGGCATATAATTCTCCGTCAAAATTTACTAAGACACCATATGTGAAAAATCAGCCGTTTTTGAGTTATTCAAGTTTTTTTTCGAATATAGGTCCAATTGCAATGTTATGTTCAAAATTCTGTATTTCTGAAGATATTGCAGCTAAAGACCTCATATTTGGCATGATATTAGCCGAAATAGCATACTTCGAATTAACATCCTAAAATTTATCATAATTTATACAGGGTCGTCCAAAATTAACGTTCATTTCAACCAACTTAACAACCGAGAAAAATCAGTTTTTTTTAATGGAACACCCTATATATTATTGCATTTTTGAATACACTTAATAATTCTCTATCATTGATTATTAGACATATTAGCCTCTATCTTCTACGGTTTTCGAGTTATTACAGATTTTCTGATGAAAGCCCGAAAAGTACATACAGGGTGTCTCAACAAGACCGTTTATTAGAAGGGGTTCTGGCCAAAATATAAATTTGAAACTTCGAAATCGTGTATTATCGATTGTGTTCTCTTAATTTAAAATATTTTTAGATTTTTAACGCTTCCGGTTATACCGGAAGTCACCGTTTATTTTGTTATTTTTAATTGAACACCTGGTATATTTTCATATATTTGGATTCACCTATTTTTTGCCTTTATAAATACATTTAGTTTTTTCAATTTGATTCGGGCGTTTTGTAGTTATTCGATTTATTAAAAAAATCAGAGCACACTCGATTTTTCGGATATCAATTTAGAATTCATAACATGCTTAAATAACATGTTGGAGTATATTTTAGCGTCGAGAACGGCTGTCTACGTTGCATGGTTATTTTATTATGGCACATTAATTCTTATATTTTCATTGAAGAGAACATAATCGACTATACAGGGTGTGGCATCGTCCTGAGATCGGCTGATTGTGGCTTTGCTATTTATTTTATCGAAAAATGTTCTTAGTAAAAGATGTCTAGAATGAAGTTCTCTATAGCAAGAAAATATTTTCTTATATACAGGGTGTTCAGTTTTGTCTGTACGACAGGTTATTTTGTTTATTTAAATGGAACACCCTATATATTATTATAATGATACTTCAAGTTTTATTTTCCATATTAAACATTCATATTATATCACACTGGGTGTTTAATAATCGAACTCGAAATTAAATACCTTCAAACGATTAAAACTCGTTTATTTCAAATGGAACACCCTGTATATTTTTATGCTAACTATTGCAGATTTTTTTTTAAATAAAGTTGTTGATGCTGTAGTACGTCTTGATGGGTTATCTGAGTTCTTTCCCTGGCAAATAAGCATACGTTTTACATTATTATTATTATTATTTTAAATATAAAAACAATAAATAATGTTTATTTTGTTTTTTTATTTTTCATATTTATAATTAATTTAATTTCTTTCTTTCTTCTTTATATTTCTAAGTTGTATCAATATTAGAATAAGGCGAAAGTCCTTTTAATCATTTAGCCTTCTTTCACTAAATCACCCAAGTTAACATTCTCGGTATCAGAACTGAGTACGGATACACTTCTTGTGGACCCTTCATGGGGCATCGTCTCCTTCGTCGGTGTGGATTTGAACAAATTAATCCACAATTCTCGCGTGTTTTTATCAAAAACAACCGTAAATAGAAACAGGATGAAACCATGAATTGACGCTAAGATGCAGAAAACATAGATGCAAACTAACTTGAACCAACTCCACGGTACGAATCCACCGATCAGTTCGATAATCCAAGTCATACCAAACATGAAGAATAGCAAAATCGCAAGTCGTAATTGAACGTGTTGTATATTAACGCCGTAATCTTGCGCTTTACTTCTCGAGACCGTTATCATGATAGCTACGAATATAGCGATGTTGATTAAAATGATGATACAACTTGGAAGGATAATGAAGAAATAGAGAGCGAAGCTTTTGGGGTAGCAAAATCGTGAACTTCCCGATTTAAAATGTTCCGGGAAAATTAGTAAAGCTAAAACGACTGGGATTAATGGTGAGATCCAACCGATTAGTAGGTGGATGATGATGTGGGATCTCACTTGTAAACTATCGAAGATTTTGACGAATTTTAAATATTGGATTCTAGCGATGATCAACATCCAAACGAATTGGGATATAATTATATAATGGAGTAAAGCAGCGATTGCTACACAAACCGGTCCATCTTTGAAACGTCCAAAAATACCCACGTATATTACTATGATATCTAAAAGTATAACTATACCTAATTGGATCATGTTTAAACGTTTCTTATACCACCCTTTGAATAGGAGCGCTGATAAAATTATTATAAGGATTCCCATAAAAGATAACCCACACCCGATTAGAATGATTAGCATTAGAGCTAATTTGTGAGCACTTAAAGGGTTTTTAACCACGATAACGTTATCATTATCCCCGGCTTGAATTAGATTTCCGCTTGGGACTAGCAGGGCGAAATGAGTGATGTGATCGAAATTACATTCGATCAAAGTTTCGTTCTGGTATTTCCCTAAATATTGGCCACCGGTGGTCGACCATTCCCCTTTCCTTTGCCTGCCGTAATCCCAAAAGGCGCAATTAGAATCAGCGAAATTTAAAATCTTCCGAAATAAGAGTTTGATTGGGACTTGAGATTTGTCAACTAAATTCGGGATATCAACGTTGATCATTCGACTCACAACCAATAAATTTTCGTTAACCAAATCGTTAAATAACCCGTCATTATAGAAGATCGTGTTTATAATCTTGAAATCGGCTTTCTCCTCGTCGGTGAAATCCCGAGTTAAATTCCTTAAATATTCCGAAGGGATAAACACGGCCAACTCTAATTTATCCAAATTTAAATCCTCGAAAGTTTCATCCCAATGCAAACTTGAGATTTGGTAACCGGAGAAGTCGTCCTCTCCATTCCTATAAATGGCCAAACCCACCACGTTACTCTGGAAGGGATAACTGATCTGGGTTAGTAAATTAGACTCGATCGTCACCGACAAATTCTTGACATCTTCAGCTATATTCGAAACGAAAGTTTCGATCGAATCTAAAATCGAATCTGTCGAGTTTAATTGCTCTTGCGACCTCCTTAATATACTCGAATTGATACGCATTAAATTGCTAACGCTATGGAAGAAATCATCTTTGAACTTGCTGGCATTACTAATCATCGACATTCTTTTTAAACCAATCGAAAATAAATTAACATCAACCGAAGTGAACTCGTTAAAATGGTTAGTTTCCGCTGATATTTCCGGAAAAACATCGACAATTGAATCTTCCTCGATCAATCTATGCAATCTTGAAATTCTTTCGGGAATTTTAAACGTTTGAGAGCAATTCCCCGAAGGTTCCCTCCAATAAGCTCCCGAAAAGAAATCGCCCTCACATCTCCTAGTTACTTGATTCCCTTCATCGTCTAAACATAGTTCTGAAGGTGTGGTCGTCGTTCCAATTAAAGTAGTATTCCAAGTTAGTTCTATTCCATTAAACGTGGTATCCGGGAGGCAATATTCGATATTCCTTAAATATTCCAAACGGAATTGAAATCTGCCAGTAATTCCTTCGAAAATCTCTTTAATATAACTGAAATTATTTCGGTGAGAATCTTGGAAGTAATAATAAACGACCTCATCTCGTCTATCGATAACTTTACATTGTTTAAATCTTTCTGATTCACATTTCTGAAGCAGCATTGATTCCATGTCGGTAATAGGAACCATCCCATTCGTGACTATTATTTTTGCAATATATTTATCACCTGAAGCATTAGAATAATGAACAATTTCATTCGATTTTTTTAAAGCGAAAGTCATCGGTGACGCAATCACACAAAAATAAATAAAGGGTTCTTCAGGAATTTCCAAGAGGTATTTCTTGTACAATACATCATTAGTCCTGTTACCAGGAAAGTCTTTAATAGGAATAGCCAACATTCTTTGATAATCTCGTCCATAACATTCGATATCATCTTGATGCAATTGAAATTCTGCAATTAAAGACATTTTCCCGTTAACGCTATCGAATTCCAATTGGAAGACGGGGTTGGTGCACCGAACGAGAGGAATTGTTTCACGTTGAAACCACATCTTCCAGTTATGTTCCAAATTGTTCTGGAAGTAGATTTAAATCGGAATTGAAAAGTTCTGTTGATACTGATTGAATAATTCAGGGTCGAAATATCCAGGCAAATTTGATCCTGAGAATAACACACCTCGCCGACGGCAAAGAAATCCCGGGACAATGGAAGATGAACGCACAATCGTTCAATCTTTTGCACTGAGTGATGTTGTGATTATAGTTGAGGCAAACTTCATCTTCATCGATATATTTATCACAATTCTGAAAAAAATAGAGTTCTTGATAAGATTATTTTCATGAAAGATCAGAATTATAAAATGTTTTGGAAAATCTTTGGATTGTTTATAATCAAGAAATACGGTTGAATCATCGCATTCAATTCACAAATTTTATTTACTTAAACTACAATATTTATTAGAAATAATGTTTCCTTTCGTGATCGAAAAACTTGAAAACGTAAACTTAATAAAATTTTTTGCCAGCTTTTCTGGTATTAAATGCTATTTTTCAATTAATCTGCAAATTTTCCAAATTAAAAACAGAGGTAAATAAAACGTTTGTATCACGATGTTACCCTGGTGATTCCGACTTGCTGACTTGACAATCAACAATTTAATAGAGCACAATCGAAGATAAATGCTATAAAATATTTATAAAGTTACATCGACTAGATTTACACTTAAAAGTTATTCCATTTATAACTTTATATGCACAAAACATAAATAATGCACTCAATAAGCGGATGCAAATCATTTTCTTAATTTTCCAACCGCTTAACCACGCTGCTAATCTCTAACTGTAATAGTCGTCTGGTTTTCCGCAATTATAAGTGAATATAATCCGATGTATTACACGTACTGCACATTTTATTAATCAAGTTAAATCTATTTTATTAATAGGCAATTTTTTAAATGGTTGTCTTTACTTTATTTCGATTTCGCGACAAATAGTTAGTATTCAAGGTTTCTTCTGATTTTCGTATTTTGACAGTCGTTAATGTTATAAACCATTAGCTTCAAAATGTTTTAAAATAATTTTACAACACTCTGTATACAGGGTGGGGCACCACATTCGCCTCGGTTGATATACAAAAAAAACGACAACACATATTTAAAATCATCTTGTTGGAGCATGTGTAGGTCCATTAGGAGCACGTTCTAAAAATTTGAAATATACAGGGTGTCCAAAAAGAAAGTTAATTTAAAATTTAAATGGAACACCATGTATATTATTGCATATTTCGATGACAAGACTAAATAAAAGCAAATTGAAATTGACAATTATAATAATATAGTTATTCAGCATTAATGGTACCCATAGTTAGAGGTAAGATTTGAACCACCCTGTATAATTTTTAGAAAACATCTTTATTTTAGGATTAGATGTAATAGTTGTGCTAATACGTACGCCAGGTATTCATTCTAAATATTGATCTAAATTTTCAAAAATTGTTAAATATCTCAGAAACTGTTGAACCTAGGTATTTCGAATATAAAAAAAATAACTTGCCTTTATTTAGTCTTCGTCATTTTTGCATATAATAATAATATAATGGTCAAACGAAATCTATTAATTGGCACCACAAACCCAAAAATCGACAAAAATGCTAGAAAGGATTTACCATTTATTGACCACTATTGATCTGAATCATCGATTTCGATTGACCACCTTTTGTTTAGGCTACAGCCGCATTTATTATATTTTCATCTAATGGTGAAAAAAAATCGTTGGTGCTAAAATTAGCCAATATAGACATTTTGTTCATCGGATACGATTAACCATCGTTGGACCATGTTTGTATTAATTTTTCGAACTAGTCAATGTCTAATGATTTTGCATTAATGCTTGATTTTTTACTGCAAACTCTAAAATTTTGTTGCAGTATAGGATTGACCATGATTGACGACCAAATAATTTTTTTAAAACTTAAAATATTCAAAAAAATGTGCAAAAAATACAAGTTCATTCCTTTAATGAAATGACATCAAATCCAGATAATGTCGTAACCTTTGCAATCGCATTTTTCACAAATTTCGAGAGTGGTCAAACGCTGAAAATAATAGAACTTATTTAACCGTCTCTCTAGACCAAGAAAACTGAAAGTTATCGTTTGACCACCCTCCGATTAAATTTTATCCAGATGTCATTTCATTGGAGATATGAACTTGTTTGTTTCGTTTTTTTAATTATTTTTAAGTTTTCAAAAAAAATATTTGGTGGAAGATAATATGGATCAAACGTTGGTCAATCCTATACTGCAGCAAAATTTTAGAGTTTGCTCACTGTAAAAAAATTCGAAAAAATTTTTCCTTTCAATGTTGAAAATGTGAAGGGTGGTCAAACGATGGTCAATCGTATCCGATGAACAAAATGTCTATTCTAATTAATATTCAAGATTGTTCCAATTTAGAGACCCCAAAATAAAACGTTTGTATCACTAAACAAGAGGTGGTCAATCGAAATCGCTGATGGTCAATCGGTCAATAAATGAGTCAATCGAAGATAAATTTTTATAAAATATTTTGACCAGTTTGTCATCTAACTTCACTTACCTGAGTTATTCCGTTTAAATTTTGATAACTTTGATAATGCAATCAATAAACTTTTGGGACACCCTGTTGATATTCAAAATAATTTTAAAACACGCTGCCAATCACTAACTACAGTATCCAATAAGTTTTCCATATGTTATAAATTTTTATAATCCAATGTAGGCGAATGTGGTTTTACAATTTATTAATCAGTTCCGCCAAAATTTCCAAATTGATATAACGTTTTCATGCATTATCCGTTTTTAATGACGTAGTTTATTATGTATCGCGAATTAAAAGTTTTCATATATTAGACAGACTTCTGCTTTTATTTTCCTAGTTAATAAAACAATCAAATAATGTTTACCTAAAACTTTATTTTTATGTAAATATTTATAAAAACTGTAATTTCTTTTCTTGCTTCCCTCTTTTTAAAGTTTAGTTTTCTGGTGGTTACAGCAAATTTGCCGTTAGTCATTCTAATCCATACAATTCTCTCAAATGATTTATAATAAACTTGACCTAGTTTTATACAAAATTTTTTGTATCTGTTAAATATTCAAAATCTCGGATTCTCTTTTTATAATTTCCTTCTTTTCCAAATTATCCAAACTAACATTCTCGGAATCAGAATTGACTACAGACACATTTCTCGTCGACTCTTCATGGGGCATCGTATTTTCTTTACTCCGAATTTGACCCTTATTAATCCACAATTCTCGCGTGTTTTTATCAAAAACAACCGTAAATAGGAACAGAATCGAACCTTCATTGACACTAAGAACAGGAAAATGTAGATCAAAACAAGCGCTGAACCAACTCCATGGTATGAATCTCCCCGATCATTTTCGAAGATCCAACTGATACCTAACATGAAGAATAGCATAACCATAAGTCGTATTTGAACTTGTTGCATACCGACGCCGTAATTTTTTGCTTTACTTTTCAAGACTTTTATCATGATGATTACCAATATAACGATGTTGATTAATAAGATGATGCAATTGGAAGGATGACGAAATAATGGAGAGCGTGGCCTTTCGGATAGCAAACACCAAAATGCTCCTTGATTAAAATTATCTGGGAAAATTAATAAAGCTAAAACGACCGGAATTAATGGCGAGATCCAACCGATCAGCAAGTGGATAATGATGCGAGATCTCGCTTGTAAATTATCGAAAATTTTGACGAATTTTAAATATTGGATTCTAGCGATGATCAACGTCCAAAAAAATTTGGATAAAATAATATAATGGAGTAAAGCAGCGATTGCTATACAAACCTGTCCAACTTTTAAAGGATTGACCAACTCAGCTACCGGCATCACTATGTCTGCTAAAAATGTAACTATACTTAATTGGATAATGTTTAAACGTTTCTTATACCACCCCTTGAATAGCAATGCTGATAAAATAATTACAATGTTTCCCATAGCAAGATAACCCATTCCAATTAGTAGTGATTATCATTAGAGCTAATTTATGAGGTCCTAAATTTATAGCCGCGATAACATCACCATCACCTTCAACTCGAATTATATTTCCGCTCGAGACTAACACGGCAAAATGACCGATGTGATCGAAACTACATTCGATCAAAGTTTCGTTCTGGTATTTCCTTAAATTTTGGCCGCCGGTGGTCGACCATTCCCCTTTCCTTTGCCTGCCGTAATCCCAAAAGGCGCAATTAGGATCGGTGAAATTTAAAACCTTCCGAAATAAGAGTTTGATCGGGACTTGAGATTTGTCAACTAAACTCGGGATATCAACGTTGATCATTCGACTCACAATCGATATATTTTCGTTAATCAAATCGTTAAATAACCCGTCATTATAGAAGATCGTGTTTATAATCTTGAAATCGGCTTTCTCCTCGTCGGTGAAATCCCGAGTTAAATTCCTTAAATATTCCGAAGGGATAAACGCGGCCAACTCCAATTGATCCAAATTTAAATCCTCGAAAGTTTCATCCCAATGCAAACTTGAGATTTGGTAATCGGAGAAGTCGTCCTCTCCATTCCTATAAATGGCCAAACCCACCACGTTACTCTGGAAGGGATAACTGATCTGAGTTAGTAAATTAGACTCGATCGTCACCGATAAATTCTTGACATCTTCAGCTATATTCGAAACGAAAGTTTCGATCGAGTCTAAAATCGAATCTGTCGAGTTTAATTGCTCTTGCGACCTCCTTAATATACTCGAATTGATCCGCATTAAATTGTTAACGCAATGGAAGAAATCATCTTTGAACTTGCTGGCATTACTAATCATCGACATTCTTTTTAAACCAATCGAAAATAAATTAACATCAACCGAAGTGAACTCGTTAAAATCGTCAGTTTCCGCTGATATTTCCGGGAAAACATCAACAATTGAATCTTTCCCGATCAATCTATGCAATCTTGAAGTCCTTTCAGGAATTTTAAACGTTTTGGAGCAATTCCTCGATGGTTCCCCCAATAAGCTCCCGAAAAGAAATCGCCCTCACATCTCCTAGTTACTTGATTCCCTTCATCGTCTAAACATAGTTCTGAAGGTGTGGTCGCCGTTCCAATTAAAGTAGTATTCCAAGTTAGTTCTATTTCATTAAACGTGGTATCCGGGAGACAATATTCGATATTCCTTAAATATTCCAAACGGAATTGAAATCTGACAGTAATTCCTTCGAAAATCTCTTCAATATAACTGAAATTATTTCGTTGAAAATCTCGGAAGTAATAATAAACGACCTCATCTCGTCTATCGATAACTTTACATTGTTTAAATCTTTCTGATTTACATTTCTGAAGCAGCATTGATTCCATGTCGGTAATAGGAATCATCCCATTCCTGACTATTATTTTTGCAATATATTTATCACCTGAAGCATTAGAATAATGAACAATTTCATTCGATTTTTTTAAAGCGAAAGTCATCGGTGACGCAATCACACAAAAATAAATAAAGGGTTCGTCAGGAATTTCCAAGAGGTATTTCTTGTACAATACATCATTAGTCCTGTTACCAGGAAAGTCTTTAATAGGAATAGGCAACATTCTTTGATAATCTCGTCCATAACATTCGATATCATCTTGATGCAATTGAAACTCTGCAATTAAAGACATCTTCTCGTTAACGCTATCGAATTCTAATTGGAAGACGGGGGTTGGTGCACCGAACGTGAGGAATTGTTTCACGTTGAAACCACATCTTCCAGTTATGTTCCAAATTGTTCTGGAAGTAGATTTGAAATCGGGAATTGGGGAGTTGTTGTTGATATTGATTGAATAATTCAAGGTCGAAATATCTGGGCAAATTTGATCCTGAAAATAACACACCTCTTCGACGGCAAAGAAATCCTCAGGACAATGGAAGATGAAGGCACAATCGTTCAATTTTTTGCACTGAGTGATGTTGTGATTATAGTCGAGGCAAACTTCACCTTCATCGATATATTTATCACAATTCTGAAAAAAATAGAGTTCTTGATAAGATTATTTTCATGAAAGATCAGAATTATATAAACGCAGTGGAAAATTTATGATTGTTTATAATCAAAGAAATACGGTGTGAATCATCGCTTGAAAAAGGAAATTTGTGGTCTTTGTACAGTACAGCTTGTATTAGAAATAATGTCTCCTTTCGTGATCGAAAAAGAAAAAACGTTTTTTTTTAGTCAGCTTTTCTGGTATTAAATGCTATTTTTCAATTAATCTGCAAGATTTTCCAAGTTAAAAACTGAGGTAAATAAAACGTTTGTATCACGATGTTAGTTGGTGGCTCCGACTCTGACTTGACATTCAACAA